>JAKSZU010000002.1:56037836-56512836 GCA_026018925.1 Tupaia tana | reverse complement strand
CTCATTTTTATTTCAACAGATGCAAACTGAACTACCATGGAACCAGTACCAAATGTATACTTGTTCAAAATATTATTACATTTGCAATACTGATGAATTGGAACGCAACCTAGATGCCTAAATAAATATATTCTGGTCATACTCCCTTAAAAATAGCTTACATTTCTTTCATTGACACAGAAAGATGCCCTGTCGGGCCAGCAGGTGGCGTGGTGGTTAAGGCGCTGGACACTCCCATATGGCCGACAGTAGTTCAAGTCCTGGACCTGGTGGCTTTCTCTCTCTCTCTCCCTCCCTCCCTTCCTCCCTCCCTCTCTCCTGTCAAATGAAAATAAGTGAATAAATAAAGAAAATTAAATAAATAATTAAAAAAAAGAAAGAAAGATGCCCTGTCATGCTGTGGGACAGTGATGGTTATAGTACAGAATGTATGGCATTACGGGCTAAACAGTGGTGCAGAGAGAAAATGCAATGCTCTGTAGTGCTGATCCACATAGGAGGGGTCTGGGTTGGAGTCCAAAGACCTTCCTGATGTACCAGGCTAACCAGTGCCCATGATCAGGGCTGACTGAAGCGAAAGTCAGGAGTTGAAAGTTTTAAGACCCTATTAGGATGCTGTCACTACTCTACCTTTCACAGAAGAAATAAATAAAACTATTAACAAACAATGTATGGCATGTGTGTAATTTATGTGTGTGTACATTCTGTATGAAACACCAGGATCTATATTAAAATTTTACTAATTATTTCTTTGGATGGGAATCCTCTTGGGTGGACTACTACTTTTATGTTATATATCTACTGTTTATATATTTTTTACACTAAGCATTGAAACTCCTATTTTAAGAGATAATTTGCAGAAGAATGAAAAATAATCAAAAGAAAGTATGTTTTTCCAAAACTTTAACAATGTGTATTAAAAGCCTGACCTGGTGTGCATTTTATTTTGTAGAACTCTCAGAATTTATTATAGAGCCACTCCATGCACTTTTTATATAATGATTAGCTTATATTATGCAGTTCTTGAGTAGAATTTGGGTCAGCTCTGCATGCTCATTATTTGTGCAAGTAGCCAGGACAACCAACTTTCACAGCATGAAAAGTATCGATACCACTGATGGATGAAATGTTTTCCAAGCACCGAAATGGTACTTTAAAAGGGTACAGAATAAACTGCTGGTTTCCTGGTCACTGGAATATATATAAGGGTCATTCAGAGAGTAAGAGTTCCAAACGCTAGCTCTCTAATCAGGGAACACAGCTGGAGAAGAAGAAAATATGGAGAAAGCACTTAAATTTCATTCCAAGTTGGGTATTTAGTTCTGCAACTGCTGCAGAGAAAGTTTGTTCCTTGAAACACTCATACAAGGCACAAGAACTTCCTAAATAAATTAGAGTCACACTTTTGAAATAGATAATACCCCCTGCTAGAGATGGAAAATACCTCCTATTGGGGAGGAAATGGTTCAAAATCTGAGCAACTTTATGCCAAACTGCCCCTTTCTTCGGCATGCTCATAGGCCAATGGCAGGGAATCACACTAAGAAGGTAAAATCTCCCTCCCTCCCACCTTTCCCTGTTTGGTTGTCTCTGACCCACATGAAACCTAGGTTTCTCAGGCCCTGCACCCTTCTACTCAGAGAAACACAATCCACATCACTACCCAAAGGATGCAGTGAGAATGCACATCAGCTGAACTACTTCTGTGACTGCAATTGTGATTGTAGACAAGTTCCCTAAACTGCCTGGACCAAGACAGGTGAGTTCAGATATTAAGGCATATTTTATAGTTCCTTGCTTCCGTTTATATTAAATCATTAGAAGTTAATCATTAATATCTTAAATATATAAGTGATATTTAGATGTTAAAACCATTAGCAAGAATGGCAAAATGCTTGCTTAACCCTCCCACCAAAAAAAAAGAAAGAAAGAATAATTTTTTTAGGGTAAATTTTCAAGCATTAACATCCTGGGTGGAATTTGGAGTCTTTTTAGAACCCTTCAGACCACACAACAAACGGGACTACCCACTGCTCCCTCCCACTCATTTCCACTGTGGTTAGATGTTGTGATATGCATGATGCCTTTGAAAGGCCCAGATTCTTAACTGGATCAAATCGGAAGACATAGACAGTCTTGTAAAAAAATTGTTCTTGTGTTTCCTATGAAATGAATTAACAAATTACTTTTAGATGAGCTCATCTGATCTAAATCCTTTTAGAATTCCAGCCATTACTACATGGTATACAACCAAGCACATATTTTGTAGTGCACTGAACATATTGAAGGAAACATTCTTATTTGTAAGAAAATTATACTGCCTATAGCAAACATGTTTGTTCAAACTAGATTGCTTCACATATTGCAGGAGGTATGAAAACACAAATTAAAAGTGGAGATTCTATAAGAATTGGCCAAATGTTTTTGTAAGCTTTCTTCTTTGACTCAACTGAGGGGTCAATTCTGCAGTTTAGGATTGCCCAATTACTTCCTGTTCCATGCCCATGTTTCAGTAAAACATCTTTTCTTCTTGCTGTAGGCTTTTATTCTATTTTCTGTACATCTCTTGTCCAAACGTTTCATTTTCTCCAGAGATAGCTATTATTTTCCCCTCCAACCTATTTTTCTTGCAACCTTGTGTTCTCTCTAAGCACCCAAGAGTATGTTCTTTTTTTCCCAGATGGCTTCAATTTCATCATTAGTCTTTTTCCTCTTACTGCCAGTATGTACTTCTTTCCTAGCAAGCAAGGACAAAGTCTGTACTTCCGTTTTCTATCTCACTTTATGCTCTCACTAATTTGAATCATCTCTTCCACATGCAGCAAGTAAGCAAAGCAATTCCTAGAAAATGAAGTTGCTTCTGCACAGGTCAGATCTGTCAGTGCAGGTTGTCTAGATCTAAAATCAGATCACCTCTCTTTCCTTAATAAGAATTCTGATTCATTCAATGAATCCCCCTCCTCTCTAATGACTGGTACAGAATTTCCTTCCGTAAAATATCAGGAGCTATAATATGAGGTCCTGAAGTTCATAGAAATATTATGAATAAACAACGCATGGATTTAAAAATTTTTTGCACCAAAATAAACTTTTCAAGTCCTCTTGTATCTGGTCCCAGATGACTCCGTAGGTGTCTAGTCTCTGTTTTCCTATTACGCTTTCAGCACTGCATGCTCAAGTCCTGCCATTCTCTCCCAGTGCTGTGTGCTCACATCTCGTATCTCCGTCCCTAGCCATCATGGAATAGTTTCACTTTGCTTGAATCATCTCAAGAGTCGCCCTCCTGGAAAGACTTCCTATCTTTGTCCTTTCCCCACACCCTACACTGGATTTAAACGTGTCACTAAATTCCCCTCTCACAGTACTTATCTCTAGGTTTAGTTAGAGGTGTTGCTTATTTGACAGTCTTTCTACAGTGGATTTTAAGCTCTTCTGAGCAAATTGTGCCTTTTCCTTCTTTCTTTAATTATACCACAAGGATTTAGCTGCCACAAAGTAGAGTTTTTGAGAAAAATGTGTTTGTGCTATGAAATACCAATGAAAAAGGACACTGGAAATCTGAAATGACACATAATGTCACCACAGTAATCTTATTATAAGTGGTTAAATGGGAGGAAGATCAAGGATAGAAACATTCCTCAATTAATGACAGTTCAACTTACCATTTTTCAACCTTACGATGGTATGAAAGCAATACACATTCAGGAGAAACCATGTTTCTAATAGTGAATTTTTACCTTTTCCTAGGCTAGTGATGTGTGGTATAACACTCTCTCACAATGCTAAGCAGTGGCAGCAAGCCCGTTTTTCAGCCACAAATTTTTTTTCTATTTGTGATACAGTATCCAAACACATAAAACACATGAGACACTCAGCATATTATAAAATAGAGTTTGTGTTAGACGATTTTGCCCCACTTTAGGCTAATAGAAGTGTTCTGAGCATATTTAAGGTAGGCTTGTCTAAGCTATGACATTTAGTAGGTTAAGTGTATTAAATGTATTTTGATATATGATGTTTTCAGCTGTATCTGGATGTAAAGCCATCGTAAGTGGAGGAGCATCCATAAAGGTCTGCTTTCGACTTTTGAAAAGCTTGAGCCAAAGTAGTCAACCCTACTTTTGCTTTGAATTAGCAAGAGAAGGAAGCCTCTTGGGAAAAAGCTGCATGGGCAACTTTTTACCCTACAGTCAACATAAGGTATGGCTGAGCCCAGGAACTTGGCCACTGTCCCAGTAGGCCAATTCTGACAAAGTATCTCAAACCTTCTCACTCTCTTTATCATCTTCTTTCCTTCAGTGGACTGTACATATTTCAGTCAATGCTCCTCTTTGCTCTAATTACACTATGGAGATGTTCTAAGTATCTTACAGTCCTCTACTCACTTAATTTCTACACAAATCCCATGGGATAGGTCCTACGCTTTTACCTGACTTTATACTTGAGGGAACCAATGCTTGAATTGGTTAATCAACTTGAGGGAACCAGTGCTTGAATGGGTTAATCAACTTGCCATAAAATTAAACATCTGAGAAGAGGTAGAGCTAGGATTTGAATCAGGTTCTGACTCTAAGTCTTGAGTTCTTAGTCACTATTCAACCCTGCTTCTCTATCATTCCAAACTCCTCCTCTGTTTGACATCTCTTATGCAAATATTCTAGAAATAAATTTTTTCATTAGTATGTCCTTATTTTCCCCATCTGTTCCTCTTCTCTTTATTCAATATGCTATTCAGAAAAAATAGTTCCTATATGAAATAAAAAAAATATTGACAGGAATGGATGGAAATCGAACTTATAGTGTCAATTTCCTGGTTAGGACTGTCTCAGGAACTGGGATGGGACTAAAATTAAAGAAAGTAAAAACAAAGACAAAAACATTATTAACCAAGACTCACTAGGCATGTCTGTATTCCACTCACCTTGCTCAAACTTTGTATAGTCTAATTTGCTCCTTGTGTGAACTCTGTAGACATTTTTATTATCTTCTAAAACAGATGAGAACACTGAGTTGACATAACTTACTCCAACTCACATATTTATAATTTCTGAAAACAATAAACAATATCAAGGACCTGACTGAAGAGCACAGCTCATCACTAAGCTGTACTGATTCTCAGAAGGCTGGCTTCTGGGCAAAGGGTAGGTAGAGCAGAGGAATAGACAGGAGCTGATGGTAAGGGCTGCTGCCCCAACAGCTGGTGCATTTCCTCACCATGGAGGCAAGTGCTGGAATGGCAGTTTATGTTGGTCAATTGTATGTGTCCATTTGATTGGCTCACAGGGTGCCCAGATATTTGACTAAACATTATTTCTATGTGGTTCTGTGAGAGCATTTCCTAAGAAATTAGCTTTTTTAAAAAATATATATTATCATAATCTTGTTTAGATTACATTGAATCACATAGATCTTTACAGTGTATACATTTCTTTTTCCAGAAGGAATACCATGCATATCAGTGAAGACAAAGACATTACTATCCACATCATCATCAAATAGTTTTTCATCATTTTTTCCAGATTATTATTTCTATTTTCATTATTTTTAAAAATATTCAATCACTATATATCATTTTGCTTGTAAAAAGAATTTACCCAACATGAAGTACTTCTCAGGCCTGTCCAGTTGAGACTAATATACATGTTATCATCAACAGGTAATAAACCATTTCTGTGTCCCACTAATGTCATGACTATGTATTCTCTTGCTATCCTTCTCTATACTCTTCCCTTCTCCTGCCCTGTTCCACACTGTCTTCAGCATCCCTAATTATTTTAGCTGGTTTTATGCCCTCTACTATTTCTCTCTCTACCATAAAGTGCAGATAGTTGGTATATATTAAGTAGATAAATATTATATATTTCTTTCATATCCAGACTTACTTCACTCAGCAATAGATTCTTCATATCTGACCACATTCTATCAAATGCCAGGGCTTTTTTATGGCTGAGTAGTATTCCAAAGAGTATATGTGCTATACTTTTCAATCCATTCATCTGTTTGTGGACATTTGGGTTGGTTCCATGTCTTAGCGATTGTAAATAATGCTGCAATAAACATTGATGTGCAAGTGCTTTTCCCACTGAGCATTCTCCTGTCCTTTGGGTAGATACCCAGAAGTGGGGTTGCTGGATCAAATGGTAGTTCTATTTGTAGATCTTTGAGGAACCTCCATATTGTTCTCCACAGTGGCTGAACCAGTTTACATTCCCACCAACAGTGTAGGAGAGTTCCTCTTTCACCACATCCCCATCAACACTTATCACTTTTAATATTTTTAATTTTTGCCATTCTGACTGGGGTTAGGTGGTATCTCATTGTGGTTTTAATCTGCATCTCCCTTATGATGAGAGATGTTGAGCATTTCCTCATATGCTTTTTGGCTGTTCATATGTCTTCTTTAGTCAGATTTTTTTTGTTCAGCTCATTTTCCCATCTTTTAATTGGGTTAATCTTTTTTTGAGTGAGGCACTTGAGTTCCCTGTGTATTCTGGCTATCAGTCCTTTGTCTGAGGCATATTTTACAAAAATATTCTCCCATTCTGAGACTTGTCAGTTCACACTTATTACTGTGTCCTTTGCTGTGCAGAAACTTCTTAGTCTGATATAGTCCCACTTGTCTATTTTAGGGATTATTGCCTGTGCTTTGGGAGTCTTATTCAAGAAGTCTTTGTCTACCCCAAATGTCCCCAAGAGTTTCCCAAGTATTTTCCACCAATAGTTTTATCGCTTGAGGTCTTAGGTTCAGATCTTTGATCCATTTTGAGTTGATTTTTATTAATGGTGAAAGATGAGGGTTCAGTTTCATCTTTCTGCAGGTGGATACCCAGTTTTTTCAACACCACTTAATAAAGAGATTTTCCTTTTCCCAGTGGATTGACTGTCTTCTTTAGACAGATGTCAAAAATCAGTTGGCTTTAAGTGTTGGGAGTTATATCTGGGGTCTCTATTCTATTCTATTGGTCCACTTGTCTGTTTTTGTGCCAATACCATGCTGTTTTGATGATCATTGCTTTATAGTATATCTTGGGGTCAGGGAGTGATATGCCGCCCACTCTGCTCTTTTTGCACAGGATTGCTTTTGCAATATGAGGTCTTTTATGATTCCAGACAAAGTCTATGATTGTCTTTTCTAGATCTGTGGAGAATATTTCTGGTATTTTGATTGGAATTGTTTTAAACATGTAGATTAATTTGGGTAGAATTGCCATTTTGGTTATGTTAATTTTTCCAATCCAGGAACACGGGATGTTCTTCCACTTTTTTATGCCCTTTTCAATATTTTTTAAAAGATTTTCATAGTTTTCTTTGCAAAGGTCTTTGACTTCCTTAGTTAGTTTTATCCCTAGGTATCTTATACTTTTTTTGGCTATGGTAAAAGGGATTCCTGTCTTCATCTCTATTTTGTTCAACTTGTTGTTTTACATATATATTTACATATATATATATATTTACATATATATATATATATGCTATAGATTTTTGGATGTTGATTTTGTATCCTGCCACTTTACTGTATTCATTTATTTGAGAAGTTTTCTCACAGAAATCTTTGGGCTTTCTAAGTACACCCTCATGTCATCTACCAATAAAGATATTTTCAATTCTTCTTTGCCTATTTAAATGCCTTTCATATTGTTCTCTTTTATGATTGCAGTGACTAAGACTTCCAACACTATATTAAAAAGCAGTGGATAAAGGGAGCAGCCTTGTCTAGTACCAGTTTTTAGTGGAAAAGGTTTTAGCTTTTCCACATTCAGTATAATGTTAGCTATGGGTTTTTCATAGATGGTTTTTATTGTGTTAAATGACCCTTCTATAGCAATCTTACTGAGAGTCTTAATCATGAAAGGATGTTGTATTTTATAAAATGCTTTCTCTGCATCAATTCAAATGACCATTTGGTTTTTATCTTTCTTTCTGTTTATATGGTGTATTATATTTATGATCTTGCGTATGTTGAACCACCCTTGCATCCCTGGAATAAAGCCTATCTGGTCATAATGAATGATATTTGTTATATGTTTTTGGATATGATTTGCAAGTATCTTGTTAAGAATTTTTGCATCTATATTCAGTAGCAATACTGGTGCATAGTTTTATTTTTTTGTCCTGTCCTTATCTGTTTTGGGAATGGATGATGGAGGCTCCATAGAATGAATTTGGAAAGTTTCCTTCCTTTTGAATCTTTAGAAACAATTTGAGTAGGATAGGGGTTAACTCTTCCTTAAAGGTTTTGTAGAATTCAGAAGTGAAGCCATCTGGACCTAGGCTTTTCTTTGTTGGGAGGTTATTTATTACTGATTCAATCTCATGGCTTCTTATGGGTCTATTCAAGTTTTCTATGTCCTTCTGATTCAATCTTGGTAGATTATAGGCATCCAGGAATTTGTCCATCTCCTCCATGTTTTCTTGTGGGTTGGCATATAGTTGCTCATAGTATCCTCTAATAATATTTTGTATTTCCATTATGTCTGTTGTGATATTGCCTGCTTCATCGCATATTTGGTTTATCTGGTTTTTGTTGTTCTTTTGCTTGTTTGGTTGGTTTTTTGAGAGGTTTTTGCTATAGGGCATGTGTGCTCAACAGAAAGACACACAGAAAGTGAGAAATCTCCCCCCAGGAGGGATGGCCATGCTGCAATTCCTTCTCCTCCATTCTACTCTTGGGATCTTGGGCACACATCTGGCATGAATTTAAGTCGCTGGGTCCAGGACCTCAAACCACTGTTGACTACACGGGAGTCCAGCGACATAGCCATTATGCCAACTGCTGGTCCCAGATCTATCTGGTTCCTTTCTTTCTTCTTTTTTATCAGTGTAGCCAGTGGTACATTGATTTTGTTAATCTCGTCAAAGAACCAGCTTTTGCTTTCATTTATTTTCTGTATAATTCATTTAGTTTCTATTTCATTCATTTCTGCTTGAATTTCTATTATTTCTTTTTGCCTGGCATTTTTGTTGTTGTTTTTCCAATTCCCTGAGGCATGATATTAGAGTATCTATTTGTCACCTTTCCATCTTTTTCTTATGTGCACTAATTGCTATGAATTTCCCTCTTTTCCCATGTTTCATAGATTATGAAAACTTGTGTACTCATTATCATTTTTTTCCATAAATTTTTTATTTCAGACTTAATTTCTTCAGTAGTTAAGAAGTCATTCAGAAGCAGGTTGTTCAGTTTCCATGTGTTTGTGTATTTTTGAGGGTGTTTCTTGAAATTAATATTGAGTTTAATTCCATCATGGTCAGAGAATATGCTGAATATATTTTCTACGCCTTTGAATCTGTAAAGGCTTCATTTGTATCCTATCATATGGCCTATCTTTGAAAAGGTTCCATGCTGGGGTACAAAAAACATATATTTTGTGGTCTTAGGTTGGAAAGTTCTATAGATATCTATCAAGCCCATTCAATTTATGGTATCATTTGAGTCCTGTATCTCTCTATTTTTTTTGCCTAGATCTGTCTAAAGGAGATAATGGGGTGTTGAGATTCCCAACAATTAAAGTGTTGCTCCCTATCTTTCCTTTTAGCTCCAGCAGTCTTTCCTTCACATATTTAGGTGCTCCTGTGTTGGGTACATAGATATTAATAAGCATTCTGTCTTCTTGCTGAATTAACCCATTTACTATTATATAATGTCCTTTGTTTCTTCTTACATTCTTTCTCTTAAAGCCTTTTTTGTCTGAAATCAATATCACAACTCTAGCCCTTTTTTGATTTCCATTTGCATGGAATATCTTTTTCCAGCCCTTCACTTTAAGTCTATGTATGTCTTTTTCCATAAGGTGCATTTCTTGTAGGCAATAGATAGAGGGTTTCTATTTTTTTTATTCATTTGGCCAGTCAGTGTCTCTTAATTAGAGAATTTAATCTATTAACATTCAATGTTATTATCAATATTTCCAGACCTGCTCCTATCATTAAGTGAGCCATTTTCTTGGTTGTTTTTTGTTCCCTTATAACAGTCCATCTGATTTTTAAGTTTTCCTGGAATAGCACTTCCTTCAGAATCTCTTGAAGAACTGGTCTGGAGTTGGTAAATTCTTTGAGGCGTTGTTTAACCAAGAATATTTTTATCTTTTCTTCTCATATGAAAAATAATCTTGTCAGGTATAGTATTCTTGGTTGAAATTGTTTTTCCTTCTACACTTTGACTATATTGCCCCATTCTTTCCTTGCCTGCATTGTTTCCAATGAGAGGTCTGAAGTTAGTCTGATAAGGTGACCTTTGTAAGTAACTTGATGTTTCCCTCTTTCCAATTTTAGTATCTTGTCTTTGTTGTTTTTCCAATCTGACTATGATGTGCCTTGGAGAGGATCTTATTGGGTTGATTCTATTTGGGGTTCTATGTATTTCCTGGGTCTGGAATATTTTAATGCCTCTCTAGGTTTGGAAAGTTTTCTTCCAGGATTTCATGGAATAGATTATCAATGCCCTTATAAGTTTCCTCACCTTCCCGAATACCAATTATCCAGATGTTTGGGTGCTTAATACTGTCTAGTATTTCTCATATAATATTCTCATTTTAGAGGTTATTTTCTCAGGGTTTTTTTTTTTTTTTTTGGTTGTTTTTTTTCTAAATCAGAGGTTTTGCCTTCAACATCCAAGATTTGATTTTCTGCATGGACTAATCTGCATTTAATACTTTTGAGGGAAGTTTTGATTTCTTGAATGGCAGCCTTCATCTCTAATAGCTCCATCTGATTCTTTTTTATGATGTGTATTTCCTCTTTCAGGTCATGGAAGAACTTCAACCCCTCCTGGAACTCATTGTCTCTTTTCTCCTGCATCTTCTGGAGTTTATTATCTCTCAGCTCTTGCATCTCATTTAGTTTTGTCACTATGAATATTCTGAATTTTCTATCAGACATTCCCAAGTGTTCTACTGTACTGTCTGTGGATGATGAGGGATTGTTCTTTTCCCTTAGGGGAGAGATATTTTCTTGGTTTCTCATGTTTCTTGTGCTTCTGTGGTGGTTTCTGGTCATTCTGTGATGATATCTCTCCTCCACTTGTCTGAATATTTCAGGAATCTAAAAGATGGCGTTTAGAGCATAGCTTCCATCTGATTCTTTTTTAAGGTGTCTATTTCTTCTTTCAAATCATGAAAGGACTTCCTCATCTCCTGGAACTCATTGTCTCTTTTCTCTTGCATCTCAATTAGTTTGGTCACTACAAATATTCTGATTTGCTTATCTGACATGTCCACAATGTCCTTTGTATTGTTTGCTGGTGAAGTGGGATTGACGTTTTCACTTAGGGGAGAGACATTTTGTTGGTTGCTCATGTTTCTTGTGCCTCTACAATTGCTCCTAGTCATCTGGTGGTCTATACGTTCCTTCCTAAAGTATTCAAAGCACCTTTGAGTGTTCAAAGGTGTACAAAAGTAGAATATTGGCGATATCTCTTCTGGTCCTCCTCCCTGTTGCTCAGCAATACCCTGCACTGTTGTCACAGGTTCTGGGTGACTCCCTGTTTCTGAAGAGTGGTGAACCTCCAACTGAACTAATGAGCTGCACCTCAGGAGCAAATAAAAGTTCATGCAGTACACGCCATGCGCTATTCAAAATGCATTCGTTCTGAGAGTCCATAGGTGAGTGGGGGCAGAGTGGGGGGGGATGAGCCACGGGTCCCTGCCACTAGAGCCTACAGCCACAGGAAGCCTGGTATCTGGCAATGGTGCTTGAACCTGTCTCCAGATTGGGTGGAGAGGGGCACAAGTTTGTCTGAAAGGCCCAAGATACAAACCTGAGTCAAAAGGCAAGTAGGGGGATGATAAGCCACTGGTCAAGACTGTTATGGCCTGCAGTCACAGGCAGCCTTGTGTCTGGCAATGCCTCTTGACAAGATTAGTTTTTAAAATTATATATTGAGTAAAGAAGAGTGCCCTCTCTAATATGAGTGTGCTTCATCCAGTTTTTTGAAGGTATGAATAGAACAGAAAGGCAGAGGAGGGAAGAATCCCACCTCTCTGGCTGACTCCCTGAGCTGAGGCATTTTCTCCTATCTTGGGCTTGGAATTACACTACTGATGCTCTTGGTCTTGAGACCATGGCACTAAGGATTTTCTGGGTCAACAGTTTGAAGATTGTGAAACTTCTCCATATTCATGTGAGTCAACATATATACATGTATATAGACATACATATGTGTTTATATGTATAGACACATACATACACATATAAAATCTGTAATGAAGTCAAGGAGTCTCTCTTAACTTACTGCTTTGGGTTGGCAGGGCATTGAGGATATATGCAGATTTCTCTGGGCTGGATATAGATAGAAAAAAATCATGTTATAATTAGCATTTACCATAATATCATGTTTTTATAGCATTTACTATAGTATACTACTACAATAACATTCACATGTCCATCTCCACTCCTTGATGTTAAGGGATTTGAAAATTAAACCACCACAGTTCTTGCTAACATCCCCATTATCTTATATGGCGTGAGTCCTCAGTATGTGTCTACAGTGTTTCTTCTACTGAGAGAGAATTTTATTAAATGGGCTTCAGGATAGAGCAGGTCATTGTGAAGGTGAGGGATATAATTCACAGGTTACCATACAGGATTTATTTCTTTTTAATTTTTTATAAGTTTATGCTCACATATAATTCAATATTCAGAGAGTACAATAGGTCATATAACGTAAAAAAATCTCTCCAAATCTTGTCCTTAGTTACTCAATTTTCCCCCCAGGGATAACAAAAGATATTGATTATTCATTAAAGTATCAAGAGGTATTTTATGCAATGTTATTAAAAACAAATAAACTAGACTTAAAATATACATAGTTATTCTAATAACATGTCTAGGAACAAAAAAATAAACAAACAAACAAAAATATATGTGTGTTGGGGAGGAAAGTACACTTGCATGTGTGAGTGTGTATGTGTCTCTTATTCATTTTAGAAAAGAAATAGTTTCAACAAAATTTTCAAAGAATTAACAATCTTACTGTTTTCTATTCAGTGAGACAGAGAGAGAAACACACACACACACACACACACACACATACACACACAAATGAACAGTTGATGATTAACTGTGGCCAATTCTAGAGTTTTAGCTAGGTGAAGGAAATTGTGGTTTTTCAAACAACATTCAAAATCCATTTTTTTGCCATCATTTATCTCTATTGCATATAGAATGTTCTATCTTTCTAGCCAGCCACCCTGATAAAATGTAAGTAAAGAACTAGCAGTGATGTTATAAATGAAGTACTTAGAAGCCTGCAGTAATAGGAGATATTAATAATAACCTTAATGAAAATTTGTAGCAACCCAATTTATCATCTGAAAAAACAGCAACAAATGGTATTTCGTGCTGTTGTCAAAAGCTCAGAAGGAAAATCTATTAATTATAAATATGTAAGTACAAAGTTGCAATATTATAATCTCCACCAAGATGTGTGAGTATACTCCAAGTTACTATCAATGTTCCTAACTAATTTTGTAGATTTGTTTTCCTTGTAGAAATAGCCTAAGATGCCCCCCAAACAGTACATTTACTAAAATCTCTCTGCAACCTACCAGCAGCTATAACAACAACCATGGCAGTTTGTGTTTTCCCAAATCTCCTGTTTTGTGTTCTTTCATAATGTGACCTTGCCCTTTCCCCAGAAAGATATGGAGTCCAGATACTCTCTCTGAACCATCTCTTCCTGTGATTCTAGTAGTGCTTCTCGCTACTTTAATCGATAGATTATGTAAAGTACAAAGAAAGGGATCCAATGTGGTTTCCACAGCTAGGTTATAAAAAGTGAAGTTTCTACCTTGTTATCTTGGAATTCCCATACTCTGTGAGCTCCCTCTGGGGATTTTCATATAAAAACCCAGTTGCCATGCATTGAGAAGCCCAAGTCAAGGTGAGGAGCTTTGAGGGACAGTAAAAAATGAACCTTGTCATAGAGTCTACCTATTCTGGGTACCAGACATGTCCATGAAGGAACCCCCAAGTGATTTCAACTCCCAAAAGACCAAGTAAGCTTCTGATATTTAAGACTTTCTATCTAAGGCCTCAGACATGGAACTATTTCTCATGTACCTTGTTCAGTCTGACCCACATAATCTACATGCATAAATAAATGCTAAAACTTTATACCTCTACAATTCTCTAATGCTGCAATCATCTCTAAAAAATAGTTAATAATGATATGATGGAGACAATTTTGTCTTCTTAGTTACTGATTCAAGGAGAAAGGGGCTATGAAAAGAGGTTTTGGTAGACTTGTTTTGGCAAGAGAGCTAGACTGGTTCTTAGTCCAGATTTCCTTTATAATAAAAAAAATTACCCAGAAATATGAAGAAAAAGAGAGGAGGAACTTTATTGGGAGAAGTGTCCTGAGAACTTTATTGGGAGAAGCATCTGGGAAGAGAAAAGCAGGAGAAGACATATAGGATGTCTAATGAGGTTTTCCCAAAAACTATCCAGTATGTTCTGCAGTGTAGACTATCTTTCAATGATCTCACAAATTAATTTCTGTAATCTATATTTTTTATGATTTGTTCCAAAAAAATATATTAGGGAGATTACAAAGTAGGAATTGGTTCTGAGGCCACATTGCCAGAAGTTACAACAGAGATTACCTTGTAGAAAAAATATGAGAGGTGAGCTATAAATAAATAGCATTCATGGAGCCCCTAATAAGTGCCAGATATCATCCCAGAAATGGAAGGTACAATGGTGAATAAGGCAATGATAAAAACAAAGATAAGAAAACATTAGAAAGGGTACATTTTTCATTTTTAATGGTGATGATAGATACTAAAGATTTAAAGAGTAGGTAATATGTGAGGAATAAATATAGCTAAAAGATTTTTTCCTTAAAATAAGTGTTATGGATGCCCCTGATTCTTTCATTTATATGTTGAAATCCTAACTATACTATCTCCAAACATGACAATACAGATACTCTTCACCTAACAACCACTTACATTCCAGTGACTCAGACATTACCTGATTGGTCTATAAGCAAGGAGCTTAAAGGCAGTTGTATTATGGTGAGTTGTGGTCCACAAGGTATACATTTTTCAGTAGATGTCATGGGACACCACCCTTGAATAATATAATTCTATATATACATGTCTGGTACTTAGATAAGTACCAGAAAGTGACAAGATACACCACAACATGATCATGTAAATCCTGCATAATCATTATAATTATTTTGAACATTATTATGGGTAATACAATAAAATATAAATTTATAAATGGAATATGTATTCATACATGATTGTGAATACTTTATATAGTGAATACTAACTGACTGTGGGACTGAGACAAAGCCTGAGAAAGTTAATCCTGAGACTCACACAGACTGAAAAGTGGGAGTCCCCATGCTGGAAGTCCCAGCAGTCTTTAAACAGGTCATTAAATGAGAAGTAAGTTGTATTTGGAATAAGGCCCCTAAAGAGGTAATTAAAGTAAAATGAGATCATGTGAGTGGGCTTTGATCCAATATGACTAATGGCCTCTTGAGAAGAGCAGATTAAAACACACAGAAGGAAGATCATGTACTAGTGGGGCTGTGGTGAAAAGTTAACCATCTTACACTACTGATGGGAAAATAAATTAGTTCAACCTTGGTGGAAAACAATATGGAGGTTTATCAAAAACCTTCCATATGACCTGGTAACCCCACTCTTTGGTATTTACCCAAAGGATAAAAAAACACTCAGTTGGAAAGACACATGCACATACATGCTTATTGCAACATTATTCACAATCACTAAAACTTGGAATCAAAGTGTCCAAAAACTGATGACTTGACTGAAAACTTGTGGCACATATATACTATGGAATATTACACAGCTATAAGGAACAGAGATCCTATTGTTTGACTCAAAATGGATGAAGATAGGAGATTTACTGCTGAGTGAATTGAGCCAGACTGAAAGATACATACTGTATATCCCCACTCAATTTGTACTTAATGTCTGCGCTTTATGGCAAAGGGTCAGAGATCTGAAAATGTGATGGTGGAGAAAATAGGTGTGAATGCTAGAGACTGTAAGGGAGAAAAGTGGTTGGTAGAGAGTGAGTGGCAGATGGTGGGTGTGAGAAAAAGAAATTTGGGATAGTCATCTCTGCTTAAAAGTGTTATTTGTTAAGCTAGTCTATAGATCATAAAAAAAATGTGTTAATGTAAATTTCTAAATTTCGGTAACTACTATGATTGTGCAATGTATTAGTATTAAGAAAACTGGGTAAAGGGTATACAAAATTATCTGTACTGTTTTGAATCTCTTCTTTAAAATGATTTCGAATGAAAGAGTTAAAAATGCAAAAAAAATAGAAAAAAATATACTGTTTCCTACAAAGATGTGCAAAGATTCTTCATAAACCAGGAATCATAATTTTAAAATAGCAATAATTTTAAAAATAAAAGTTGGAAATATTAATCATTTTCTCAAATTCTCAACTAGCCTCTTTAAAGATCTCAAAAAAATAAAAAAATAACTATTTCACATTGGCCAAAAATTAAACTTCCTGATATCTTTTCAGTTTTCAGCTATGTTTAAGATTTGAAGGAATATAGTGAATTCACATCTACTAATAATATAAGCCTAGTGAGTAGGGAAATTACATATTTGATTTTATCTTCATATTGCCCCAAAGGAGGTTAAGATCTAACTTCATTTTTTGTGAGCTAGTTTATTTTATACGTGTATTGGCAAACCTCAATATTAAATCAAGTTTGTGTAAGATCTTGATTAGATGTGTTATTCTTATCATTGCTAGATCATAGAAAAAAACTGTGAACACTCTAGGTGACAGAAAACTATAAGCCAAGGAGAATTAACCTTAGAAGAAACCAAGCCTTCTGCCAACAATTTGATATTGGACTTCAAGGCCCCGATGTTTTTGTTTAAGTCACACAGTGTCTACACACACTTTGTTATGACAGCCCTAGCAAACTAATTCAATAAAGTAGCCCGTCATAATCACCAAAGATTTTTCAAATTATCTGACTCATGAATTATGTAGTTTGGTCCCTTCCAAACTATCAAAAATGATTGTTATTATGAACTAAGAGAGGATATTATGAGTGTTCATGATGTTGTTCCCTCAAATTGGAAGAGAAAAATCATGTAAAAAATTTTAGAATACTGATTTATTAATACATAGAAACAGGAAATGTTGAGAAAAAATATTATAGAAAATTATAGTGAGTCAATGAGAGATTGGAATTGTGCGCATGTTTTCATATATATGGTATAAAATGAAAAATTTCATGACATAATTCTCTCCTTGTATAAAATGTACTATTATAGTTAGCATTGATTTCATCATCAATGAACTGTCATCGAAAGATGCAGTGTAAATGTGGTTAAGAATTTGAAAATATGATGCTAAAACTGCCATGGAATATTAAGTAGAAGAACCACTCAAAAGAAGCATGTGATTTAAACTCAACCATCCACTCTAATGGAACAGATTCTCTAAAACAACACACATATTTTAAATACTAAGTGTGCACAGATGCCTGGTATTCTTTATGTGTGTGTGCATGTGAATGTACATTTGATTATCTTAATCATGTCTATACTTAATTGTAAATTATCCAGACAGTAAAAGATAGGAACATACATAAGGTAGACAGTTAACCATCCCCAAAAACTGAGGCTGTTTTAAGGATAGCTATTTCAGATGCCTGGTTACTTGTAAGGCAACTCTGATAGTGTTTACTGAATCCTCTTCTATAGCTGCAATATCATGGAATTCAAATTTTATATATGAATTGTTCTCCTAAGTTATTAGTTCTTACTGTCTAGATTCAAAATATATGAATTTTTTCAAGCTATACACACACACGCACACACACACACACACACACACACACACACACCATTATTTTCTCTACTCACAAAATTCTGCAACTCCCTGTTGACCACTTCATAGGATTGAAAAGTACTTTAGTTCTTAAGACATAAAAAATATATTTTTCAATAAACTTATTATCTTGAAGCTAGTGGGATCTTATATTTCATATTTTAGAACCATATAATTCTTAGCAGATATGAAAAATGACATACAACTGAAGTTTGGAATATTTAAAATCATATGCGAATGCATTGTTGGTATCTCACGTAGGCTCATAAGGCATCTCTGATCTCATAAATCGGGCTGAGGATCAAGCTGTGAATAACAAAATCCCAGCTTTCATGGAACTAAGTCTGAAGTGAAAGAAAAAATAAAACAAATAAATAAATACGTAAATACATTCTATAGTGGCAGCTAGTGAAAAGTGCAGTGCACACAAATAAAGCAAGCTAAGGGTGTAGCAAATCGTGAGGGATGTGCCTTTAGAAAGCGAGATCAAGGAAGCCCCCTTTCCTCCCACAGTGGGCAGGGAATGTCAGAGCAGTGCCCTGGCTGAGGTGTGGAAGTAAACCATGGGACTTATCTGAGGGAAGGGCACTACAGGTAAAGACAGCAAGTAAAGACCATGAGGACTAGTCTTCTTGAAATATTCAAGGAATCACAGTAAAGTCACTGTCACTGGCTGGATCAGAGTGAACAATGGAACATACATGCAAATGTCATTTCTTCATCCTGAAAACATTTATCGTGTGTCTACTAAGTGCTAAGAACTGAGAAAGAACCACAGAAATGGCAGATGCAAACTTCCCCTGTGAAGTTCACTTTGAAATAAAAGCAATAGATCCAAAAGAATTTGCTGGCAAATACATTTACAAATTGCAAATTATGACAAGCAATACAAAGAAAATAAAAGGAGTTATAAGATGATTTTATATTTACTTTGACGGCACCAGGAAATGCCTTTATGAAGAAGTAGATTTTAAGTTGAATCTTCAAAAAGAAAGGAGTTAGGACTAGTAAGGCAAAGGGAGAGTACTCTAGAAATGGAACAGCAGCAGTGAAATCCCTGAGTAGGAAAGATTCAGGCACAAACGAGGCCCTGCCAGGAAAGCGAGACAGCTGGACCTATTCGTTGGCAATAGGAGTACCTGGATAAAGACAGGAGAGAAGCAACCCTTCACTATCATTAATCCAATATATGTATGTATAATATATGAATAATATTAGATTACATATTAGTATATATTCTATATACATATATAGTGTATATATCATGTGTATGTGTGTATATATATATAGTGTGTATATATGTATATAGTTTGTGTGCACATATATACACTATATATATATATATACATATATATACACACACACGTGTATATGTGTGTGTGTGTGTGTGTATACATTTGCTCATATATATAAAATATATATACACCCCGGGGGGGGGGTGCTATCTCCCTCTCTCTCTCTCTCTGGCAAGTGCTCATGCCATGTAACAAACAAATACACACACACACACACATATATACAAACAAATTAAATGTGTGTGTGTGTATTTTGTTACAGAGCATGAATACCCACCAGAGAGAGAGAGGGAAAGTGAGAAATCACCCACCAGGGGGGATGACGGGGCTGCAAACCCTTCACCTCCATTATCTTCTAGGGATTTAGAGCACATGTGTACATGGGCCTGTTGTGTTTTTCAAGCTGCCAGGTCCGGGACTCGAACAATGCAGCTGGCTGTGTGGAATCTAGCTGCCTTATCCTCCATGCTACCTGCTGACTCATTAATTCAGTATTAACCAACTCATTAATTACTATCAAATACAGTACAGACTTTTCTTGAGAGTTCCAGATCCATGGTTCAGCCATTTATCAAGCATTTCCCCATTGATGTTTCTTAAGTACCTTGAAGTTAACATGTCTAAAATCTATCATAGGATGTCTCACTTTCTCAGAAAATATATTTTCCATTTCTTTATTTCCCAGTTTGTCAAAGGTACACTTCCCACCAATTTTCCAAGAATTATATGCTAATTCTTTTTATATGTTTTATTTTCTCGCTTATCTTCATCTAACATTAGATTCTATTTAATTAATGTCTTTCAGATAGTCCTTTCCTGTCCATCCCTGCTAGCAATTTTTATGTTGAGGCCTTTCTTTCTAGCTCAGGCTCTTGCAATGATCTTGATTTGTCTCCCCATCTTCCATATCACATCTGCCCTTCAACCCATTTTCAAAAGTACTCTTAAAGTCAGTTTTTGTGAAAAGAAATATGGCTATATCAGTCCCTATTTAAAAAATGTAAATGGCTCTAAACAGTCTTATCACAAAGTTCCACATTCCTAAGAATGGTGGACAATATTCTTATTTCTCACCTCTTCCCACATTGCACTCTGTGCTATAGTAACACTAAATTTCTTATGGATCCAGAATAGAACTTTCTTTCTCCCACCTTTACGCAAATCTTTGCACGAAAAGCTGCCTCCATTTTCGATATTCTCTTTACACTTTTCCAGTTGACACATTTTCCATATCCTTCAGATGATCACCAAAATGGAGCCTCCTTCAACTCCCAAAGGGCAAATAATGCTTATATCTCCATAGTATCTGGCATGTCTTTATAACTCCAGAGTCTGCCATCATATCTAACACATATTATGTCTCTGTGGGCATTTGCTCTATTGCTGAATAAATAGGTGAAGAGAAGGTGGAATGGACAGATAAATGGACATTGGAAGGAGGATGATTTTTAAAAAAAAAAATCAAAAGACTTTTTGAGGAGGTATACTTATATCTATGTTAAATACTGGCTAAGCTTGAAAAGATTGAAGTGAAGGAAGGGTTAGATTCCAGGTGGGTAGAATAATGAAAGTAAGGGTAAGGAGGAAAATAAGAGAAAGATTAATGAAGACAGTTTATCTGGGGTAGAATTCATAAATAAAAGAGTAGTAAAAGTTAACAAAGTTGTTGAGGAAACAGAATAACAGTAACATTATGTTTTAAAGGCATTCAAGAAAGAGAAATTGAAATCAATGGAGAATAATCTCTTGCATGCAGAGGATGATGCAAAAGATAAAGTAGATTTTGTATGCTGTTAAAATTTGTAGGTTCAGGGACCAGCTGTTGCATAATGGCTATGTCGCTGGACTCCCATGTAGTCGACCGCAGTTCACGTCCCAGAACTGGTGGCTTAAAACTCACGCCAGCCACATGTGCGTGCGTGCCCAAGATCCGGAGAAGAGAATGGAGGAGAAGAGATTGCAGTGTGGCCATCCCCCATGGGGGGTGATTTCTCACTTTCTGTCTCTCTGTCTCTCTCTGTCTGGTGAGCACATGTGCCCTATAGCAAAAAACTCTCAAAAAAAATTTGTAGGTTCAACTGTGTTGAAGGTATAGAAAACACTCGGACAGAAAGCAAGATATTATCCCCCAGGGGGATGTCCATGCTGCAATCCCTTCTCCTTTTGGGATCTTGGACGCACATGCGCCTGGTGTGAGTTTAAGCCACCAGGTCCAGGACTCAAACCGCAGTTGACCACATGGGAGTCCAACGATGTAGCCATTATGCCATCTGCTGGTCCCATTCATAAAACATTAGGTTAAGGATTAAATTTTGTTCTGAAAGTTATCACATTCAATATCACACACACATAAAATTCTAATATGTATATTCTTATATATTTAGACAAGAATGTGAATATGTTCCACAAAATTCTTGTGGCATAATACATTTGTGAGCCATTAACTGGCGCATTATTTGACAACATAATGGAAGAAAACTAAGTGTTTTTTGTATGAAAGTTCCAAGGGGTTATTTGTAAACATAACTAGAAAGGTAACCAAATAAATACAAGTGTGAAAATCCTTCACTCCCACCTTTCAAATAGGGAATAATAAATCTATTCAATTCTGAAAACTAAATTGTTTTAACTTCCTTTGAGCAGTGTGATATGTTTTTGAAGTTAGGTGACAGAGAAGCTGTTAAAGTGACAAGAACAAGAATGACAAATTCTAAGTCTTACAGAGTCATAAAGAATGAAAAAAATGAGAACAGAATCTGTACATTCCAGGAGCAGAGAGTAAATAAAACAAAATAAATTTAATAGATTCAAGAAATTTGGAGGCAAATGAGTGATGAAAGGAATCTGAGAATTTCCAAAATATTTTAAATTGTGGCAGATTATCACATTTCAGTATAATAGCAATAGCCTAACTTAGAGGAAGTGTGTATAGAGGGAAAGGATATTAGTGGAAAAAGTGAAAGCACCAAAACAACAAAACTCTTTCATCCTCATTTTTTCTTTCACCTGTAAAATAGATAAAAGAAAATGTACCTCACAAATACCATTGCAAGGACCAGAGATAAACTTGGGGCAAGAAAAGGACTTTATAAAACAATCATAGTTATTATTTTCATAGTGTTTGATGCACAAATAAGAAAAATCTAAAATTATGAAAGAAACGACATAATTATAAAGATCCAGAGGAAAAAAACATTAGCTGATTAATTTTCATTATGATAGACTTAAGAGGAAATAGCCATAAATGAGTATCTCTTGAGTGATTGAGCATATATGCTATCTCTGGCCTCTTGTTAGAGAGAACTGAGTCAATTAGCAACAGCTGGCACTGATCGTGACACAAGGTAGGTGACACTGAAAAAGGACAGCTTGGAGTGAGCCTAGGACACTGCAGCTGAGGACCCTGCTCCAGAAGATGCAAGCTGGATACCTTGCCAGCATCCAATTGGTATTCAATCTTCAGGCTCATGGAATAGAGACCTGTGGAGGAATGGCTGCCTCCATCTAGATTTCAAAGCATGTCTTAGAAAGTCTTAAGACCTAACAGGTGGGGCTGCTGCAGAGAGTCCCCACTAAAGAAATGTTTAGTGGAATTTTGAAGACATGGCTGCCTTCAAAATTCCAGCCTTTAGAGCCACAAGCATGAGTCAGGAGCCTAGGAGATCTGCAGGCACTCAACTCTAACCCATGAGAGCAGTGGTGTGGGCTGTGCTCAGCAAAGTCGTGTGGCTTTGTGGAGCCAAGCTTCACATCAGTGTATCCAGAAGGTGGGACATAGAGTGAAAGAAGGCTATTCAAGGCTATTTCAAAGAAGCCTCAAAATTTAGTGTCATTTGCTTTGTTCAGTTTTGGACTTACTTGGGACCTGTGACTTTTTTCTTTCTTTCCCATCACTCTCTTTTGGAATGGGAATGTCTGGACTATGCCTATTCCATATAACTTGTTTGAATCACAGGTTCACAGCTGGAGGCAAACCTACCCACCCCAGGATGAATCATGCCTTCAGTCTTGCTCATATGCTATTCCAATGAGACTCTGGACTTTAGACTTTCGAGTTGATCCTGGAACAAGTTAAGAATTTTTGAGGTTATTGGAATAGAATTAATGAATTTTGCATGTCAGAAGGACACAAATTGGGGTGGGGGGGGATGCTAAGGCAGAATGTTTGGATACATTTCCCCCAAATTCAGACATTGCCAATGTAATAGTATTAAGAAGTTGAGTCTTATTTTCTAAAGTTTGTTTCATGAGAGAGTAAAAGAGAGAGAGAGAGAGAGATCCTTGACAGTATCTCATCATGCCATGATCCCCCAACAGCTTTCCGTCCAGTCAGGACAATGAGGATGCATGCACATACCCAACATACTTCAAGTCAACCCAGGAGCCAAACCCTGGTCTTCCATATGGTTCTAACATCACAAAGCAGTGCACTACTACCTATGCTACTGTGGTTAGGCCAAGAGGTTTGATTTTTAAGAGATAATGAGGTTATGCAGGCTTCTTCACTATGAATAAGTTCATGGTTTTATAAAGACACTGTATTAGGATTTGATCTCTTGTCGTTCCACCTTCTATCATGTGAGGAGGATACAGCATTCTTCCCCTCCCAAGGATGCAGCCCTGACCAGAACAACCAAACCTGCTAGCACCTTACTCTTGAACTTTCCAGCCTCCAGAACTATGAGAAACTAAAATTCTGTTCTTTATAAACAACAGCCTCAAATATTTTGTTATAGCATCACTAAACAAAGATAGATAAGTGGGTTAAATTAACTTATTTATTAGGATAATATTCTATTTCTTAGACACATTTTTAAAACTCTTCTTCCTAAGCTATATCCAGTTCTCTACCTAAAAGTTTTTATTTAAAGAAAGTGGAATAAAATACTTTTTAAGTGATTTCCTATATCCAATGGAACCCTCAAAATTCAAAAGAGAAAGTCTAAAGGAAGAATTCAGTCTAGATGATAAGCTAGGATATCATCAGAAAACTTACCCATTTTGGGACTAGGGTCAGGACTGAGCTACAGACCCTCCCTTCCAACCTAACCTCTCAGTTCCACACCTACAAAGATAGATGAGTGTTTTGTTTTGTTTTGTTTGTTTGTTTTCCCCCCTCCCCTTTGCTAATTCTTTACTCTCCTTTACTGTCCCCCACATAGGACAGGGTAATTGCAAGCCTCGTAAGCAAACATCTTCATCTGAAGCCTCCTAGCCATTTTGGGACCAGGGTCAGCACCAAGCAGCCTGAGCCACAGTCCCTCCCTTCCAAGCAAACCTCCCAATTTTTTCTTTTCCTTTTTCTGTTTTCTATTCTCTTTTCTTCTACCTTACTTACTCATTTTCCTACTCAGCCTTTACCCACTGAGGGTCCAGACAAGTCTAGGTGCATAGTAGCCAAACATCTGAATATTGTGTCTCAGATAAATTCTCACTACCCACTGAGCCAGCTGCAAAAGCGGAGAAACTCCTCTTCATAAACCTGAACTTAAAACTCCTCCTATGGATACCACATTGCAAAACACAGTAAAAGAGAGAAACTGGCACAGAAGTGCCTCATAGTAAAGGGGCACACACAAGTGAGCAGTTGTAGAAAGCTTCTCCAACAAATTAGCCAAAAGTGAATATATACCAAATGAATAAAAATCAGAGAAGAGCCTCACGTATGAGAAAATCAGGAAATACACCTCCAACAGGGGAACACAATAACTTATTTCAAACTATGGAAAAAAAAAAAAAAAAAACAGGGAACCAGCAGTTAGTGTAAGCTAGGACTCCCAAACCGCGGTTCACGTCCCGGACCCGGTCTTAAAACTCACGCCGGGCGCGTGTGCGTGCGTGCCCAAGATCAGGGATTGCGGCGTGAATCCCCACTGGGGGGTGAATGTCTCTCTCTGTCTGTTCAGCCCTATAGTGAAAAATCTCAAAAAAATAAATAAATAAATGAAATTATCAAAATGTCAATTCAGAATAATGGCAATCTCCATGATATGCAAGAGGAAAGAGACATTAAATCCCAGGAGATGCAGAAGTCCTTTCCTGACTTGAAGGAGGAGATAGACAATATTAAAAAAAAAAAAAAATCAAATATAAAAATGATTCTTTAGAAAATAATGACATACAGTGATGGATCTTGTTACCAAAACAATTAAAATAAATTCAATTGTATGAACAGTGGATTTAATAGGTTATTTTATGCTTTATGACCAGGCAATCATTTTCATAGTTTCAGTATAAATGTATTCTCTTTCCTACCATAATATAATTAGATAAGTTGAATTTGTAACTATAACCAAGCCAAAAATCTTGTTTAACTGTTTCAGATAAACCCACTATTAGGATGCAAGAACTATTCTTCATATGTGGAAGTGATGCCTACGGAATTTTCCCAGGAAAAATTGCCTGCTTCCTGCTGCATGGCATTTGAAGTCCTCACCTTACAGGAAGTAACGAACATTACTTTTGGTAGGCCAGAAATACCAAACAACTATCAACAGAAAGGTTTTCAGAGAAAGGTAACCCTTTTATAGCTGCAGGCTCTGTAGAAGAAATCTGGTAGCAACAAATGGGATAGCACTTAGTTTCTAATATCAATAAAATGATAAGAACAAAAAAATTCTTAAATATTTGCAAATTATTCCTTAGATAAGGGTTTGGCATCTAGCATACATAAGGAACTCAAGCAGCTTACTCATTAAAAAAAAATCCAATTAAAAACTAGGCAAATGAACAGACAACTCTCCAAGGAAGACTTACGAATGGCCAAGAGTCATGAGTTTCTAATCTCAATAAAATGATAAGAACAAAAATTCTTAAATATTTGCAAATCATTCCTCAGATAAGGGATTGGCATCTAGAATACTTAGGGAAATCAAGCAGCTTACTCATTAAAAAATAATAATAATCCAATTAAAAACTAGGCAAATGAACAGACAAATCTCCAAGGAAGACTTATGAATGGCCAAGAGTCATATGAAAAAATATTCAAAGTCTTTCGTCAAAAGAGAAATTAAAATTAAAACTACAATGAGATATTTTTTAACTTCAGTTAGAATGCCTAGGATCAAAAAAATAAAAAATGAGGAACCAGCAGTTAGCGTAATGGCTATGTCGCTGGACTCCCACATAGTCGACCGCGGTTCGCGTCCTGGACCCGGTAGCTTAGAACTCACGCCTGGCGCGGGTGCGTGCGTGCCCAAGATCCCGAGAGGACAATGGAGGAGAAGGGATTGCGCCATGACCATCCCCCCCTGGGGGGTGATTTCTCGCTTTCTGTCTCTATGTCTCTCTCTGTCTGTCTGGTGAGCGCACGCGCCCTATAGCGAAAAAACCTCTCCAAAGAAGAAAAAAATTAAAAATGGTAAGTGTTGGCAAGGCTGTGGCAAAAATGAACTTCTTCACCTTTTTAGTGGGAATATAAATTAGTCCAACCACTGTGGAAAACAATATGGAGATTTCTCAAAAACCTGCAAATAGAACTTCTACATGATACAACAATCCAACTTCTTGATAACAACCTAAAGGATAAGAAAACAATCAAAAGAAATTTTCACATCCATGATAAGTGCAGCATTATTTCTAATTGCAAAATCATGGAACCAATATAAGTATCTAAAAACTGATGAATTGGGTTGAAAATCTGTGGCATATATAGAATGGAATTCCAACTACGGGATATTTCACAGTTATAAGAAACAAGGATATCCTACTGTTCAACTCAGAATGAAAGAATAAAGAAAATTTAATGTTGGGCAAAGTGAGCCAGACTTTAAAATATTCACATTACAATGTGAATATATGTAAGAATATACATATTCTTACTCAATTTGTACTGAGTTTCTGCACTTTATGGCAGAGGTTGAGAGATCTAAAGACGTGATGGGGGAGAGATCAGTATAGATCCTAATGCCTGTCTGATAGAGTGAGTGGTGGCTAGTGGGAGTGAATAAAAAAAGAAAAATGATTTAAATGATAAACTTTTGTTTACAAGAGAAAAACAAATTGAAACTTTTCAAGTGTTTTCTGAAATACAATACACAAATAGTTCACAATAGTTTGTATCTGTTCATTTATCTGTCATCCAAAGAACACTTTACCTAAAAGAAAGGACTAGTGTGCAAAATGTTTACAATCTTCTGTGAAACCATAGTTTATCATTAATTTATCCGTAATTTATTTTTATAAATATCATCTGCATTCTCTTACATGTGAAATTGAACTGAAATTTCTTTTGCCAGTGTTTTCTGAATTAAAGATTTTATTTTTGTGAAAAAAAAAAAGAACAATGAAATTCTTCAGTAGCATGAAAGTAAATTACAGACTCCAGGTTCTTTAAATATCTCCAGATTAAAGTTAGCTTTTAAGGCTTAGTATTTTATGGATCTACATTTTTAAATCATACTAAAATGAAATTATAATCTTGGCCAAGACAGGGGCATGATGGTTAAGGCAGGTGGATCCTTATGGCCAACTGCATGGCTGGAGTCGTGGACCCAGTGGTTTGAGAAACACAGTAGGTGTGTGTGCATGCATGTCCAAAAATCCTGAGAGGAGAATGAAGGAGAAGGGATTATGGTGTGGGCCATCTCTCCTGCGGGAAGGGGAGAGGGGGGAGGAATGGTTTCTCTCTCTTTCTCTCCCATAGCAAAACTTAAAAAAAAAAAAAAATGTATAACAAACAGGTCAAATGAAGCCAAATGTCAAATTAATAATATTTAAACAAAATCACTGGCCAAATTATGTACTACTAGTCAAAGTGGCATGTTAGTGGCAAGCCTTTGACCAGAAAGAGGGATGACAGAAGCAAAGCTACCACTGGGCATTGCTTTCAATAAGAGCAAACACGACATATATCCCAATCAAAAATCATACTTCATGCTCTAGAGAAAACAAAAGCAAAACAAAATAATAGGAAACCTAACTTTTCTGATCCCCTAAAGAAAAATCTAAACATTTCTTATAAATCTGGATTCTTTGACAAAGAGATTGTGTCCAGAACTACTTTTTTTTTAATTGCCAGAACTCAACAGAAATGCTCACCAGAGAGAGACAGAGACATGGAGATGGGGAGGAGGAGAGGGAGAAAACACCCCTTGTAGGATGTGGTCATCACAATCCCTTCTCCTCCATTTCTCCACCCTGTTGGGCTCTGAGGCACACATAAAATTATATCCAGCATGTTTTTGAAGCCACTGTGCTGGGATTCCAATTGGTGTCTGTCACATGGGATCCAGTTTCCTTAACCAGCAGGCTATGGAGCCGGCTTGTCCCTGAACTTTCCCATGCAGATGTCGAAGCTGTGCTGTGGTCTTTGCAAATACAATAATCAGTGCGCAATTTTGCAATTTTTCATTTTGAACAAATAGATATGAATTCAGAAACCTTCCTAATTTCATAAGATATTTTCTTTTTAAATAATGGGCATTGTTTTATTTGTTAAAGCAGTCCTTCTTTTTCGTAGTCAACTTTTTTCTAAATTTTATAACTCTGAGTCTTTCTCTGACAACCCGATATTGATAGAAAGATGGGCAAGCAAATCCACATGTATTTAGTACTAACAATTGAGCCCCTAGTTGTGAAAGACAATCTGAAACTATACGATTAATGTAAAACTTGTTCAACACAACAGTGCAGGAGGTATCAAATGTGTGATTTAAGAATTAAATGCCAAAGGACATCAAGAAGGAATAAATCACTCAAGTTGGATGGTTGGGCAGCTCTTCCAAGAATCAGTAATTTTGTTCTAGACAGACTTATGGTAGAAAAAAGAGGCTCAAGCTGGGAGGAACAGGAGCTAAGGCACAGGATATGAAAGCACTAACTTTTATCCTTGTGAAACTGTTCAGATTTTACTTGACTCTTCAGGCACAGATCTTTTTATAATATTTAAGAACTTTACATAGAAAAAGACAATCCTTATTATGAGAAAAATTTCAGAGGTCAAAAGAAAAGGTCATACCACTGTTCAGAATTCAGGAGTTACTGGGCCTTTTAGAAATTTGGAAGTCTTGATTTATTACTAGACAAGGAAAAGTGAAATGCATTAGTGCCTATCTAAAGAGTACTAAAATAGTTTGCAATAGTTTTCTAAATAAGATTACACATTTTCCAAACATGAGCAGATTTTTACAATGGGAGAAAAATAATCAGCATGTTTGCCTCTATGCACTGCAGATCCCCATCTGATCCGTATTGGACCACTGACATTTCTTTGTGAGATTTTTGCTTTGGCTGCTGTGCTGCTGGGGGATTGGTAGCGGAAGTTCAGTTCATGTTGTTTCCCTATATGCTTAATTTTTAATGACAAGTCTCTGAATTACCAGATTGTGTCAATTACCCCTCCAAGAAATCTAATTTTGTTAATGAAATTACTTGCTTGGAAGAGAAACATAAGCATTAATTTCAGTTTAGCAGTTTCTCTTGGAGCTGCAGCAGGTGCTAGTTGACTGAATTGCCAGCACTTGACAGAAGAGTTTCCTGTCCTCGTGTTCTGATAAGATCAAGTTTGTCCCAACAGCTTTGTAGCCAATGGCATGCACATGTCGGCAAATCTGGAAAATAAACTGCCCAAACTACAACAAAACACATGATCGTTTCTCTGAAAAGAACACATATAATACCTACTTTTAAAATTATTTCAAGACCAGGGCCAGCAGGTAGCATAGTGGTTAAGGTGCTGGATTCCCACATGGCCAGTGGTTCAAATCCCAGACCTGATGGCTTGAAACTCATGCCCAGGTATGTGTGTGTGACTGACCAAATTCCCAAGAGGAGAATGAAGGAGAAGGGATTGCAGCATGACCATCTGCCCTGGAGGGTGATTTCTCACTTTCCCTCTGTCTCTGTCTGTCTCTCTCTCTCAAGTGAGTATACCCACCCTATGACAAAAAACTAAAATAAATAAATAATTTTATGGCACAAAATGCCAAAAATTAGCAAAAATTTCAAAGAATTAGTGATAATAATTCAGTAATATTTCTCTAAATCAGTTTAAAATGTAATTAAAAAAAATAATATCATCATGGGGCTAGTAGGCGTCATGGAGGCTAGCGCACTGGAGCCTACGTAGATGACTTCACAGTTTGAGTCCCAGACCTACCAGCTTGAAAACCATAGTGGGTGCTTGTGTATGCATACCCGAAATCCCAAGAGAAGAATGGAGGAGAAGGCATTGAGGTGTGGCCATCTCCCTGTGTGTAAGTGTGGTAGTGATTTCTCACTTCCTCTCTCTGCCTGTCTTTCTCTCTCTCCCTCTGTGGTGAGTGCACATAACCTATAGCAAATGAAGAAAAATAATAAAATAGAAAATTATCAACATAATTCCCAATTTATTGTTTTACTTCTTTGCCGATATAAAAATCTTGATGTGACTGATTCATGTGCTAACTTTTTAAGACTTTTACCATATCATAGCAATGAGGGTATATTATGATAATTCCTACTGTAGCAAAATTACTGGTGTGTGTATTTTTTTTTTTTTTTTTTTTTTTTTTTTTTTGCCAGAGGTCACATATGCTTTCCAGAGAGAGAAAGAAAGTACCCTCCAATAGGGCATGGTCATGCCACAATCCTTTTTCTTCTATTTCTCTATCCTATTTGGATTTTGAGCACATACCCACATGTGCTTGTGCTTGGGCATGCTTTTAAGCCTCCAAAGCCAGGATTTGAACTGTCATCAGCTATGTGGGATCCAGCTCCTTATACACAGGGCCTAACTGTAGTGTTATCGGGTTGGCCTGACACAGCAATTTTGTTTGTTTGTTTTGCTCAGGTTTTTGCCATTAAGTGTGTGCATTCACTAGAGATAGAGAGAGAGAGACAGTGAGAGGTAAAGTGAAAAGTCACCTCCCAGGTGGGTTGGCCATGCAGCAATCTCTTCTCTCCCATTCTTCTCCTAGGATTTTGGGCATGCACATACACATGTCTGTCATGATTTTCAATCTGCTAGGTACAAGATTGGAACCACAGTTAGCCATGGGAGTCCAGCCCCTTAACCACCAGGCCACCTGCTTACCCAAGAGTAAATTTTTATTCACACATTTACTCACCTGTTTTTATACCTAACAAGTTTGAATATTATTTCCTGACACAAAAACTCTGAAATGAGACATATTTATTTTTATCACCACAAGGAAGTATACTGAGTTTTAAAAGTATAAATAGTAAATGTTGATTTCAGTCAAGAGTTCCAATTACCAGCCTCTCCTCTATCAAATAAGAAATATTTCTTGAGCACCTACTATGTGCCAGACATTGCTCCAGGTTCCATGGATACATCAATAAATAAATGCCAAGTCCTGCCTGTGCTGGAGCTGACATTCTGGTGATTACCGGATTCAATGCCCGTCCCTGAGCAACTCCGGCACAAATTCTTAATAAAGCCAGGAAAATCTTCTCTGAGGAAATCTCATTTCTCTGACACAGGAAGAATGAACTTGAGGAGGGAGGGCATTGCAGGTAGCAAGAAAATACAAAGGTGGTCAGGAAAGGCTTTACAGAGGAGGAGATACCTGAGTAGGTCTTGAAGATGAATGTGAATCAAAGAGAAAAGGACTCTAGCCAGTGGTAAGACACATCAACAAGCCTACTTCTTTTAGGAGGATCTTAGTTACTATTTGTCAAGTGGAGGGCTCCCAGAGAGCAGAGGCAGCCATGGCTGAAAATATAGACAGCGTCTGAATGCTGGTGGACCTGTGTGTAGTTTTAAAGATTAGGGAAACTTCCTTTCTTCAGCCTCTCCACTCAGAAAGAGATTCTAGTTAATAAAATAGCAAAAGTGAAGAAGGAAAGAAATGAAAGCATTATGAACTCATTGATTTGCATCATTGATTTCTGAACAGTTATCTCACACACAGACACACAACTACGTAAGTAACCAGAAGCTTTCCATATGGCCTCACATCTGGCAGCAGTGCCCCTACCACCCATGCCACTGTGGTCAGGCCTTTTCATTTTCCTTTTTTGTTGTTGTTTTTGTTTTGGTTTACTCTTACTATAAGGTGTGTATGCTTGCCAGAAAAAGACATAGAGAGAAAGAGAGAGAGAGATGGAAAGTGAGAAATCACCCTCTATTCTTCCCTCAGTATTTTGGGAATGCACACACCCACACTTGGCATGTGTTTCAAGCTACTAGGTCCCAGACTTGAACCAGACAGTTGGCCATGTGGGACCCAGCCACCTTAACCTATACCAGGCTGCCTGCTGACCCTCATTTTAATTACTAAGGCAGCTAGAGAAGTTTTTAGATTAAGAGTTCAAAAACAATTATAAAAATATTTATGTAACACTTTGTATAACAAACTTTGTACACTATCAAAACTCCTTGTGCAACAAAGTACATAACAGTTCACAAAATACTATCTTATATATTATCTTATTTAATCATCAAAGTAACTCCACAAGGCAAATAAAGTATAATTACTTCATGAGGAAAATAGGTCAAGAAGTTGTTTTCATTGGGTCAGGCTTCAAACAGTGCCCTTCTCCTTCAAATTCTTGAATCTTTTTACCTTACCATAGGTAAGGCTTAATTGTTTCACTCCAATAAAAATTCCTTTTTAAAATAAAATTGGGGGAACTATAACCTTGGGTTCTTCTGGGACTGATGTAAGTAAGGGTGCTAACACTCTGTCTACTGACCCATTTCTCCACACTACAGCTGGTACTACCTAGAATAGATTCCCTAGCAACTTCCAGCCACAAATAGCCCCCTAAGCCTATGCACTTACTTCCTGTCTTCTTCCTTGGCTCCAAACTTGGCTCCCATTCTTTAATACAATTCATTTTTTCTTTCTTTCAGTACTGAACCTTGGCAACCTTGGGTTTTTATTCCTTCTACAGTAGTTTCTAGATCTTCTATGGAGCCAACTCCCCTTCAATACAGTTCTGCTGTTTGCCTTAACTGTTGTGTATGATCTAAAACTCTGTCCTCAAGAAAGCATACTTCTTTTGAGAAATAAAATAATTACTCACATGAAAAAGTTTAAAATAAAAACACTCCAAATAGCAGGTGATAAAAGGTTCAGTTACGTATACCTCTATATTGATTACAACAGATTTTTAAGTACATCATTTTCATCATTTTGCATTATCGAAGTTTTATGATCGTTTTATGATCATTTTCCAAAGCTAAGCTTTTTAAAGCTCCAAAGCTTTAATCTCTTGCATTCTCTGCTTTTGTCTGGATTTTTCTTCCTCGAAGCACTGATGTAAAATGCCTATGTGACTCAATTGAATTAGCAGGTAAAAGAAAGTATGAAAAAAGCAGCAATCATAGTGGCCCTTCAGACAACTGGTACAGTCGTATGAAGTCAAAAGTCAGAAGTCAACTTCGACTTTTAATGGAACTGATCATTCACTGTGACTATTTATAGAGTTTCAAATGTTTACATTCACATCTCCTTTCCATAGATTTCAAATTCTTTTCAAAGATATTAATAAAAAAAACATTCTTTACTAAAGGGAAGACTTTATATGTTAAAAAACTGTTAAATTTTTCCTAGGTAGTGAAAAATCAAGCTATACATCCTTTTGGTTCTAATGCCTTCAAAGCAAATGACCAAATTAAAACTTCTCACATGCATTTTTTCAATTTCTTCCTTCATCACCAATTCTTCCTCAGTTCACTTTTTTCTCTGGGTTTGGAAGAAAAAAAGAGGAAGGAAGGAAGGAAGGAAGGAAGGAAGGAAGGAAGGAAGGAAGGAAGGAAGGAAGGGGAAAGGAAAGGAAAGGAAAGGAAAGGAAAGGAAAGGAAAGGAAAGGAAAGGAAAGGAAAGGAAAGGAAAGGAAAAGAAAAAGAAAAAGAATCCCTCCTCTTTGCCAAAATGAATCCTCCCTTTACTGGCATTTCTGACCACCTCACCGGTTACCTGCCAGGAGCTTACATGGCCAGAGAGCATGTGCTGCCCTTTCAGTTGTAAGCCCTGTGCAAATTATTAAATACTACACATCCCACAAGTCAGGCTCTTTCTTAGAAAGTGGGATCATAACTGCACCTATAAGTAGTACATTCTCAAAAAATCTAGAACTATTTTCTTATTTCCTCTCTTAATTTCTTGCATCCTGACTCTTTTCCCTTTACCACTGGACTTTTAAAAAATTGGTTATTCCTGTGGTATGTTTTTAAAAAGAATTAATTATTTCTTTAATTCCATTTGTTATTATTTCTTTCAATTTGACCAGAGAGAGAGAGAGAGAGAGAGAGAGAGAGGGAAAGTGAGAATGCAAGCCACCAGGTTTGAGATTCAAACTGTAGTTGGCAATGTGGGAGTCCAGTGCCTTTAATCACCACACCACGGACCTGCTGCCTCCTGTGGTCTTTTTTTTTTTTTTTTTTTTGGTCTCTTCTTCTTAAAGATATTGACGTTCTCCCCTGGCAACCAGATTCCAATCTTGGAGTAACTTCCTCTCCTACCACCTCCTACCACCTCCTACCACTCGTCAGTCACCAGACCTATAAATTCTTGCTCCATAATATTGTCACATCCATCACTGTCTTCCAGTTTAATTGTTACCATCATGGTTCAGGGATTTATTTCTTCTGATCTGAACTATTATAACACCCTCTTAATTTGTTCTAACTCATCTTAAGTCTCTCCCTCCAGCTCCCCTCCCTTATTTTTTTCAACTAATTATCATCAGTCCCAGATAAATCTTCAGTTTAATTTAATAAATATTTATGACGAAGAAAGTTGCAACAAAGAGAAATTAGCATTTTGGTGCAGCAGCTGGGTATCTTGCTACATATTTTACAACATTATCTCATTTAATGATGATGGACATACCTGTCTACCTATGCAATATCCGTTTTCCCCTTCCTCCTTCTGTATAAAAGGTGATTTTATTCAGGTTACTACTAACTCTTCTCCCCCAAGAGAAGATTCCAATTAACCTTTGCTGGTCAGCTTCAGTGTTTTTCTGGCTATTGTTATTGATCTCAGGGCAATTTTGTGTCCTAATATGATATACAAAGTAAGGGACCAGCAGATGACATGGCAGTTAAGGTACAGGACTCCCACATGGCCAACTGCAGTTTGAATCCCAGACCTGGCGATTTGATTTCTCACTTTTCTTCTTCGTCTCTTTCTCCCTCTGGTGAGCATGTATACTCTGTAGCAAATTGGAAAATAATAATATATAAAATTAAATAATTCTTTGAAAGAAATAAAGGTAAAGGAAAGAATTTGTATTTCATGACTGACTAAGAATCACTTTCTCTATTTAGACAGAAAAAGAGGAGCTTTGCCCATGTTACTCCAGCATCAACTGGGGACTATCAGAGGAGCCAGACCAAGTTAAAAAGATGACAAGGAGAGAAAGTTTGGACAAAAAACTCAAAGAATGACACACTGTACTTTCCAGCCCCCTGGACTCATGGCACAAGATAATATCCTGCCTTATTTGTTAAGCTATATGAGGTTGGGTGTTCTATTACTTGCAGGTAAAACTGCCTATGAGCAACTCTTTGATGTAAAGATGGGCCCAGAGAGGCCCAGATTTGCATGGCTGGTAGTCGCAGAACTAGGACTTGAAACCACATTAGCTTAACTACAAAGACCTTGCTTTTTCCACATCATGACATTAAGACTGTAATTCACTCAAAACCTGTGGAAATACTTTAGCCATTTTGAGACACTATTGTGTGTTATCCACAGGTATAAGTGATTTAGGGATTAACTCACTGGTTCCTTGAAATAACCTTAAGGCCAATATATTTTCCTTATTTTACAAAGACTAAGAGTGGTTCAGTAACTTTCTCTAGGTTGCTCAGCAAGTAATTATCAGAGCATGGAACTGAATCAAGGCATTCTGACTCTACAAGCCCTGCTCTCAATCCCTGGGTGCACACATTTCATCACATCTACTTTGCATGGTTACAATGTTGAAAATGCAGGTTACATGGCTTTAGTACACTAGATTTATGAGAAAAGTTGTGAGATCTTGATGTATAAGAAAGTTGGCGTAAAGCAGCAATGTCTGCATGTGTCAGACGAGTAGATGGAGAGACTATTTGAATGGAAGCTGTACTTGAAATGAAATCATCTTTTGACTGAAAGGGAGGCAGCTCCCCTTCTCAGATCAGGAGTGAAGCCTGGTGATGGTGCTGGCATTAAAAGTTCTCAAAGAAGCCTCACAGATGGCTTTCGTTTGAATTTGCAATGATTCTCAGAGACCCAGGCCAACTACTATGAGGGGTCCTCCACAGTACCGGAATTAATTCCAAACTCCTTAGCCTTCAATTTGCATTCTGTTTCCAATTTACTTTGTTCCAGCCCTCATTCATCCCCCTACATCCTTCTCTTTTATACTTGCCATTTCTTCTGTGTGGACTCGGATAATCAAAAGTTATTTGATATTAGTACCGATAATTCCTTTATACAGAAACTTAGCTCACTTACAGATAATTTAAAAAATACAACTAGCGTCTATTTACTAGAAACAGAAATAACCTCAGCTGTTGGATGTCTTTGTAATAATGCAATGGGACATATGGTGAGGGCAACGCTAGAATCCTAGAAAATGAGGTTAACTCAGTGGGAAACTCTGTTTTATATTTCAAAAAACAACTCTGTTCAAGTTCTACTCGACTAACAAATGAAATAAGGTTCCTGTTTGTGCTGCATCATGGAAATGTGCATTATCAGTCCTTACTCCTAAAGAGAAGCCAACGGCACAAATTAAATAGGCCTGGGAGATCTTTGCGCATCTGTAATTTAATAAAGCAACCAGGGAATAACAGCAGCAGGGTTTATGCCTAACTCTTGATTTTTTTTCCCCACTGCAGATACAAAATAATCCCTCCCTCCAAAGCTTCTGTTTAAAATGATGTCTTGAGAATAAATGAAATATAATTCATTATCTGCATCCAATAGCAGTAGATTATTAAGGTCCTGCTTGTCACTGCATAGTAGGCCTCATCAAAACATAAAATTGCACTTTTTTTCCTAAGGTTTAGGAGTGTTATATCTGAACAAGATAAATATTGGTCATTCGTCTTCGTTCTTCACTAAGACACAGGGGAAACCATAAACAGTAAAGAAGAAGATTAACAATATTACACAATCAGTAATATAAGAACTGGGGAAATGTTTTCAGGCCATTATTAATTTGAATTTTTTTTCCTTAAAATCTTTGTTCTTAAAGTCCCTCCAAATGCCAGAAGCCATAGTAGAGAGAGAAATCAACGAAAAACAAGAATGAAACATGGTGCTGCTCTGGAGTTTGGCACATTACAGTTTTCTGGGCTCCCAACAGGAAGGTAATTCACATTACATATGGCATTGCAGTGCACTAAGTTTTATTAATGGGAACCTATTATCTATCCAGTTGGAGAAATGGAGAGGGCAAATAGGTTAAAATTTTTCTCTTAACTATTAATTAATGTGCCTCAGGTGGTCTCCTTCCCATTAATTTTATTGTACTACAAGAAAATATAGAAGAGCAGCTGCACATGTTAATCAGTGCTGCTTGGAAAATACTACAAGACAGAGGCCAGAGAGTTTCCCTCTAAATCAATAACAATAACACCACCATCAGAGCAGAACTAGTAAACTTTACCCATGCCAGCACATATGCCATGGCTAATTCTCCCAACGTCTATGTTTCTAACTAGATAGGTGTTTACATTTGAATAGCCAGATCAATGGAATGCCTTACATTCAGCCAAGATCAACATCAAAAGCTGAAGCAACAGGAACACAAATTAACACATGCAGGTAAAATTCAAGTAATATAGTAATATAGTTATATATATAGTTTATAAATATATATATAAATATATATATATTTGTATATATATATATATACATACACACACACACACACACACAAATACATATAGATATACACATTGGTTTAGGAATATGTGATCTGCATGAGTTTTTTTAAAGAAAGGCACATCTATTAACTTGCATTACCAATCCAGCTATAAAATGTAGAAAACAGGATCTCTAAAAGTCTTCTAAACCAATCAAAGAAAGACATATTTCTTCCCCCTTGGAAAGTATTAGGAACACAATCTAGCCACTTAAAATGGGAAGGGAATTTATTACCCATGTAACAGGGAAAGAAAGCTCTGTGGTCAGTTTCAGGTATGACATGATTCAATGATCATGTCCTTCTTTTTCTTGTTTTTCTTTTCTTCTCTCTTTTCTTTTCCTTCTTTGTTTTTAACTTGTCTCTCTGTTGTGGCCCCATTTTCTCCTACACAGATGGCTTCCTCCATGTGTGATCACACATGGATGCATAAGTACAGACAAACAAGAATAGAATGGTTGAAATCAGAGAGTAACGATTTCCCAAAAGAAGTTGGGAGTTTAGAAAAGCTACTGTTGCAAGAAAAACACAAGTTAGACAGAAACCCAAAACAATAAAATTGTCTACATTGGTGTTTTTCAGTGCAGTCTCCATAACAGTAGCGTTAGCCTAAACTGGGAAATTGTTAGCAATGTGTGTTACAATGCAAACCAGACTATGAAAGGCAGGCATGGTATTTCCCCACTTCATATATACCAAATAACTGAACTCTATGGCAGAAACTAAAAGACTGGGAGATAGGAAAGCATGGAGAGCAACTTTGGATACTAAGAGGGTGGGCAATGGAAGGCAGAAAGGAGGAAATAAAGAAGAAAAAAAACCAAAACATTTAATGGACACAAAAATGGAAAATTATCTGTTGATAATATGCATGATAATACCTTTGGCTGGACTAATATATAACATATTAATGTTAGGAAAATTCATTTCATATGCTGTAAACATGTACAGTGATTAAACATTAAAAATATAAAAAATATGTGAGCAATAAAAACACAATTTACTTGCAAAACAAGAAAGACGAAATGTGTGTCCTCTTGTTCCTGTGTCCTAAAGATAAGTATTTTCTATAAAATAAAAACCAATGTGCCTAAACTAAATTATGGAAAAAATAATTCAGAAGCTAAACATCACTGAAAATTTGTAATAAATGTTTAAGTACATGAGTACCAGGGTTGGCAGGTAGTATAGTGGTTAAAGCTCTCAGCTCCTATATAGCTAATTGCAGTTCCAGTCCTGGACCTAGTAGCTTTCTCTCTCTCTCTCTCTCTCTCTCTCTCTCTCTCTCTCTCTCTCTCTCTCTCTCATCTGTCCTGTATCAAATTTTTTAAAGTTAAAGCTATAGGATGTGTGCACTCGCCAGAAAGACAGAGAGAGACAGAGAGACAGAAAGTGAGAAATCACCCCCCAGGGGGGATGGCCATGCCACAAACCCTACTCCTCCATTCTCCTCTCGGTATCTTGGGCATTCACGTACACATGCCCAGCGTGAGTTTAAGCCACTGAGTCCGGGACTCAAACTGCGGTCAACTACATGGGAGTCCAGTGACATAGCCATTATGCTAACTGCTGGTCCCAAGCCCTTACATTTATCTTTTTTGAAGCTAGGATTATCTTGAACTTTCTAGCTAGAGTAGCTAGTACTTTATCTTCTACTTGAAGTGCCTTAAGTAGGATTTGAACTACTTTGAGTACAATCATTTTTAACAGAAGCAGATCTGTCTAATGTACCAGAACTCTGACTCCATGCTTTGCTGTCATTCCCTTTTTTGCTGGGGCAGATCCCAGATCTGATGAATCCCCTTGTCTTAACAGAGCTCACACCTTGGTGAAGGCTCCATGATGAGAAGCTTTCCTAGCGACACTCTGAGGTCATCATTTCCTATCTGAATATTATTCCTGTTCTAATTTCAACAAATACAATACGGTAAGTATTCCAGTTGAGCTGTATACAAAGCACCAGGAGAATAGAGAGAGACAGATGCAGTATGGAAAACTTACATAATTTGCTAAGTCTAGGTTTCCTCTATGGTTAAATGAATATACTTTCTAGCTTGCCAGATTATATAAATAAAGAAGGTTAACTATTCAGGCTACTACAGTGTCTGTTACATATCTGCACCCAATAAATCATCTTTCTTACAGATATATGCATGCAAATAGAGAGAGAGCAATGATCTTTGATTAGGAAACACTAAGAGATGACACACAATGTTATGCATGAATTAAACCTAGAAAAATGGGCATCAGCAGTTGGCTTAATGGCTATGTTGCTTGACTCCCATGTAGTCAACCATAGTTTGAGTCCTGGACCTGGTGGCTTAAACTCATGCCGTGCATGTGTGCATGCCTACACGAGATCCTGAGAGGAGAATGGAGGAGAAGAGACTGTGGCCCCTCACCCCCACCCAGGGGGTGACTTCTCACTTACTGTCTCTCTGTCTCTCTCTGCCTTTCTGGCGATTGCACACACCCTATAGCAAAAACCTCTCGAGGAAAAAAAAAACTAGAAAAATAATCAGAATTTTGCCATAAAAAAGTAAGCAAGGACATTATAGTTAGAGAAGAACATGTGTGATAGTTATTCTTCATTCACCTCTCAGGATTCATTTTCTGCCCACCTCTGTGTGACCTGGAAGAGTGACTCCTAAAGACTGCATTACCCAGGATTCCTTGCCAATCAACCTTGCTGAATGCAGCCAATGGTAGGCACATGCAGGATAATAGAAGTTGGGAAGAGAGTTCAGGGTACTTATTCTGTCTTGTGGCCTAATTCTCATACCTACAACTCTTCACTCATTTGCAGTAACAACTCCAGGTCCAGGAATCGTAACAGCTTTCCAATATTGCTAGTTAATGAGTACCTCTGTGTCCTTGGTTGATTTCCCTATCTTTTCCTACACATATAGTCCTAAATATAGTCCCTATATTTAGACTTCAGATTTAATCCTTTATGCATCTCTTTTCTTCCAGTATCCAGATATATAAAATGTGCAAATCATAGGGAATAAAGCTACAGGGTCTAATTAGGGAATGAAGGATGATTTAACTCTTTCCCATTTTCTCCTCCACCTCCTTCTTTAGATTTACCATAAGGCATATGAACTGGCCAGAGACAGAGAGAGGGAAAGTGAGAAAGCGACACTGAGTGGGGAATGGCCATGTTGCACTCCCTTCTCCTCCATTCTCCTCTCAGGATTGTGAGCACATGCACACACATGCTGAGCATGTCTTTCGAGTCGCTGGGTGTAGGATTCAAAATGTGTAGTTGGCTATGTGGGATTCAGTCATACTATCAGCTGGTCCCTCATTTTCAAAATAAAAATAAAAGCCTTCCAAAATGCTTTCCTTTATCCTCCCTGTTCTCCTTTTCCCATTATCGCCAAGTCTTATTTGAAAAAGAGGGGGGTGGGTTATGTTGAGTTTCCTAACTCTTTACTCTTTCTCAGATGGGCTTCAATACATCCCCCACCAACATTCCATGAAAATACTCTTTAAATTCTGTAATGACAGCTTCTAAACTGTAGTTATCCTTTGTTAGATTAAGAAAGTTCCCTTAAATTTGTAGTTCTCTGAGTTTTGTCATGAACAGGTATTAAATTTTATCAACTACACTTTACAAATGAATTACATTGATTCTAAAACTATAAACTATCCTGGCATCCCTATAAACCTTATTTGGTCACTTTTCATCTTATATATAAGGGGGCTCCATTTTACTATTTCTATTTTCAGAATTTTAAGATCTATGTTCATTAGGAATATTGGCCTGTAATTTTCTATTAATTGTCCTTTTTTGTTTTTGGTGTCAGAATTATGCTAGGCTCCAAAACGGAATTGAAAAATTGGAAAGTGTTCCTCCTATCATTCCCTTACTTAGTTTACTCTTGAAATGTCTTTCCCAAAGTGTTGTTTCTTCCCAGCAATTTTTTTTACCATGTCCACCTCTGTGACCATCTCTTAAATAAAATAATTTTTGGATATTTTACTCATAGTCTTAATGTGTAGCAAGAAACATCAGGGTAAATAAGTAAGTTGAGAGACCAGCAATTGGCGTAATGGCTATGTGGCTGGACTCCCATGTAGTCGACTGTGGCTCAAGTCCCGGACCCAGTGGCTTACACTCACAACGGGCATGTGTACGTGCGTGCCCAAGATCCTGAGAGGAGAATGGAGGAGAAGGGATTGTGGTGTGGCCATCCCCCCAGGGGGTGATTTCTCACTTTCTGTCTCTCTGTTTCTCTCCATCTTTCTGGCGAGAACATGTGCCCTATAGTGAAAACCTCTCCAAAATAAATAAATAAATGAATAAGTTGAGTCCAGATTTTATAGATATTTATATTTAATCCTTGTTAAATTTGACTAACAAAAAATATACCCATAGAATCCTATGTGATCTGCTGAGGTATTTGTTTGAATTTAATCTTCCATATCACTGTCAGAATTTTCCTTCTAAAACATTATTCTAATTTTTATCAAAAGCCTTCATAAGCACTATAATCTTCCACATTAAAATTAAGACAGTATTTGTCACACTTTTTCCTTGTTCTGAAATACTATGCCATCTTACTATTTTTTAAAAATGTTTTTGACATAGGGTGTGTGTGCTCACCAGAGAGAGACAGTGAGAGAGAAAGTGAGAAATCACCTCCTGGGGAGAATGGCTTCAATCCAATCTCCTTGTAGGATTTGGGCATGCATGTACACATGTCTGTTGTGATTCTCAAGCTGCCAGGTCCAGGACTCAAACTGCAGTCAACCACTTGGGAATCTAGTATCCTAACCACCACACCATGCTTACTCCATCTTACTCTATTTTTAAAAATTAACTTCTTTTTGGGCCAGCAGATGATGTAGCAGTTTCATTACTGAACTCCCACATGGCCAACCACAGTTGGAGACCCAGACCTGATGACCTGAAACTCACATCAGGCACACGTGTATGCATGCCCAAAAAGTCCCAGGAGGAGAATGGAGGAGCAGCGACTGCAGCGTGGCCATCCCCGCTGGAGGGTGATTTCTCACTTCCCCTTTCACTGGCACTGTCTCTCTCTCTCTCCAGTGAGCACACAAGCCCTAAGAGAAAAACCTCTAAAACCAAGTTTTGTTTTTTTTTTTTTTTTTTTCTTTCAGAAATAACTCCCTCTATGAAAGCTTAATGACCCTATTGGCTCTAAAGAAGTAACATCTCTTAAATGGGCTCATCACACTGTAGCATTGTATAGTGACATTAGTAGACCCTATCTTACTTTTTGCCTCTTACAATAGTTATAACGTGTAAGTTTTATTGCCTGTCCTAACAGGGACCAAACTAAGTTATTTAGGAGAAGCATATCTTTTTGTTTATCCCTTGTTCAGTCTAGTTCAACATCATACAATTTTCAGACCATGAAAAAACAATCTGCTGAAGTGAATTGACTTGAAATTGGTATGGATGATCTGTTGTGTCTGGTCATCTCAATCTGTAGCTTAAACAACATGCCAGCTGAAATTTCTTTATGCAATGTCCTGAACACTCTCTTTCCCTTCCTATGGCATTTTGAGTCATGCTGCTAAAGTAAATAACTTAGGAAAATGTGCCTTTCTTGGTGAATGGAATGCAGACAATATTATTACAAAAATAATGCATTCAAACTGAACACGTAATCAGTTACTTTTAGCAAATTAAATACCTTAAACAAAGGTTGCTATAAATTTTGATAGAATGCAAAAGGGCTTTTTTATTTTTCTTTTGGAGAGGTTTTCGCTATAGCGCTATAGGGTGCATGCGCTCGCCTGACAGAGAGAGAGAGAGACATAGAGACAGAAAGCGAGAAATCACCCCCCAGGGGGATTGGTCACGCTGCAATCCCTTCTCCTCCATTCTCCTCTCGGGATCTTGGGCACACACGCCTGGCATGAGTTTTAAGCCCCGGGTCCAGGACACGAACCGCAGTCGAGTATGTGGGAGTCCAGCGACATAGCCATTACGCTAACTGCTGGTTCCCAAAAGGGCATTTTTTAAACTATATGTATACAGTGCTGGCAGGTGGTATGGTGATTAAGGGTGCTGGACTCCCACATGGCTGACTGCGACTTGAGTCCTGGACCTGATGGCTTGCCTTCTCACTTTCCCTCTCGCTCTCTGGTTCTCTCATTCTCTCTCTCCCCCCCTCTTTGGTCAAATAAAAAAAATAAATAGATAATTAAATAAAATAATTATTTAAAAAACCATATGTATATAACATATAGATATACTATGTATAATATATAATATCTCTATATTAACTATATCTATATGGTGTGTATATATTGTGCACACATGTACATGAAAGGACTTTTAAAAGTTTGTTGAAAAATGGAACTAAGGGAACCAGCAGTTAGCGTAATGGCTATGTCACTGGACTCCCACGTAGTCGACCGCGGTTCGCGTCCTGGACCTGGTGGCTTAAAACTCACGCCGGGCGCGTGTGCGTGCACGCCCAAGATCCCAAGAGGAGAATGGAGGAGAAGGGATTGTGACCATCCCCCCGGGGGGTGATTTCTCGCTTTCTGTCTCTATGTCTCTCTTTGTCTGTCTGGCGAGCGCACGCACCCTATAGCAAAAATGGAACTAAAATACAAGTTTATTCTGGTGCAAATTAATTTAGAAATTTATGCATAGTTTCACATAATACTTTCTATGAACTTTTTTAAGACTTGTGTGTGTGTGTGTGTGTGTGTGTGTGTGTGTGTATACACATGCATGTATATATTTTATGGCTATCTTCTTTCTTCACTGTTTATTCTTTCCAAATGTTTATCTGTGCCAAATCTTGAAGAGAGGGGAAAAAAAGGAAAACAAACAAGCCATGTCTTACAAAAACCATTTCCAGCTTATAATTTGGAACCTGCAATAAAATACCCATATCTATTTATATTGACTACCCTAATCAGGGAAAATAGTAAACAAACAAACAGCAACAATAAAAGAGCTACAACCCTTCTACCACCAAGAGTGTTATTAAGGCTTAGTGCTGAAACACAGCGTCCAGGGGTCAGACCTCAAGGTGTTGCATGTAAAATCTGAGAGAGCACAGTATTTCTGAATTACTAAGACATCAAATTAGCCTTTTTTAAAAAGTTTTTGCCATAAAGTGTGTACACTCATCAGAGACAGAGAGAGGGAAAGTGAAAACTCATCCCTTGGGGAGTTTGCAACACTAATCCCTTCTCCTATATTCTCCTCTTGAGATTTTGGACATGCACGCATACACACCTGGTGTGATTTTTAAGCTGCTGGGTTGGGGACTCAAACCATGGTTGGCCATGTGGGAATCCAGTGCCTTCATCATGCCATGGGCTAGCTTCAAACTGATCCTACTTTTGATCTAAAAAAATCCTAGTGATTTAACTTAAAAATAGAAATACAGAAATTAATGAAGATAAAAATCACAATTTTGCCCAATAATATTTCTTTAGTTTTTTTTTTTTAAATGACATTTATACACTTAAACTAAAGTTAAAAATGAAAATGCATGTTGGAATATTAGTCAGCAACATTTTCTGTGTAACAGGTACATGGATGTCTCCAAGCTGTAGCTAGTATCAGAATCACAACTATGGATGAAAACCATTGTTACAATGAGTTCTAGTCCTTGCATGCTTTCTGATCTTCTTCCATACAATTAAGTGTCTTTAGCACGTTCCTGTATACATGTTCCAGACCCTGTCTCTTTGGGGGCATACTGTATATTTTCTAATTTTTCTGCCTCCCTCACTTCTTATAGAACACTGTCTTGAGACAGAGATATTAGTCCAAGCAATGTGCATATAAATAAAATTAAAAAGGGATTTCAAATATAATTTGAATCATATCAACCTACAAAGTCAGAAACATTTCAGAAAAAAGAACATCCAGAGATACCATTTCTATGTTATATTTGTTTCATGTTTCCGCTTCCTTAGGATCCGCGCTGCTTCACGTGTGAATGACAAATTTAAATTTAGGTGGAACAAGTAATCACTTAATATTGTTAAAGGAGAAAGCAGAGTAAGAGATGAGAAGATCTTCATGAAAGGCTGGAAAGGGGGATAGTGAACTTCTTTATGGGAACAAGCTAACAATGAAAAGGCAACAAGCAAGCCACAGAGGATTGTGAACAAGAGCAAATATCAAAAAGGGAGACATTTGAAGAGATTTGAAGAGTAGGACACTGTAAAGAAGTTGGGGAAGAATTAATTCGTGAATTTCAATGTTAGATTTCTAGGGGGAAAAAAACAAAGTTCAATAGCACAGGTGTAAAATTATTTTTTCCAATGTAAGATGCAATGGATCCGCTGTTTGTATTGCGCAATATGCAAACAGTGCTTAGTGCCCTCCCCCCAAAATAGTACTCGGAAAATGAGGGCCCTGTCTATCCTGGAAATGTCTTAATTTAAGCACGGGAACATAACACTGAAAGACCTTCAAGAAAGAATTTGGCTTTTTATAGCATGCTGAAAGTATGGTCTACTGGAAAAACCCTTTCCCCAGGAGTGTAAAGATCCGGTTTCTCCCCATCTCATCACTATTGTTTTGAACCATATGAAATGATCAATACTGGACAATTTTCTGCCTATAAAAATATCCATTTTAAAGTGTTTAACCAGATAGTTGAATAATTATGAATAATATTTACAACAAGTTTATAACATTTATGACATCATTTAATAATTACTGTTTAATTTGCAGTTTCCATGCAGGGTTTCCAACATGTTGAAACCGTTAATCTTTGGGATCAGCAGATAGCATAATGATTACATCACTGGACTCCCATGTAGTCAACAATGGTTCATGTCCTGGATCCGGTAGCTTAAAACTCAAGCTGGGCGCATGTATGTGCATGCCCAAAATCCCAAGAAGAGAATTCAGGAGAAGGGACTGCAGCATGACCAACCCTCCCCAAGGGGTGATTTCTCGCTTTTTGTCTTTCTCTGTCTCTTTGGCAAGTGCACACTCCTGATAGCAAAATCTCTAATAAAAAAATTTTAAAAAAGAAACCATTAATCTTTGGAATCCAAATATTTATCATAATGCTTTCTTTGCATTTGGTTGACTTTAATGGTTATACTTCATTTAAGCTTCATTATTGCTATGACATTTGAAAACTTAGACAACAACATTCACAGAAGTAGTACAAATAAGTCCTTTATATCCCCTACCTAGTTATATATGCTGTTAACAATTTGCCACTTTTACTTTACCATTCTCTCTCATTCTGTCTCTCTCTCCTAATTTAGAGAAGGTCACAACATCTTGGCCCTTTATCCTTGCGTACTTCAATGTGTATTTCCTAAAAACAAGATAATTATATAACCACATTAATGTTGTCAAAAGTCATGTTATAATTCATATCTATGGCCTATATTTATACTTTTTCAATTGTTTCAATGTCTTATAAAGTTACTATAAAACAACTTTTCCAGTAAAAAATATAGACTGTGCTGTTAATTTTTATTTCATTTCAATCTCTTTTCACTTGTAAAGACTAGTAATATTTGGATTAAAATAAGGAATAACCTGTGCTCCTAAATCTTTTTTATCTTTCAGTACTAAATGTATTAACACCTGGAATTTTACCCACAATGGCAGAAAACAAACTAGACTTGGAATCAAAGATTTAAGATCCAGTCTCATTTCCCTGGATGTGTAAAGAAGTGTGATTTCTTTTTTTTTTTTTTTTTTTTTTTGGTTTTTGCTATAGGGCGCATGTGCTCACCGGAAGGACAGACAGACAGAAAGCAAGAAATCACCCCCTCAGGGAGGATGGCCATGCCATCCGCAATCCCTTCTCCTCCATTCTCTTTTTGGGATCTTGGGCACGCACACACACACGCCCGGCATGAGATTAAGCCACCAGGTCTGGGACTTGAACCGCGGTTGACTATATGGGTGTCCATCTACATAGCCATTATGCTAACTGCTGGTCCCAAGAAGTGTGATTTCTTAGTCACAGCCTTCTCACTTGTAAAACATTTACTGCCCTCTAGTATGTGAATTTATTTATTATAACTTTATAAATAGGGCTTTATATAGGTCTTTATTAATAGTATGAAACTATCTTGAGTGTTAGTGGTTTTTTTCACTGCTACTAGTTAAATATCTCGTAATTATAAAAAACAGATAGCTCAAAATATTCAAAAGTAAAATCCTAATTTTACCAGCAGAATGAAACACAAAATTGTTTAGAGAGACTGGAGGCATATCCAGTAGAAAATAATCAGAAAATTCTAGCTAACTTGGTCCCATGAGAATAGGGCTTCTCATCCTTGATACTATTGACATTTTAGACACAATAATTCATTGTCATCAGGAAGGGGAATGACCATCCTGTGCATTATTTGCAACATTCCTTTCCTGACTAATTCCTACTGGCTTCCACAGCATTTCCACTGCAATGGGATTTTACTTTCCCAACATCAAATTATAGAAAAATTGTTTTCCCACATATCTGTTTTGTCCATTTGTCTGAAATTCCTCACTGGTAGGAATCGCATTTCTAACTCTCCCAGCACTACATTTCCTGATAAATGTTTGGTCGGGGAAGGAAGGAAGGAAAGGAAAGGAAAGGAAAGGAAAGGAAAGGAAAGGAAAGGAAAGGAAAGGAAAGGAAAGGAAAGGAGGAAAGAGCTGGAAGAAAGAAGGAAAAGAAAGAAGAGGGGAGAGGGAAAAGTACAGATTTAAGAGTATTATTTAGTACATGACATGTGGTAGAATAATTTGCAGAATTGAAAGAGAATGACCTGAATCCAAGTGCCTCATGACAATATATTTGAAAAACATCACTTGATATTATCCATCTTTTTGCCTAATGGATGCAAATTAAAACTCATTAAACTCCAGACACCACATGTTCAAAGATCCGATTTTACTTTTCCACCAAGAAAAATATATGTTAGTGACCATTTTATGACACTGTGCTTTCAAAGTGAGAAAAATTATTTTCTTTTTTCTTCTTACTGGTATCAAATCCATATATGCATAGAATTAGAGGGGACAGTTTTCTATTAGAGATTATTATAGAAAAGATTTGTTAATTTAGTTTTGCTTTTCCCCCCCCCCCAGTAAATATAACAGAGAAGAATGTCAAAACAGTTGTTTATTTAGCTTGGCTTTCAGCTGAGTGGGATGGGGAGCCATTATATAATTTCTAACAGAATTAGACTGTTGAATTTTTTGTTTTGTCATGTTGTTGACTAAATTAATATAAATCTTATTTTGTTAAATGCATGTTGCAGTGTACAATTTTGTATGTTTTTATAATTTAAATACTCATGCTTTCCCAAATATGCTGTTGAAGATTTTCATTACCCAGAAAGTTTCTTCTTTCACTCCTTGATCAATTTCTACCTCCAAAAGCAAGGATGTTTCTGATTTATTTCAATATAGATTATTTTGCCTGTTCATGAACTTTATATAGAATAATATAATCAAAGAGCATGTACTTTTTGGTCTAGCTTTCTTCACTTAATATAATGTTTCTAAGAGTCATCTATACTTTATCAGTAGATTCTGTTTTACTTCTTAGTGATCTTTCATTGTACACGTAAGACATAATTTGCTACTTATAATAATTTCATTTATAGACATTTGAGTAAATTTTTTGGTTATTAGGAATGAAACTATTGTGAACACTCTCTTACATGTCATTTGGCAGACACGTTTTCACTTCTATTGGGTAAATACGTAGGAGTGGAATTGCTAGATGGCCATTATGTTTAACTTGTTAAAAACCTACACAAATATTTTCCAAAGTAGTTGTATCACAATACCCTCCCATTAACAAGGTCTGAATTCCAGTTGCTCCACACCCTTGCCAACATTAACCATTAGCTAGGTTTTGAACAAAATGTTCTGTTTGATGTATGTGTTATGTTGTCGTGGGTTTAATTTATAATTTTCTGATGACCTGAGATGCTCAGTATCTTCTCATATTCTCTTTGACCATACTGTATTTTGTATGAGCTTTCACTTCAATTCTTTTATTTACTTTAATGGGTTTCTTATATTCTTATTATGAATTTGAAGGAATTCTTTAAATATTTTAGATATCATAGCTTTAATTAATATTAAATATTAATATCTTCTCTCACTCCATGACTTGAATTTTTTTGTCTAATGGTGCAAAAAAATAGAACTTTAAACAAATTTTGATAAAGTTTAATTTATGATTTTCTTTCATGTTTAATGCATTTTTGTTGTTTAAGAAAATTTACATATGCCCAGCTCACAAAAATATTCACTATATTTTTTGCTAAGAGGTTTATAGTTTTAATCTTATAATTTAAGTTTATAATCCATCTTAAATTTATTGTTATATGGGATATGAAGTGAAGTTAAGATTCATTTTTTCCTACATTTATGCAGTTGCCTTAACTTCATTTGTTTACAATGTAAAATGACTCTGTTGGCTCCATGCCTTCAATGTTCTGATAATTATTCAGCCATCATTTGTGTAATTGTTCCCTGTATATAGTAACTGTATTTTCTGGCCACTTTGATTATTTTGTCTTTAGTTTTCATTTCTCAGAAGTTTTACTATGATGTGTTTAAGTGTAGTTTATGATGTGTTTAAGTGTAGTTTACTCTATATTTGTCTTAGTGAGAGTTATCTAAACTTCTTGAGTCTGTAAATTTATGTTGTTCACCAAACATAAAATTTGGGCCAAAATTTTTTTTTTTTTTTTTTTTTTTGGAGAGGTTTTTCACTATAGGGCGTGTGCGCTCGCCAGACAGAGAGAGACAAAGAGACAGAAAGCGAGAAATCACCCCCCAGGGGGGATGGTCACACCGCAATCCCTTCTCCTCCATTCTCCTCTCAGGATCTTGGGCACGCACGCACACGCGCCCGGCGTGAGTTGTAAGCCACCGGGTCCGAGACGCGAACCGCGGTCGAGTACGTGGGAGTCCAGCGACATAGCCATTACGCTAACTGCTGGTTCCCTGGGCCAAAACTTTTAAAAATAGTTTCTATTTTCATCTATTTTGAAGCTTACTGACCTTTCTATGTAAATTTCCCTTTTAAATTTTTTTTTTTTTTTAATCAAAGAGAGAAAGTGGGAAAGTGAGAAAGCAAAGCTCCAGGTCCAGGACTCGAACTGTGGTTGGCCAGGAGGGAGTCCAGTGCCTTAACCTGTATTAGTTTTCAATTGATGCCATAACAAGTTACCTTAAATTTAAAGGCTTAAATCCACACAAATTTATTTTCCTTTAGTTTTGTCAGAAGTCTGACACAGTTTTTACTGGACTAAAGGCAAAGGGTTGGCAAGGCTGTGTTAGGGTCTAGCTGAGAATCTATTTTCATCCTTATGAAAGTTGTTGATATCATTCTGTTCCTTGTGGATATGAAATAGGCTGGCTGTCAGCTGAGAGTGAGCTTGTACAGCCTACCTGCATTCCTTGGCGATGTGGTCACCTTTCTGACTTTGAAATCAGCAACAGTGGGTCACCTCTCTCTCACAGTTCAAATCTCGGTCTTCTTCCATTTTCTCAAATCTGATCCACTTCCATTTTAAGAGTCTATGTGATTATCTTGGGCCCTCCTGGGTAATACAGGATAATCTTCAATTTTGAAGTTTGTAACTATAACTCCACCTGAAAGTTTAATTTTCCATGTACAACAACATATTCACACATTATAGAGATTAGGGTGTAGACATCTTTGAGGGACCATTATTCCGCCTACCACAACTTTTTTAATTTGCTGACTCTCATTTGCTACTAATTCCATCCACAGAAGTCTTTAATTCAGTAGCTAAACTTTTCATTTCTAGAGCTCATTTTTTTATACTTCCCATTTCTCTGCAGAGATTTCTCATCTGCTTGTCATTATGACCATCTTTTAAATTAAGTCCTGACAATAAATGCTTGAACATCCTTGACTATTGTATAATTTTCATGGTTTGTTGATTGGGTAGTGCTCTGCATCACACATTGAGTATTGTCCTCAGTTTAAATACCACCCAGTGTGGTTCCCTTTTTTTCAGTATCAAATCTCTCTTGGATTCTCCCTACTTTTCACTGACTTTCAGTGCCTTCAAATAGCTATATTCAATGTTCTGTCCAGAGTTCATAATTACTATAGTCAATAAAGCTAATCTAACATAGACTAGCCATATACTTGAGTACCAAAATTAGATTAATGTTTTTAAATAATAAGGATAAGCTTTGAAAGGATAACGTTGCTTTCTGCACTAAGAATATATAGTTACAAGAGGCTACAAGGATAGAATCTGGGAGAATACAGGGGTTCTTGTAATAATCTAGGAAGACTAAATGTGAAATTGGCTTGTACCAGAGTGAGCTAAAAAGTGGTCAATTCAAGATACAGTTGTAAGTAATCGTAAGAAATTCCTGACTAACAGAGACAGAGTGTACAAGAGAGAAGTCAGAGATTTCCCCAAGATTTAGTAATTTAGTGATTTCTAACAACTAGCATGGGAAAGTTATGCTGGATCTTTTGGGGGAGGAAGATAAAGAACATAAACGTAACTTAAAATATGCTGAAATCAGATGTTTATTAAACATCTAAATAGTGCTACCAGTTGGCAGTTGGATATACAAGTCTGGAGTTTAGGAGGGAGGTCTGGCTGGAGATAGAAACTCAAGAGCTATATGAGTTATCCAAAAATTTAGCTTCTTCAAATGAAACAAAAAATATGTATTATTTTATATAGTTCCTGAATTTTAGAAATTCAGATATGGCTTAGCTCAGTTGTCTGACTTACAGGTTTTTTGTTTGTTTGTTTTTTTGTTTTTTGTTTTTTGTTTTTTGTTTTGTTTTTTTCCATGAGGTTTAATCAAGTTATCACTAAGGCTGTGCTCCCTAAAGCCTTAACCAAGGCTAGAGGAGAAACTGCCTGAGCTCACTTGTGGCTACTGGCAGGAGGCTTCAGTTCCTCACTTATATAAACCTCTCCAGGGGCTTCTCAGGGCATGACTTCACCCAGAGCAACTGATGAGAGAAAGAAAAAAGAGAACCCAAGATAGAAGTGGTAATCTAAAAAGCAGCATTCCATCATTTTGTTGTATTCTATTGTTTAGAAAAAGCACTGTATCTATTTCATACTCAAGTAAAGTGGAATGAAGCACAACCTATTGAAGAAAAGAAGTTTAAAAATTTGAGAGTATACCTTTAAAACTAACACAGAAGTTCTCTGCAGGTAGGTAATATTTTTTTAAATAAATTTATTCCATGAGTGAGAGAGAAATAGAGATACAGAAATATAGCACTCACGGTTCGGACGCCACAGCCCACTCCTAATATCAGCCATCCCATTGCATGGGCACACACATCCACCCAGCATATTTAGGGAGGTCTTTGGACTTGAACCAGCAACCCTCCCAGGTGAGCCTGTCTCTCAGAGGATCTATTAATGCACCATATCCAACCTCCTGGATAATATGTAAAGTCATAAGACTGGGTTATGTGGAATTATAAAATTCATAGAATTGCTGCATAGCAAAGGTTGGCATGGAGAAATCCATGTTCTGATCCCTGGATCATACCAATAGAAAGAGGTCATAGAGAAAAGGAAAACAAACAGATGAGGTTTAAGGAAGAGTCTTGTAAGGTGGTAGGAAAATAAAGATTATAAAGTTCCTGAAGGTAAAAAAATTAAGTATATTCAATCATAGGGAAAGTCACGGCACATTTTGCATAGAAAAACACAAAAATATGCCATGATATTCCTGACAACCTAATGTTTTGTTCTAGGAACTTGATACGTGCTACAATGCTATGAGCTTTCTAAGTTTTTACCTAGCTCTTGATTACACTTAATATTTACAGCATAATTATTATACACTGTATGTGTATCAGGACATTTCAAATGTAGTATTTTAGCCTTATAGTCAATCTATGAGGAACATTTTACCAGAATTATACAGATATGAAACACGCAGTTAAGAGAGTTAAATTGCCCAAATTCACATAAGTTGCAAAGCCACGTTCTAGTACTCACTTTCAAAATATGTACTGAACTACAAGCACTCTGTAACTGCTATTTTTTTCCTATCATTATTTAGTTAGTTAAGTTAGCCATAGGAATAAAAATTAGCTTTTATGAATGTTTAACCATAATCCTAAAAATTTTAAAGAATTCTGTTTTGTTTGTAGTGAAAGATATACATTAATGCATGGAGTATATACAAAATATCAACACAATAAAGAATGATGATTTTCTTCTTTGGCATTAGCTATTGTATTCATCTTTCCTTTCCATTTCTGCTACTATTCAATTTTCTATTTACTTATTAGCCAATTTATTAGCTTCCTAGTCTTTTCCTAGAATCCTGTCTCTATGTAACTTTCATGATAATCTCCTGAAACACAAATGTCATGGTTCATTCACTCAGAAAAGTTTAGTGACTGAAAGTTTAGGTGTCTGATTCGGGCATCTTTTTTTTTTTTTTTTTTTTTTTTTTTTCTTTTTCTTTTTTTTGGAGAGGTTTTTGCTATAGGGCGCGTGCGCTCGCCAGACAGACAGAGAGAGACAGAGAGATAGAAAGCAGGAAATCACCCCCCAGGGGGGATGGCCACGCCGCAATCCCTTCTCCTCCATTCTCCTCTCGGGATCTTGGGCACGCACGCACACGCGCCCGGCGTGAGTTTAAGCCGCCGGGTCCGGGACTCGAACCGCGGTCGACTACGTGGGAGTCCAGCGACATAGCCATTACGCTAACTGCTGGTCCCTCGGGCATCTTTTTTTAATCTCATCTTCTTAACCTGGGCTCTAATATACCTGGCTTATAAATATTTTACATGGTTCTATCTCTATTTTGTTTTCTTTCCTTTCCTGAAAGTCGTAACTACTCTTTCTGCAATGTCCCTCCAACATAAGCAATTAAACTATATTTTGTGGAGGCCACAGGGATCTGTCCATTCTCCCAACCCCTGCTGCCACCAGGCACTTAAGCCATATTGCTTTATATTCTTAATTTCTTTTTTTTTTTCATTTCTTTAACTCTAATGCACAAACTCTCCAAGGAAAAAAAATATTGTGTATACCACATTTATTCCCAATAAGCACAGTCATGATCTCATAGTTTTTAGTATAGCTTTCTGTACATAGTAGATGCTTAATAATAATTTAAAAATAGTATTACTATTAGTTGATAGTAAATATTCTATTTGCAGCAATAGCAAATGTAGAAAGCTTTGTGTGTATATATGCATATATATAAAACATACATTACATATATTAAAAATTTCATTAATATACTAACATATATTAATTTCCTAAAACTTTGCCAAAATGTCTAAACTTTGCTTTGGGGAGAAAAATAACTGTTGACCATATTAACAACTGTATTTAAGTAATGTGTGTAACATAGATCATACATGTCAATGTTCGTAACTTAAGCAAAGTATCAGTCCTATATTTTTTGGCTCTGTCATCACAATATAGACAGTGAATACTGAAATGAATGTACCAGGCTATCACTCCTTCATCAGTGGCACTCTGTTTGCTCTATATATCATTGTCTGTGTTCTGTCCACTTGAATATACGTAATCACCAACTTATATTTCAATGCACACTTACTGTGGCTGGGTAACTCCATTACAGAGCACTTCATTATGTTGTGAAAATAGACCTGTTTGCTCAAATTATGTCTCCTATAGTGCCTGGTGACCTGAAGTATCTAAATCAATATAACAAAAGAGGAATAACCTATTTTGTTGGTTATAATATCTGAATTTGGAACTATACTTGTTGTAGACACAGAAAAGATCAAATCAAATAGAATGGTTATAACTACGCTATGAAGTTTGATCCTCTGAGATTCCTTTTGTTTTTGTTATTTCACACAAACTTATAAGAGAGAAAGCTAGCTTTCACTTTTTTTTTTCTGTTTTTGACAAACCATCAATAGCTAAGAAAAGAAGCCAACCTATTTATTTTTACAATCAACATATTGTCATCTATGGCCATCTTATAGATTGCACAAAAGAGCTTCCTGATTTCGGTGGAAACTAACACCTTCAGAAATGGAAATTCTTATGAGTAATATCAAAGTAATACAAAAGTTCTGGAATTGAAAATCCTGATAAAGTAGCAACTAGTTTGCAATTTCCTTGAGATGCTTGTTTCATATTGTTTTCTAGTGCTCGGCAGATTGTCTTCTCTATCTCTGTCTTGCTGTACCTGAACACAAAGATAAATGCAGTCATGACATATCCATCTCAAAAGAAAAGACAAAAAATGGTATGTCTGGGCTCAGTAAAGAACCACAGCAAGAAGATTCAGTGGATTCCAAAAAAAAAAAACATAGTTGTGATGGTTATTCTGACTTGGATTTAATCAGAGGTGCTATATAGAGTTTTAATTAAAAAAAAAAAAAAACTATTACTTTCTTGAGCTACTACAAAGCAATGATTATCTAGTAGCATATTGTTCTCACAGAACCAGATGAAAGTTTGCTATATCCTTCCAAATCCCCTCATGATTTAATCTTGATTTGTGCAACACAGAACAAAAGAATCAATTCCTTTTTTAAGAAACAAATGTTTAATCATCACACTGGACACAAGCCAACCTTAAGGCTGGAAAAAAAAGTGAAAATAAAAACAAAAGGCACAACATTTTTTTCAAAGAAACTACCAGCGCCATCCAGAATTATTAAATCTTTCAATTGCCTTTGATAAATTTAATACCCTGCATCTCTATGCTAACTTGCTATTACTATTACTCCTCTCCAACATCTCATCTTAGGTTATTAGACCTGTCAAATCTGTCCCCAAACACTGATTTAAGTATACAGAGAAATAAGCTTAAAAACATTTTCTATAGGGCAGACAGTGGCACTGTTGTAACACAACTGATTCCCACAAGAACATTCCAGGATCACATCTTGGGGCTTCCTTCTACAAGGAGGGTGAGCATCTATTCATTATGGCAGACTGGCTGCAGGATGGGGTGAAGACCCTGCTGAGGGTGTCTGCCTGCCTATCTTTCTCTCTCTCTCCCTCCTTTTTACTCTCTCTTGTGGAAGAAAGGAACTATGAAAAAAAATTAATAAAGATTCTGGGCCAGCCCTGTAGTGTAGTGGTTAAGTGCTAAGCATTGGAAACCAGATCCCACATAGTCTGAGGTTTGAGTCCCAGCTCAGTGGCTTGGGGTCATGTCAGGTACATATTAATGTGTGCCCGGGTCTTGATGGGATGGAGAAATGGAGGAGGGATGCTTTCTTGCTACCTCTCTCCTCTCTCTCTCTCCCTTTCTCCAGTGAGTGCACATGTTCTCTGTCAATATTTTTATCCTGGGGCCAGCAGATAGCATAGTGGTTACATCACTGGACTCCCACATGACCAATCATGGTCTGAGTCCCGGACATGGTGCCTTGAAAATCATGCCAAGCACGTATGTGTGCATGCCCCAGATCTCAAGAGGATACTGGAGGAGAAGGGACTGCAGTGTGGCAATGCCCCCTGCGGGGCAATTTCTCACCTTCCCTCTCACTGTCTCTGTCTCTCTCTCCAGCTAGTGCACGTGCCCTATGGCAAAAACCTCTAAATTTTTTTTTTTTAGCAAATGTCAATAGTATTGCCTTTTTCCAGGGTATTTATCCTTTAAACTCAGTTTTAAGGAAAACATATTCTAAGCATTATTCTATTCCAAATTTTGAAAAAGGAGAGAAGAAAGGTCTATACCCTTCATCTGAGTTCTATTGGTCTAGTAGGGGACACAGAAGTGGAATGTAGGACTAACCTACACAACCTACACTTACGACAGGTGTTAAAGTTACAGAAGAAAGAGAGACACTATACTCTGTTTTAGGAATCAGGAATGTTTTGAAAAGAGTACTAAGTTTGAGGTATTTCTGGGACTTCAGTCTGGAGATATGCAGGAGGTATTTAATATTGGAGTTTGGGGATCTGTAAAATGTCAGGACTGAAGACATTAACTTGAAAAGATCAATGTCATCCATTCTTAGATGACAAAGAAATGTGTAGATGAATACTTCCCAAAACTTAAACCAGTTGTCTCATGATACGCTTTAGAGAAATAAATTCCCATGATTAAATATGATTAAGATTGCCACACACTTTAGCCCCTTCCCTCAGAAATTTGTAAATGGCATTAACATTTTTAAGGTACTAACAAGTCCTACATTTGGACAAGATGTAAAAAGAAACCAGAAGAAATGTTTCTTAAGAAAGCCAAAACAGTAAGAAATTTGAAGAAGATAAATGTGGTCCTTTGTATAAATCTTAGAAGAATTTCCAAAACATAAGAATTGGCAAAGAGCACATCTTACTTTGTTGTTCCAGGATCTGCAGAGAGTATGGCATATATTATGTGTGCCATGATCATTTGGCAGATGAATAAATGAAAAAAAAAAAAAAGTACAGCAACAAAAAAAGTAATTCTTCATACAATTCCTTGGTACATTCCAATAAATACCTGTGGAGATATGAGGGGGGGAAATAAAAAGACTGGCACTAGTACAATAAAAATCAGACAAAAAAATATCATTTGATTTTGTAGAAAGTTTTATAAAATGCTTAGGATTTAGTATGGATTTAGAAGTATGTTCTTAGACTTTGCAGTGGTAGAACTCGGAGAGAGGAAAGAGGACAATTTTACTTGCTGAGGGACATTTGCTAATGTCCGAAGATATTTTTGTCTGACATAACTGGGAATGGGTTGCTGATCCTTAAATCTACTAGGTAGAGGCCAGAGAAGCTGCTAAATGCCCTATAAGGCACAGGGCAGCCTCTACAGAAAGAGCAATTTGACTCAAAATATCAGTAGCTACTGCTGAAAAATCCATGTCCATGACATTGGAGGGTAGTAAGGGCAAGTCTACATCAGAGATAGGAAAGTCTGATTTTCCTATCCCTTCTCTTATCTAACTCTGGAAAAAATAAATTAATTAATAAAATAAAACTTACAAAGACCAACCAAACACATATGCCTTTATTCTGATGCCAAAGAATCATTTTTCAAGTCAGGTAGACCCTGCTCCATACATGCATTCAGGGTCCTAAAGCCATCAGAGTCATAAGTTGGGGAGCACTGACCTAGATGTCATTCCCCTTAAGAAAACCCAGGTAGCATGGTGGTCAAGGTGGCTGGACCCCACATAGCTGACCATGAGGTTCAAGTGACAGACCCAAAGTCTTGAAAAATATGCTGTGCATGTCCATGTGTACCCAAAATCCTGAGAGAAGAATGGAGGAGAGACTATAGTGTAGCCATTCCCCTTGAAGGTAATTTTTCACTTTCTTACTCTTTCATCTCTCTCCAGTGAGCACACATGCCGTATGGCAACAACAACAACAACAAAACAAAACAAAAACTTTCTAAAAAATTAATTTTTTAAAAAATGGGAACATTTTGTCAAGGAAGAGAAAACTTTGAATTCTTTGATGACATTTGACATTGTGAGGAGAAAAGCCAAAACATATGAACAAACCGTGAAGTCCACTCTATACGCTTTAACTCCTTTACTTTTCCCATCCAACATCCTACCCTCTAGAACTCCTCCAGGATCTGAGAAGAATTCCTGCTGTCCTTGATCTCAAGCAGTCAAACCTCATAAGAGGGATGAAGAGATTACTGGTATTGTGGGTAGAAAAGAACCTTGAACTCTCACTAGAGGAAGAAGTCAGCAGACTTTCTTAAAAGTTTAGATAGTAAGTATTTTAGACTTCCAAATAATACAGTCTTTGCTGGTAGACAGACTAAAGCTGCATAGTTCTCACTTCACAGTAAGTATTATGTATTCTCTAAAATTTTTAAAATAAACATTTTGGAATAGTTTAAGATTTACAGAGAAGTGGCAAAGATAAAACAGAGTTCTTATAGACCCTCACTGAGCTTCCCTTAAAGTTAACAGATTAATTACCATGGCCCTTTTGTGTAAACTAAAAAGACCAATAGCAGTACATTACTACTTAGTAAACTTCAGACTTCATTCAGATTTCAGCAGTTTTTCTATTAATGTTCTCTTTCCGTTCCAGGATCCAATCCCGGGTACCACATTGCATTTATTCACAGCATCTCTTTAGTATTCTCTGGTCTCTGATAGTTTCTCAGTCTTTCCTTGTTTCATAATCTTGATAGTTTTGAGATGTTTTGTTGAGCATTTTGTAGTATGCCTCTTAATTTGGGTTTATCTGATATTTTCTTTATTACTAAGCTAGGCATGGAATTTAGAGGAGGACATTATGCTAAATTAAATAAGCCAGGATCAGAGAGAGAAGCTACACATTTTCTCACTCATATGTGGAAGCTAAAAAAGTCAATCTCAGGGAAGTAGAGAGTGGTGGTTACCAGAGGTTGGGAAGGTTGAGAGGAAGGGAGAGGTTGGTTAACAGATACAAAATTGTGATTAGATAGAAGGAATAAATTCTGGTGTTTTATAGCACAGCAGGATGACAGTAGTTAATAAATTGATGTATATTTCAAGATAGCTAGAAGAGTGGACTTTAAATGTGCCCAATGGAAAGTAATGACAAATGTTTGAGTTGATGGATATGCAAATTTTCCTGATTCGAGCATAACACATTGTATTCATACACCAATAGGTTCTCTTGTATTCATACACCAATAGGTTCTCTTTAATTTCCACTAACACTAATTCAGAAAATAAGCATGAATAATAATATAGAACAGAAGTATTTCAATCATTCACAAATATTAAGAGAGGGCATAAGAACAACATTATTTAAGAGCCAACAACTCCTCAGCTTTGGAGGACAACAACACTTACTAATACCCCTAAATCTAGCAATTCTACCCATTGTTTTACACAGAAGACACTAAACATTTTCTTGTCATGTCAGAATACCTTAAATTATATTCCATATGGTATTCTATTTGTAGTGTACAACGGGTGAAAAGAAGAATTATTGAAATTAAGATTTGTTTTGGCCACAGGTTCAACATTTAGATGACCATTTGTGAATTTAAGGCATTTTATACATATTCCTAAAGTTCTTCCCTGACACTCTGTTTGCGCATTGAATTAACAACTATGACAGTCAGTCTAATAGTTGCAGCCATTCTTAACAAGCAAATCAAATTGCTGCATGGTCAATCAGTTGATCAATGCATAATTGATTGTGAAGATAATCAGAAATATCAGCCAATTTGTTAACTACGTAAAAATATAGACAAAGTCAATGAACAAATCGGAAAAAGGAAATTAAAAGAATGTCCTGAAAATTGCTCTGATCAAATGAATGATTTCATTGAATGAGGCCTGATTTTATTCCATTTTATGTTTTTCTCTTGGAAAATCTGAATGTTTCATGTTTAAGATGTTTAATATTTTTACTGGGTTGTCAGAAAAGTCATGGTATATTTTTTGCTATGTTTTTCTATGTAAAAATGTGTCATGACTTTTCCAAAAACCCAATATTAACTAATTTCAGCAATCTTATATAGAACCTGCTTGAAATATCCTCTCCCACAACTTTTCACCAATACCACTTTGTATTTACTAAACTAAAAATGTGAATTGAATGACTAATTCAATTTTTATATATTTATTTATATATATTTTACTTTATATATATATGTGTATATTAGGAGATCCTTAAAAAGTTAATAAAAATGCATATTATTAAAAAATGCATATGTTTCAAGATTTATGACACCAAAAAAACTCATACTTCATTTTTTCATGAACTTTCTGAAATCTTCTTATATAATTTCAAGAGGGTTTGCCTCTTACAGAGTATATTGTTTTAAAATTTATATCCAAAATATCTGTAGTCTTAAGTATGCAGATAGTATAATGTCATAAACTTTTATGGACTTCAGGTTAAAATACTAATGGAAAATGAACTTCATATGGTACGCTTAACACTCTTTCCCATTTACAGTTGCATTTGTGCCTCATAGCGCTGTCAGGTGGGTCGATCAAGAATTATTGTCAGTTATTTTTTAGAGATGAGATATTTACAGGTCAGATGGATGAGGTGACTTTCCCGAGGTCACACTAATCGCTAAAGGGTGAAACTGACATATGATCAAGGCATTCTGACCTTTCCCACAAAACAATTCTGCTCCCTCCTATTTCAATATGGAAATGTGAAAAATAAGTTCTTTGTTTTACAAATAACCCTCCTTTCTCCTAAAACTTGGTAAAAATGTCTCAGTAGCAAATATAATGTAGAAAGGATCTTCAAAATGCTTATGGAAAATGTGTATTATGAAAAACCATGCATGGATTCCAACATTTTTTGTACCAAAATGAATGCTTTAATTCCATTTTTTTCCATAAACTTTTTGATGTCCCTTCATACATGTTTATCAAGAAGAGCAAGAATAAGTTAAGGCACCCCAGTGAAATAAATATCTTTGGTTGTAAAAAAAACATGAAAACACATCTAGTCCTGGCCTCATTTGGCTTCATATTTTAAGCACTTAATTGCCTGTTTGCCCAGACATATTGTCTAACCCCAGGGGAAGGAAAACAGACTTGCCTCTGCTTCAGACCAGTTGATATGGGAACAACAATTCCTTGTTGTTTTAGAGCTGTGATGTAAAATTATCACTAATTACTGGATGAGGTGAATTGGTCCATGCACATTCTTTAAAATAGGTTTTCTTCTTCTCTAGTTATGCTTTGTCAAAAAAGTCAATGGGTTAAAAATGTCAGAATCCACGAGAAGCTATAAGGCTAGATTTGTATCACCAATTGAGTCTATAGTTAATCAACATTAAGAATGAGAAATAGCTGAGGGAGACTTTCCAGTGAGTTGAGAAAATTTCCCCCCTAAAAATGAATATTTTGCATTTGCATCTGAACAACGTTGGGAATATAATTACTAGGAAAGAAGCCACCTGATTCTGTTGTTGTTGTTGGAGAGGTTTTTGCTATAGGGCATGTGCACTCGCCAGAAAGACAGAAAGTGAGAAATCACCCTCTAGGGGGTATGGCCATGCGGCAATCCCTTCTCCTCCATTCTCCTCTCGGAATCTTGGGCATGCACGAACACGCGCCTGGCGTGAGTTTAAGCCACTGGGTCCGGGACTCGAACTGCAGTCAACTACATGGGAGTCCAGTGACATAGCCATTACACTAACTGCTGGTTGCAAGCCACCTAATTTTTGATCACTCTGAGCAAGAAAGATACTTTCTAATTATCCGCTCTCTAGTTTATCCTGTGTCAGTCCTTTACGATACAGCTCATTTCCAACCTAATATCTTCATGATAATTCAGATTCTGTAGCATTTGTTAATTGCCTGTTATGACTACTTTCGATATTACTCATGATATTTATTAGTGCCTCTTTGTTTTTAATTTTTTGTTTGTTTTGCTTTGCTTCACATAGTGTAGCTCCCATTTTTTGCTGTTTTTGCAACTTCTGTTACTATCATTCTTTTATGTACCCAACTCAACACAAAAACTTTTAGACATTATGTTATTTCATCTTATTTGACCTGCAAAATCTGTGAGGGAGACATCATTATCCCTGTCGGGAAAAGTGAGGTCCCAGGATTTATCAGCAGTCACATTTACTTGGTGGCAACGCTGGAACTCAAATCCAAATTTATCTGATTTCAAGCCTCATATTCTGCATTTCTGACTCACCCAGATTTGGCTTGGTTATATTGTAGTATATATGGATTAAAATTATATATGTTGGTGGCTGTTTTTCTAAAAATTTATACAGAAAAGGAATAATTCACCTGCCTTTCTTCTACTCATTACCTAGTACAGTATACTAAAAAACGCATTAGACTGGCTAATACAATCTTGGGGTATTTTCTCTGCACTCCCCTGGAGAAGGATGGGAAAAACTACTGCTCTCTGTCAGGCTAAAGCATATTTTTTCACAGTTATGTTTGTTTGTTTATTATGAGTGACAGAGGGGGAGAGAGAGAGAAACACCTGTAATAGGGTCTCATCTCATGATTCTTCCCTCAACCCCTTCAGCCAGTCAGGATCACAAGCACTCTTATAACACACCTGGCATGCAACAGTTGAACTCACACACTGCACCCTGATCTTCTACATGGCTCCAGTGTCTTAAACCACCAGAGCTGGGCCTGTATTTTAATTAGTCCATTTCTTAGGTTAAAAGTAGACAAAAATTCTTCCCTATGTTTTCCATCTTCTTCCTTTTTCCTTAAATCAGTGCTGGCCTACTGCTTGACCAACCTAGTGTTGAGAAGTGATGCTCTGTCAGTTAGAGGCCCAAATTTTACATGGACTAACATGAACTGTCTGCTTCTGTCTTGGTTTCTCAACTCCCTGAGTCACCTTGAAAGAAATCTGGTTATCCTACCAGAGAACCCTCAGAGAAAGGCCTTAGAATTACATGGAAGAAGACATGGACTCACCACAGACCAGTCTTCTAGTGCATCCCTACCATGGTTCCAGGCATGGAGTTTTTTAAATCATGTTCCCAAGAGACAGAACCTTAGGATTTATGTGCAGGATGTTGTTAGAAAATTCTCCAAGAAAATACCTATGAGGGGTGGACAAAGTATTTTGGGCAGAGAGGGAAGCTGAGCTCTAAAAGTGAGCTTTGGGGCTAGCATGGCCTTTAAGAGTTGTCCTGTCTTCAGGCAACGGAGCAGTATTTATTCTCCAGGCTTAGATGTAGGCCTATACCCACTCATGGACTAGGGAATGTGAGATTTTTTAAAAAATGACTTATTTAGGAGTCAATGCAAACCAGTTTTCATTGTTTTTCCTTCCTACAATGGCATAGTCTTTTTTTAATATGTATTGTTAGCAGGTAAGTTAGATTACATTTTTACAAAATGTTTTAAATTAAGATTGGCAAGATTCTTTTTACAAATCCTATTCCAAGAGTCCTCTCTTGATACCCACATCTTCAAAGATAATTTTAATAGGGAACTAAGAAAGTCAAATTGGTATCAGTCTACTAGGAATATCTTGCCCAAATTCTTTCTAATCTCAAAGCTCTTTTATTAGATTCCATTTTGCATTAATTTGATGTATAGAGAATCAGTGAAATAAGTACATAAACAAAAAAATCAAATCTGATTATATCAAAACAACAAAAATCAATAAGAAAAGCTTTATTCCATCTACTGCTGTGTTCCTAGATAGACAAACTACGAAGCAGGAATCACAACCCAGGCTGCACATAATATTGCTGCCAAGCTTAGAAGGGAAAGAATTGCTTTTTTGACAAATCATCTTTTTCAAATGACCAAAAGCATTTATACTTTTAATATTAAATTACTAGATGCAGTTCTCAAGGAAGTGGAGGCCTTCTCGTCAGTCACAGTCAGCAGGGAAGTATCAACTTTCTCTGGATTGGTGTTCCCATTTTGCTTCTGTGAAATGGCCTAAGAAAGCAACTGAGCCTGTTTTCTCTTCTTATCATCAATCAGTAAACACATGGTTTGCAACAGCTTGAACCAAAAACAAAGACTTCATCCAAGAACTCACTCATTCAACTTAGCTAGGAGCACTTTTTACCTACTTAGGTAAGCAATAAGATTTTACTCATACTGAAAAATCTCACTTTTTTTTTTGGAGAGGTTTTCGCTATAGGGCGCGTGTACTCGCCAGACAGACAGAGAGAGACATAGAGACAGAAAGCGAGAAATCACCCCCCAGGGGGGATGGTCACGCCGCAATCCCTTCTCCTCCATTCTCCTCTCGGGATCCTGGGCACGCACTCACACGTGCCCGGCGTGAGTTTTAAGCCACCGTGTCCGGGAAACGAACCACGGTGGACTACATGGGAGTCCAGCGACATAGCCATTATGCTAACTGCTGGTTCCCAAAAATCTCACTTTTTTTTTTTTAAGAGATTTTTGTTATACGGCACGTGTGCTGGCCAGAGAGACAGATAGAAAGCAAGAAAATATCTCCCAGGGGGGATGGCCATGAGTAATCCTTCTCTACTCCATTCTCCTCTTGGGCTTTTGGGCATGTACACACATGCCCAATATGTTTTAAACTGCCCGGTCTGGGACTTGAACCATGATTGACTATGTAGGAGTCTAGCAATGTAACCATTATGCGATTTGCTAGTCCCAAAAATCTCACATTTTAATCGAGGATTTTGAATGGTTGGTTTTTGTTTCCAGAATAAAGATCCTCAGGCCAAAACGCACTTCTTCATTCATATCTGGCATAGAACCAAAATGTCCCACCCAAATATATACTTATACAGTTATAACCTTTCAAAAAAATATTCTCAGAATACCCACAGCTTACCGCCATCTGATTGAAAACCCTGCAGCAGAGCAGAAACTTACATCACGCTCCACATGTTCACAGCGATATGTCAGCTCTGTGGCCTCTGCAGCTGGTATCTAAAGCATATGGTTTTCTTTGATTCAACAAAACAGTCTTGGCCTATTGGGTACTCAGAGACTTTTTGTAACAACTGACTACCTTCTGGCATAGCCAACAACTCACTTAAGACAATGAACATTTCATACAAATGGGATAAAGGACATTTTAATAATCCATGAGCATGAATACTGTAACTATATCTCTGACACCTCCTGCCCAAAAGCTTATCAAGAGTTGAAAGAAACAACCACTTCATATTCTCTGGTTAGAAGCAAATGTTCTTTCCAAAATTCTGTTGGACGATTGACCAAATGAACTAAAATTTAAAATATGCAATTACTTGACTTAGATACCGAATATGAAAGTGTGTATTCTACGAAAATTATTAGGTGTTCACGAAGTTGCATGGATGCTGATTAAAACATCTTTAACGCATTATTTTATTTAACTTCATTCATTTTTTAATTTGACTAGAGAGGGACAGAGTGAGAGAGAGAGGACAAGGATGAGGAATATAATCCAGCTCCCACCCCATGTGGTCCCTGCTTGCAGAATAAAGTGTCTTAGTTTGCACTACCATGGTTGGTGCCCATTATTAATCTCTTAAATGGCTACATGGTAATCCATTGTGTTGCTATGTCAGTGATACTTAATCTCTTGTAAATGAGTGTTAAGGTTATTTCTAACTTATCTTCTCTATAAAAATATTTTAATCAGGGGCAGCAGGTGGCATAGTGGTTAAGGGCACTGAACTCCCACATGGTCAACTGTGTTTTAAGTCCAGACATGGCAACTTGCCTTTTCACTTTCCCTCTCTCTTTGTCTGTTTCTGATGAGTGCAGGTGTCCTATAGTAAATTTAAAAATAATAAGAAATATAATTCTTCAAAAAATAAAACAAATACATTTTTCAAAGACTAAGAAGTCTCTTTCTATATATGAACCTGTCAAAAAGAAAAAAAAAAAGTATAATTTGATTTTTAATTTGTTTAAAAGTATATAAATGTACATAAATATATATATATAAATAATATATATATATATATATATATATATATATATTAGACACAAAACTATAAATAGTACTATTAGGGACTAGTAGAGACTCCTTTATTTTAAAATTTAGACATTTCTATATTTATAACATTTCACAAGGTGCCTATATTACTTTATGTTTAGGGGAAAATCAATTTATACATTGAAAATATTCTGAAAAATAGTGTCAATATTTCTTTGGTTGATATTAAATTTCAGAGTTAAAATTTTAATGTTAAATTCTCTTATTTACAGAGGCAATGAAATAAAATTTGAATATTTCTAAGCAAAACTATTTTTAAATAACATAACAATTAGTATCCAGTATTGTGTTAAGTGCATCACATGGCTTATTTCTTTTAATATTCACAACTTAAAAGACAGTTACTATTATTATTCATATTTTACAAATGAGCATATTAAGATTTGGATACATTGAGTGACTTTGCCATTTTGTGGTAGATTCAAAACACTATATTTCACTCAACAGCACTATTTTCAACCACTGTAAACTATTTCACTATTTTATTACTTTCAGGCCATGATCTGGAAAACTGAAACAATTTTTTGAATTCCAGATATGACTTTTTTTTTTAATTGCCAGAGGGTACCTGTATTCAACAGAGACAGACAGAGACAAAGTACCACTCCATAGGATGTGGTCACATCACTGTCCCTTCTCCTCCACTTTCCATCCTACTGAGATTTGGGCCATGCACACCCAGGATATTTTTCAAAACCCAAGGTCTTAGATTCCACCATGGTCAGCCATATGAGATTTGCCTCTCTTAACCATTGGCAATGGGGCCCACCCCAAACATGACAATATTTAAGATAAGGATTTGGTACATTTGAAAAGTCAGATGAGGGTCAGCCCTGCAGCACAGAGACTAAGTCCTATGCATAGGACTAGAGCCCACGCAGACAGTTGTGGTTTAAATCCTGACCCTGGGGAACCAGCAGTTAGTGTAATGGCTATGTCGCTGGACTCCCACGTAGTCCACTGCGGTTCGCGTCCCGGACCCAGTGGCTTAAAACTCACGCCGGGCGCGTGTGCGTGTGTGCCCAAGATCCCGAGAGGAGAATGGAGGAGAAGGGATTGTGGCATGACCATCCCCCTTGGGGGGTGATTTCTCGCTTTCTGTCTCTATGTCTCTCTCTGTCTGTCTGGCGAGCGCACACGCCCTATAGCAAAAACCTCTCCATAAATAAATAAATAAATAATAAATAAATAAATCCTGACCCTGTTGTCTTGAACATGCTGGGTACATGTACATGTGCATACATGCCCATAATCACAGCAGGATGGAGAAACAGAGGAGGGATTGCAGTGTGACCACACCCCATTGATGGGTTCGTTCTCTCTCTCTCTCTCTCGCTCTTCTCTCTTTCTCAACAACAACAAAAACAAAAGCTTACTACAATTGTACAATTTGCCCTTGATTAAGAAACAGAGATACCAAGACCAGCAGATATTGTGATGGTTACATCACAGACTCTCATGTGGTCAACCACAATTGAGTCCTGAACCAGGGAGCTTAAAACACACCAGGCATGTGTACATGCATGCCCAAAATCTTGAGAGGAAAATGGAGGAGAAGGCACTGTGGTGTGACCATCCTCCCTAGGGGGCGATTTCTCTCTTTCTGTCTCTGTCTCTCTGGTGAGCACACACACCCTATAGCAAAAATCTCTCACAAAAAGAAAGAGAAACAGAAGCAGAGTTACCATGTGCGCAGCTGCTCAATTCAAGCCAACATCTAGGTTCTGAGCATCTGTCCCATCACTTGTTAAAAATCACAGATTGATTTCACAATCCAGTGTCTCCTAAAATGTAGAACACTTCTTTCCCACTGAGCACACATGAACCTGTTTGAACTCTTTTCAACCTCTAGAAGTTGAAGTTCTCTCAGACATGTCCCCAGATTCCCTCCAGAAGAATTTAAAGTATGTCATAGTCTATTTTTTAAAGTAAGATGATGTCTCACATATCTTCCAAATTTGGTGAAAAAAATCTTCGTTTTCAGCTTCTCTGGAGGGTGATTACCTGTCTCTTTGAGGTGGTCTTCAGAGCCTCCCTGAGTGAATTTTGTAAATGTCACCTATACAGCTTACATTTTATATCAGAATATTCCAAATTCTACAAACTTGGTGACATTCCACATGTGTGTCTGCACATGAGGCATTAATAAGCCAGCAGACAAGATTCGCTTTTATATTTGAAAGATTAGGTAAGTGGAGGTAATGTCTCCCACGCACACAGAATATTTAGATATTATTACTTCTAACACATGCTGTCAGTTTATTCTTAAAGCTCGAAAGAATCAGCCTATTAATAAATGTGGCTTATGTGTTCCTTGAAATCATGATAGGCTCTTTTCTTTTGGCAGTCTCGGTAATGGATCTTGGATAGCATGGGGGAAAATTGCTGACATTTAAAAAAATCTATACCACTAACTCTCATAAATGCAGTTTTCAAATACACAATAATTCTATCTGCCATAACACCAGTTAATGTTTATAAAATATAAACCATTAAGAATATCTTCCTCTGTTTTTGAACAGCCCAATTTAGTAGACACATACACACACACAGATCAATTCTTCACGTAAATTCCTTGTTGAGATAGCATTCATGATGGTGAGCATGCCGAATAGGAAACCAAGAGATTCCATATATTTTCCATTTAGCTAATGCTTCAATCTTACGTAGAGCCTAACCATCTTTATCTTTACTTTATGACTATGAAAAAGACTAAAAGGGATGATACAACCTTCTACACTTTTGTGCATAGTAAGTAATGTTCGTATACTTAGGCTTGAGTTATTTACTCCAATAAGAATCCAAAGCCAAAAACAACATCAACAGGTCTAAGTACACTTACAGGGCTTGCTTCGGATCCTTTGCCCAGCTCCTTTGCACAGCACAGCTGTGCAGATGCCAGGACCCAGTGCTCAGGGACACACCTGCTCTTGGAGCTCTACTGCTAGTACCAAGGAATCTGATCAGATGAAAGTGAGTACCCAAAGTTAAGTCTCACAAGGAGCTCTTATAGAGTAGACAGAAACCACAGGTGCTCTCTCTCCTTCCCCCCAGTGAACCCTCATGCCCTCAGATAATGAAAACTACTAGAGTGACTCCTGCCACAGAGCTCCATTTCAACCAGGGAATTTTGGTGCCCCTCAGCTCTCCATAAGCATATCAAGAAGTTCTCTAAACTAGGCTTGCCACAGCCCTGCTTCCTGGACCCCTGGGAGTCATTCATCCTTAGGGACACATCACTGTCAAGCCTGTCTCTAAAACCTGCTTGACCTACATTGACACTTCAGTGACTGCAACCTTGAGCCAATGCCACTGCCACCTGTTGTCAAAACATCTATTTTCCTGATTGCTTGTCTCTGCAGAATAACTGCATTAGTAACAGCGCAGGTGTGTTGCCTGCCACTACTTGGCAGGGTTCTACTTGGAGCTCTTAAGCATTATCCCACCTATCCCTCACAAGTCGGTGATGAAGGAGGACTGAGTATCCACACTCTACAGATGAGAAAACTGACATTCAAGGATCTGGGTGCTTCCCAATTCATTGAGCTAGTGACAGAGCCAGGTTTTGAGTGGAGTATAAACTATCAGAGCTTAATCACTTCACCAAACCACTTCTCATTGAGAGACATGCTGGGCTCTGACCCAGAAACAGAACCAAGCCAAAGCAGGACACATGTGTGTTAGTAATAAAAATAGTCTATTGAAACAAGAAAAATTCTCAATAGTACCCCAAAATAACATCTGTGAATTTAACAGCCAAAAATGTATTTAACTTTATAAGTGAAGCTCACACACCTGGATATTTCCGTGACCCTGCACCGTTCAGTCAGGGATTCTAAATTCACTCTGACTTGTCTGCACATTAATTCTGAAGGTGTCTAGTTTCAGAAGTCAAACTAGGCCTGCTTCACTCCAGTTGACACAAATCTGTGCCTTCATCTTTAACTACACAACGATCAAAAAAGGAATGTCCAACCTGGCCACCCACAGATGTGGAGACAGAGGTTTGGGAAGATAGTAAATCCAACTAGGCATGCTTCATCTTTCTCTGGACTATGGCATCAGCCTCCATCGAAATCTATGCATGCATGGATTTGTTGTTTACAAAACAGCCATGGTATTTTTTTCAAAATGCAGATACTATCCAGTCTGTTATCCTAGAATAGTATTCTCTTCCCCCTTAACCTAGTTAATTCCTCACTATTGCTGGGGGACAAACAAAATATAGTGCCTCTAGACTGAAAAAAGAACTCATACACCAAAAGCTGAAGCAAAGAACTCCATGGAGCATTTACCATGAGTTTACTAGAGGGTAACTTACGGATGAGAAGTGTCTGGCAGATGGTAACGCAGAAGCACACGCTGCCACACTATGCACTTCTAGAAGCAAGCTGGAGTTTTTAACAGGGAAAGCCAAGGGGCTACACCTGGCTTGGAGATGTGATTGCCCCCAGGCTCTTAAAATCATTAATCTTCTCCTAACAAAGACCAGCTGCCTCAATGAGGGAGCAAAATTAATCTCTTAAGCAGAAACAATCCTGCTCAGGGCCAGCAAAGGTCACACCATGGCTGAGGGAGAATAGAAGACCCTAAGATGGTGCTAGTCCTTACAAAATTAAGTCAGTCTGGTACATTCATACAATGCTTCAGATTCTAGAGACTTGATGTTCACTTCCTTGGGAAACCTGCTTCAGACTTCTTGACCTCGTGAAATGCGTATATGCTTTTATAATACCATGAACCTCTTCTTCTTAGGTTGTATTATAGATTGAAGTTATAGTAATATTTACAAGAATTAAACAATTATTTTACAGCACTTTGCTTTTGTTTTCATCATCTCTCTAGTATAGTGCATACCATAGTATAATAAAGGCTCCCAGTTGTTAAATGAAAGCAAGTGATTTGGCGAAGTGACTAGAAAGCAATTTGCATTTACATCTGGACACAGTAAAATTTGACCTAAGTACCAACACATATAGAAACTGGTTAAAAGGTCAATACAATCTTTACAAAGGATTAGCTTACTGCAATAATATAAGGACCATAAATTTTACACAATCCTAGAAAAATTAGTGTGAGATACACTATGTTAAGTTAAAAAGTTGTATATCTTATACTTATGATATTTGATGTTTCTGTTTCAGCACGTGAAAGAGGAGGGTCTGAAAAAGGACATTTAGAAGAAAAATAGGGAGGCAAAGCATTCATGGCACAAAGGAATGTGGTATTATCTGTTGAAGATATTTTGTAGTTTTATCAACTATACTAGGTAGAAATGTTCACCTGTTGAAATATCCATTTTGTAGGCCCAATAATAATGTGATTGAATGTATAAAAGAAAATGAAATTAATTAAATAAATAAATAAATAAATAAATAAAAATCTAGCTGGCTAGTTACTGTGCTTAGGACAATTATTTCCCCTTGATTATAAGCTAGTATGTTACTGCAAGGAAATATGAACAAATGAATACCTTGCCTTGAAATCTATCACTAAAATGTATATGAAGTAATGTGTTTGGCTATTCCCCTACTTATTCTCCAAGTAGAGATGGAATAGCAAACACCATTCTTTCTCTATGTATCAAAGAGTGACAACCTAGCGTCAAATCGTGGTACTAGTGCACATAGAACAGTCAAGACACACATTTGCATGACTCTTTTGTTTCTCCTCTTATTTTTCCCTTTAACGTGGTGATAATCAGAACAAATTGATTTTGTTTCTCAGATTGCTAAAATCCGCCCAACACTTTCTTCAACACCGATGCTGAATAAATCATTGTAATGTTCCCCTGAAGTGAATTGAAAATTAATTTACACAACCAAGATGATCCTCCTAATAACAGGGTACATGGAATGGGGAAATTGGAAATCATTACCCAGCAAACATTATCTGCATTATTTTTGTAGCTGCTTTAGATTGCATTGTAATAGAAAATTAGGAGACCGGCTGTGAAGAAGTTTAAGAGGGTCCCCTGAAGAGCGTCTGCTTTAAAATTGATTCTTTAAGAAAGCATTAAAAAGCTATTGGAATTGATTGCCTGCTAATATAAAGGAAAAACTCTTCGCCACCATTTGAGTTAAAAAAGAGCATCTTCATTCATGCATGTTATTAAAACTACTGGCCTGAAAGCCCCTGCAGAAAGATAAAGGATATGGATGGGATATTAAAACAGCAATCTTTACCTTATCTGGGATTTAAACTTAATATGTTGCTTTTATTAATTTAGCAAGAACCATTAGTTAGGATGTCAAGAGTGGATTTACAATTAAAATGCTATAGAATAGTGGTATCTTTAATAAACAGTGGACCAGGAATTCTTCATTAATTTTCTAAGCATGAGGCACAACTCTACAAAGAATAAATCCTGAATTTACAGTTTTCTTTATTGCTAAGTTTTCTGTGCAGCAGCAATAAAAGTTCTAGTTGATAACACCTTTGACTAGCCCTTGAAGCTTCCCCTGAAATAGAGTAATGACCAATCAGATCCCAGCAGTTGGCCAGATAGAAAATGGCAGCCACCATCTTAACAATATGTCTATTGAGTTTTGAAAGATCTTCATGTATCCGACCCAATGGGTTATTGTTTGAGAACTGATATTGTAGACTGATATGCAAACACACAAGCAAACCCAATAGGGTACCTTGACACTAAATTATGTTCTTTTTATAGACTTTTTCATTTTTACCACATTCAGAGGGAAATTGCTTTGTCTATTTAATACATGATAAGTAGGACTACTTAACAGCAAGAAATAATGAGTAAGAAATGCCTTTTCAAATGCAATATACTATCTTTTTCTTTAAAAGTTATTTGGGAATTGGAATAAATTTCACCCTCATCTCAACCGTACTCTCTACCTTAGTTTTAATGGATTATGAATAATTCTATACACATATATCAGTAAATTTGGGGGAGAAAATTAACAGCATAGATGTACAGCATATAAGTTAAAATTGCATTCCTAGAAGGAAAATTGCACCCCAGTACCGCCTTGGAGCAATCCTCTCAGTGGTAATATCACGTCCTTGGTGATGTAGCAGAAAACAGGGTCATAATGAGGCCCTTTGGGTACTTCAGTTAGGAACCCCTTGGAGATAATCTTTATAAGCCCACCCAAATTATACAACGAATCTTGCATTATTCTGACTTACCTGGTAACACATTTCACATATCACCTCAAATATTAATATGAAAACTTAAATGCTTTTTTAACTTATTAGAAAAAATTTTATTAAGCCATAATCATCTAAATAGATTTTTTAAAAGCTTTCCATGTTTTATTAGTATTTTACTTTTAGTTGATTAATAAATAGTGTCATCATTTCTATATTGCCCAGTTTATTGGTGACAGTCCCATTTGAGGCCTGTGGCCAAGAGGAATCTTTTTATTTATTTATTTATTTTTTATTTATTTATTTATTTATTTATTTTTGAGAGAGAGATTTTTGCTATAGGGCATGTGTAATTTCCAGAGAGAGCTAGAGAGATAGAGAAACAGAAAGAGAGAAATCACCACCCACCCAGGATGAATGGCCACACTGCAATCCCTTTTTGTCCATTTTCCACTCAGAATTTTGGGCATGCACACACACACGCACCCAACATGAGTTTTAAGCTTCCGGGTCCAGAACGCAAACTGGTCGAAGATGTGAGAGTCCAGCAACATAACCATTATGCCATCTGCTGGTCCCAATGTAAAATAATTACTAATGTCACCTCTTTCATTCTTAAAACTGTCCTCTTTTGAGGGTAAATTATGTGGCCATCCTATTTACAAATCATTTCTCAAATATTTAACGTAATTTATTTGTAATAGAACCCAGGGCTATTTTTACCCAAATAGTCAAACTCATAGCTAAAAAAGGAAAGTTTTTATGCTTTCAAAATAAGTTTTCATTTTTTTCTACCACACAAAAATACTTAAAAGCTGACACTACAGTTTAATTCAAAAGGCATATATAGATTTTTTAATATTTGTTAATATTGGTGGATAATTATAGCAATTATACTGATAAAATGTAAGTAAATAATAAAAAAATAGAAACTGAAAGTTAATATTACTTTGTTACTGATTTATAACACTTCTAGATTACAGAACTCATATATGATCTTGGTTTAAAAAAATCAACAGCTAAAAATAGAAAGTGAAAATTCTTCATGAACTTACTTCAGAAAGGCAAGCATTATTGACAGACTTTGTCTATAGATACAGAAATAGAAGCTTCTTTTTAACTGGGATCAGGATCTTTTAAACTAGCCTTTTCACTCTGTTTGCAAAAACCAGAAAGAAAAAAGTTATCTTAAATAACAAACTTAATTACATTTCTTTACTTTGTCTCTCAATTCTGTTGATAAAGGCAAAGAACAAAACAGCATATGTAGACAAGGAGTCAAGAAAACCCGCACAGTGTATGCCCACCCCAGCAGTCCAGTCCATGTCTCTGTCCAGATCAACCTCATTTATGTCCAAGTTGTTGAGCTTCTGTAAGTTGTTTTCATTTAAACTCTTAACTAAGTACTAAGAGAAAACACCATATCAAAACTAAAACTAAGATCAAAAAAAGGAAATAAGCACAAAAGCTTTAATTTAAAAAAACTATAAAAATTAACAATCCATATTCATGTTCAAATTGAAAGATAAATATATATATTATATATATTATATATACATAATATATATAATATACATATATATATATGTGTATATATATATATATATATTATGGCTATTAGTTGCCAATGCACCAATGCATATTATAAATATTTCATAGTTTCTTATGTTTATGATGAAAATAATGATCCTATTATTAAAATATAAATAAGCTCAACTAAAATGTCTTTTAATAGTTGAATGGATAAATAAACTGTGGTATATCCAGACAAACGCGATTTGGTGCTAAAAAGAAATGAGCTATCAAGCCACACAAAAGACATGGAGAAAACCCGAATGTTCATTACTAAGTGAGAGAAACCAATCTGAAAAGACTATAAATGAATTCAACTATATGAAATCCTGAAAAAGGCAAAAATGTGGAGAGAATAGAGAGATAAGTAGTTGCCAGAGGTTAGAGAGAGGGAGCTGTCATGAAGACAGCTCTGTGGGGTTTTTAGGACAATGGAAATACTCTGTGAGATACTATAATGATAAATACATGCTATTACACATTTGTCTAGACCATAAATGCACACCACCTTCACTCAACCCAAATAGAAACTATGAACTTTGGGTGTCATGCATCAATGTAGGGTTACTAATTGTAACAAATGGGCCACTCCGGTGAGGGATGTTAGTGATAGAGGAGGTTATGAATATGTAGGAGAAGGGGGTATACATGGGAGAGCTCTGTAATTTCCTCTCAATGTTTCCATGAACCTAAAACTGTTCTAAAAAATATGATTTAAAAAATGTAAACATGGGACCAGCAGTTAGCATAATGGCTATGTTGCTGGACTCCCATGTAGTCGACCGCAGTTCAAGTCCTGGACCCGGTAGCTTAAACTCACGCCGGGTGTGTGTGCGTGCGTGCCCAAGATCCCAAGAAGAGAATGGAGGAGAAGAGATTGCGATGTGGCCACCCCCCCAGGGGGGGTGATTTCTCACTTTCTGTCTCTCTGTCTCTGTCTGTCTGGCAAGCGCACGTGACCTATAGTAAAAAAAAAAAAAAAAAAAAAAAAAAAACTCTCCAAAAAAAATGTAAACATGCAGCAGAAGAAATTTATTAAAAAATAAAATCAATATCATTTTTATTAATTTCATTTTATTATGTAACTTTTTTGGATTATAGAAGTCATATACAATCAGAAGAAATATGTATAGAAGTTTTCCTGTGTGAGCTTTGCAATTTTCTTCTTTCATAAAAGTCCACACTAGTTAGAAATAAGGGTTATTTTTATTATTCTAACCAATATGCTGGCAAAATAATAACCTCAAATATCCTGTGTATTGGACATAAAAATAAATGTAATATTAAACTAGACAATAAAATGTTTTCCACAGTCATTGACACTGGAGAGTAACATAGGGATACCTGTATAGATATTTGCAACATTATCGTCTTAGAAATAAAATGGAATGGCAATTATTTTTTTTCCTCTGAAATTGTTTTTTTTTTCCAATTCTTTTAAATGACTAAACATTTCTTTCTTAAAAGAAGCAAAAAGCTAGGAACCTGTTCTATGATTCCAAAACATCAAAACGTCATTAAATAGAAGACATAATATTCTAGAGGAAATACTTGAAAACTGACCTTAAAACCATCTCAGTGTGTACCAAGAAGCTAGGGAAGAAGAAGGAGGATAAGAATGAGAAGGACTAGGACGAGAAGGAGAAGACATAAGTGAGATCATCAGCTTATAATCTAGTTTACTGAGATATATAGTCCCTGTCCTCCAAAAACTAGGAGATTACTTGAAAAAGAAAGTGTCTGTAGCCTTGAGTTAATAGCGTTTATGTTCTCTCATCTCATTCTTTAAGCAATCCAAATTGCTATCCAGGGCACACCTGGAAAAAGAAAGTTCAAGGATATCTCACTGAAAGACTGAGAAAATACGTATCCCTTAGATGAATCTACATAACTGGAAAGAAGTTAGGGAATGTTAAGGACTGAATGTAACCTATCTTCAAAGTTTTTAGAGTTATTAAAGGCTAAGTAGGTTTATTTGCACATGCATATCCCCTTGGTCTTCCCAAAGCAGATGAAAGAACTGAAAATGTAAATACCCTTCACTTTTATTACATGTTAACTTGGTTTCAAATAAACAATGGATGCAACAGTGAATTTGTCCCTTATGAAGGGTAGCATGCGCGTGCACACACACACACACACACACACACACACACACAAAGAGAGCAAAACGGAAGATCACATAAAATCAAACCATTTTATTTTATACTGAAAATCTAAGTCAGTGTCAAACTTCCTCAGAGACGTTTAAAATAAGAAATGCAGTTGAGTTCGAAATCTCCATTGTGTATCCCTTTCAAAAAGCATTTCTCAAACTTCTTTTCCCTTAATTAACATGTTAAAGGATATTGAATAAATTGCATCACTGGCAAATTGAAGGACATGTTTTTTTAATAAAAACAGATACTGTCCTTCACCTATCCTGACCAGGTCCAGAAACTGACGGTTGCCATGTCTCTGCTGGCAACTACAGGAGAAGGGCTCCCACCCTGAACGGTGTCTCAGCCACGCTCGTCATTCACCCTGTCGTTGTGGCAGCCGTCAAGAAAAATTATTTGAACTGCAGCATCTTGAACATATGGCTTGGAGACAAGTTAGAAATGGAAAAGCCGGTGAGAAGAAAATTGCAAAAGTCGAGCCCAGACTGCAAAACACAGGCTGGCATGCCCTGCTCGCCAGCCTCACTCTCTCGCTGTGGGACGGAAAGGTCAAGTTTTCCCACACGGTGTTAGCCAGACTTCATCCACCTCTTTGGTTCATGGCAGACTCTTGTTTTTATCTTTCTTTCTTTTTCTTTATATATATTTTTATTTTTATTCATACATTAAATCACTCTACGTCATTTAGATCGTGAAGAGACTACCCGGCGTGGCAGACTCTTGCTGGTTGCCTTACATGGCTGCCCAGCCTTGTAAGGGGTGAGAGGTGACACATCTCCATTCTTCCTTTGCCAGCAGTCAGTTCTTCAGGTAAAAATGGACCCTAGGTAGCATTAGATGAGAGAAGTACCATCCTCTAATTCTTCTCTGTGGTCTCACTTGTCTCTGGATGACCAGAGGCTGCTCTTTCCCAGTGCTTAGCTGCATGCTCTAGTTCTCATTATCATCAAATTGGGCTGTGCTAGATGTGAAAATGTGCCTTACAGTACAGCAACTACGGGGACAAATCTGACCAAGGGACCCCACTGCTTATTCTGAGTCCATCACTTTGTTTGCTGAAACCTTGTTTCCCATGAGCTGCTTCCAGGCCATGACTGAATGCAGCAGAGATACTGAAGTAGGCACTTTTTTTTTTTTTTGGAGAGGTTTTTGCTATAGGGCGCGTGCGCTTGCCAGACAGACAGAGAGAGACATAGAGACAGAAAGCGAGAAATCACCCCCCAGAGTGATGGCCACACTGCAATCCCTTCTCCTCCATTTCCTCTCGGGATCTTGGGCACGCACGCACACGCGCCCAGCGTGAGTTTTAAGTCACCGGGTCGGGACGCGAAGTGCGGTCGACTACGTGGGAGTCCAGCGACATAGCCATTACGCTAACTGCTGGTTCCCAGTAGGCACGTTTTTGAGGGATACACATTTCTCTGTTAGGCAACACTGACTTGGGAACTACACATAAGTCTTGCCAAAATTTTCTTAGATCTAGATATACTGGTTACTACAACTGTTCTTGTCCTACCGTCTTTTCTTCCTTCTCTATTTCATAGGGGCCCAGTCTGTGGTAGATTCTGAGCAGTTCCCCATTCTCCTCTAATTCAGCCTTGGTATGTGCTTCTTAGAGGATGCAATCAACACCGGCTTTATGCTTCTGGTTCTCCTGGCCTGCGGCACCATCTTTGAAGGTCTACTGAGCTGCTAAGAAAAGGTAACTGCAGCTAAAGGAGCCTCGTGTGTAGACTGCAGGAAGTCTAGAGTCGATCAGTTAGCAAGGCGCATTGGGTTCTCACACGTGGCGACATGAAGCAGAGAAGCAGAGGATGGAATTCAGTTAAAAACGTGGTCGGAGTTACTCATCCTCAGATCCTAGGAGACAGTAAGTACACATAAAGTTATTCAAAGACCTTTAAAAATTTCATGTTAGGTGGCAAAGTTAATAACGCATGCACAAAGCATGGCTGGGACAAAGATCTTTTTTCTCATTGAGGAGAATCCTTTCAAATGAATGACCTGAATAGCACGGGGTCTATACACTGAGTTACTGTGGAAAAACTCTGAAGAAAAAGCTTATTTGGAAATAGGGCTCATCAAACATTTTCTGGAAAGAGCTAACTAGACAAAACTTTAAAAATAATTCTTAGTTTGGGGCACGCACACACACACACACACACACGCACGCACGCACACAGAAGAAAATAAAATGTTGTCCGCCGGCCACAGTTTGTCATGATGAAGCTGGGACTCAAAGACAGGGTGGGGCATGATTTGACCAAGGTTACAGCCTAGAACAGTGATGGATATTCATGTTTTCCCAAAAGCCAGTTCAGGAAACTTAAAAATACCACATGGACATTTCATTCAAAAAAAAAAAAAATTGGTGGGAACCAGCAGTTAGCGTAATGGCTATGTCGCTGGACTCCCACGTAGTCGACCGCGGCTTGCGTCCGGACCTGGTGGCTTAGAACTCACGCCGGGCGCGTTGTGCTTGCGTGCCCAAGATCCCGAGAGGAGAATGGAGGAGAAGGGATTGCAGCGTGACCATCCCCCCTGGGGGGGGGGATTTCTCGCTTTCTGTCTCTCTGTCTCTCTCTGTCTGTCTGGCGAGCGCACGGGCCCTATAGCGAAAACCTCTCAAAAAAAAAAAAAAAAATTGGTAACATCCCAACAGAGAAGTATATATTGTTACAATTTAAGTTGTTCACTCAATTAAATAAGAATATTACTGAGAGAGTTAGAATTCTTTTAAATCACCAAAAGATTGTCTTAGTATAGTTGAGAAGCAGAACAAGAAGACAGCTTTCCAGATGTTTTGGTTAAAATACTGTTCAGAGCCAAAAAAAAAAAAAAAAAATTGGGAACCAGCAGTTAGCGTAATGGCTATGTCGCTGGACTCCCACGTAGTCGACCGCGGTTCGCGTCTCGGACCCGGTGGCTTACAACTCACGCCGGGCGCGTGTGCGTGCGTGCCCAAGATCCCGAGAGGAGAATGGAGGAGAAGGGATTGCGGCGTGACCATCCCCCCTGGGGGGTGATTTCTCGCTTTCTGTCTCTATGTCTCTCTCTGTCTGTCTGGCGAGCGCACGCGCCCTATAGCGAAAAACCTCTCCAAAAAAAAAAAAAAAAAAAAATACTGTTCAGAGCCGTGTCTTGTAACTAAGTGGCTCCTTGCAGCCATTGGAGATAGACTCTGCTTCCCTGCCCCAGGAAATTCCATGAAACAGAAATAGTCAGCCTATACTCTTTGTTTTTTGTTTCTTTGTTTGTTTTGTCTTTTGGTGTTTTTTTTTTTTTTTTTTTTGTTTTGTTTTGTTTTGTTTTTGAGACTTTGATTACCACTATCCAGAATTTCCCACACACCATGTTTGTTTTTAATTATTAATAATAATGGTTATTCTTTAAGCACTTTTCTCTGTATGTTTGATCTTCTTACATGACCTACTTAAACAACACTATGAGGTAGGATATTTTATAGATGATGAAGCTGGGACTCAAAGAGAGGGCAGGGCATGATTTGACCAAGGTTACAGAATCAATCTGTGGAGTAGAAGATTTTTGTCTTGGCCAGCACTGTACTCTCTCCCTCTTCTCTGGTAGAACTGCTTTTCTACATCTTGCCACTGGACAGGGTGCTGGTAGATCTGTCACTTACATGGATGGCCCTGTTTTTCACTGATCTAACTCCACAGTTGTGGGTGACTCAATAGAATGGATCATCACAGCAGATTCAGTGATTGGCCCAGGAGTAACCATGTGATTCTTGCAGGACCAAAGATTGAGCAACAGATGGAAATGGTGAGAGATAAATGGACTTTCTGCTTTTATGACAGTGAGTGCTATGTGTCACTTATATTTTGGGTGCCAGTCACCTGCTTCACACAGCCTGTAGGTGAATGAAGCCAATATTGTAGAAAACAGAGTTGAGAGACGGGAAAAAAAAGTGAATCCTATGACATCTTCTGAATCCAGTTGTAGCTAAAGCTTATATTAATCACTGAACTTGCCAGTACCAAAAGACAACAAATCTTCCTTTTATTTAAACTAGAATTGGTTTCCAATATTGAAATACCCAAATTCCTGTCTAATGCAATATTACAGCCAGTAATTGACCCAGTCTCTCTGATTATAAAACCACATTAATTGCTATTTATTAAAAACAAATTAGAATTTGGAGTCATATTGTTAAGAGTAAAATCAAGGTACAGAAATTGCATCAAAATGCCTTGTGTCTAACCTTCTATAAGAGTAATTAGCATTTGTGTTATAATTATTGTTCCGTGTTGTTTCATGAATTATTATTTTTTGAGATAGAGGTTTTTGCTATAGGGTGTGTGCATTCACCAGAGAGACAGAGACAGACAGAGAGACAGATAGCGAGAAATCACCCCCCAGGGGAGATGGCCATGCTGCAATCCTTTTTCCTCCACTCTCCTCTTGGGATTTTGGGCATGCACATACATGCATCCAGCATAAGTTTTAAGGTACCGTGTCTGGGACTTGAACCCCAGTCAACTATGTGAGAGTCCAGTGATGTACCATTACATAATCTGCTGGTCCTCCATGGATCTTTTACAGACAAAAATCATATCTTGTTCACCCTTGTAATTCTTCTGCTGAGCACATTCTCTAGGACGATGGATAACTATCTTTTGAATAAGTGAATATTTATGGTAATTTACCAATAAGAAAATTCCACCTCTTATTTCAAGATAGCTCTTTTTCCGAGACAGTTGCATGTCCCAATCCTGAGGAAAAATTTTCATTCATATCTTTGTTAACAAGTTATGACCTTATTCTAGAGGTTTCCTGATGGCTGTGACTTACATATAGCACTATCACTCTTCACTTTTTCTTTCCATCTTAACTGCAGTTTCCTGAATAATACTTACTGGGAAATTGTTAGTTCATTCTTTGTCTTCTTACACCAGAATGTAAGTTTCTTGAGAGCAATACCTGTCAGAGAGAGGGCTCTCAAAAATAATTCCTTGACTATTCACAATGAAAACAGAGTAACTGGTAGTGCATTCACTTTCCCATTTTCAAATGTATCCCAACGTATTTTAGATATTCATTCACTAATACAGTTTAAAAGTATAACAGTTAAATCTAATGTGTGTGTGTGTGTGTGTGTGTGTGTGTGTATACATAGTCTAATTTAATAAATATATGTTTTTAAAAATATGTAATTGGCTTCTCAGTAAAATATCTTTGCCATTGTTTGAACTATGAATCTAGAAATCTTTTACTAAATCCACAGTGATAATTGTATTGATTAACACAGTATTGCCTTAAGACAATCTGCTAAATCAGCCATCTGTTTGCTCATGTCGTTATGGTAATGATATCTTAGTCTAGATTAACTGTAAAAATGCATTAAGACTTAGTGAGATCTAAGTGTATATTAAGATTGATTCACATAAACTGGTCAAATGTTATTTCAAAATACTTTCTTTGACTTTTATATAACCTAACACAATTATTCACAAACATCAACTTTTAACTAAATTCACATAAGAATCCAAAGCAACAATGCCTTATTAGTAAAATTATATTTTTTAAAACTCTACAATTTAAAAACATATTTACATAGGAAAATTATCATAAAAAAGCCTGTGATAAAAAGTGACTGTGGGGGCCGGTAGTTAGTGTAGTGTTTAAGGGCACTGTATTCCCACATGGCTGATAGCAGGTCAAGTCGCAGACCTGGCGGCTTACTTTCTTTCTCTCTGTCTCTCTGTCTCTCTCTCCCTCTCTCCCTCTCTGGTCAAATTAAAAATAAAGTTAAATAAAATAATTCTTTTCTAAAAAATTGACTGTGAATGATTTTATAGCAGAGTAACTCATGAAAGTATTTGATTTCTACTTCTTATTTCATTAACCTCTCAGTTCAATTGACAGCTTCAGAAACTATGGAAATTATCATTGCTCCTGCTCTCATGGTTTCTATGTCTAAGTTTTGCTCTTTTTTGTAACCTTTAGGGGCCATTGAAAATGACATGCTCAATATTTTTCCATGAATACCATCAACTTTTAGAAAATACTATATTGCTATTACAGCACAGATTAGTAGCCCTGTGTAATTACAATAATAACAGTGTATTGTCTCTTGCTGACTCCAAATGCCTAGCTTCTACTTTCACTTTATTTTTCCACTTAGTTATCGGAGAGAACAGCTGTGAGTCTACACGGGGTACACCTGGCAGCTTGAAGCATCCAGATGCCAACTCCTGTCTTAAAAAGAACAAAAAAGAGAAAGCACGCCTTTTCCAAGGTAATATTTTCTTCTATGGCAATTAATATGGAAGTGAAGATTAAAGAGAGATACTGGGGGAGAAAGGGAGACAGGCTTGCACTTTATTTCACCTATGGTAAACACAGATACACGTCATTGAAATGCCAGTTCCTTGGCACATGGATTGCTCCTTTCTATTTGAAAAGTGTAAATGAAGTCTCAACTCACACTTTCCTGTGCAAATGACCTGGCTGTAGTTTCAATGTTACTTTTTAAAATGGAGTTTGGCCAAGGCTTTCCTCCCTGCTGCAGAGAAGAGATAGGTATGCAAGGTTTACACCAAGGGGAGGAAGAGATGAGAAATATAAAATGGAACTTTGAGGAAGGGAGGACCAGTTGGTAGGCTTCATGTGTATTTTATTAAAACCACACATTTTTAACAAGCTGGACAGTGATGCAGGAAAAATGCAACACTCTGCAAGGCTGACTCACATGGGCAGTTCCAGGTTCACTTCTGGAGATCTTGAACACTCCAGGCTGGCCAAAGCTGGGGCTCAGTGGCAGCATGAAGACCCTGTCTGAAGCGCTTTCTCTCTCTCTTTCTCTGTCTCTCATCTCTTTTGCTCATAGAAGAAAAAACTTTAAAAAAAGCAACGAAAACTCAAGTTCTTCTGTTTTGAAGATTTATCAGAAAGTTAATTATAAATTAAAAGTTTTAGACTCTAGATCAATCAAATTCCCTTCATTTAGAGTTAATATATAATTATACATACAATGTGATTAAATAATAAAACATAATAAATGACCAGAGGAGATTTAGACTTTTTGTTTTATAAAGATTACACTAAAATGCTGAACTTGCAAAAATGCCTTGATCGGATTGCCTAAAGGGATGTACCTATTTCTGACTACTTATTATCACTTTTTCATGGAGGACATTTCCAAGTGGTATTCACTTTTGACTTGAAATCAAAAGAAAAACAAGCTTATCATAGTTACAACTCTGTTTGGAAATAAATGGATTTCTTAAAGTTGTCATTTTTTGAAGAAGAATCACATATATATATATTTGCTATTCTGCTCAAGGATCCTAATTTAATGGGACTCAGTAATTTTTAGGAGAAGGAACTTACCCACTTGTAGCAAAACTACAAGCTCACTATGTACTTTGCATTCTCATATTCTATCTATTTATATAAATCTATCATTGTTAAGATTGTAATTTTGTTTATTCTTTCTTAATTCCCAGTAAGCATTCCCAGAGCCATTTTGCTATTCTTGTTTCAATATACCTTTACTATAAACATCTAATACTGTATTTTCACTGCATATATGTCCCAGGGTAATGCCTTTTCTTCCATTCCATTTGAATAGCCATGAAACAAAATTTATCTTCTTTTACTACTTCATATTTGTTGTTTTTTGTTTGTTTTTGTTTTTCTTTTTGTTTTGGAGAAGTTTTGCTATACGGTATGTGTGCTCACCAGAAAGGCAGAGAGAGACAGAGAGACAGAAAGCGAGAAATCATCCCCCAGGGGGATGGCCACACCGCAATCCCTTCTCCTCCATTCTCTTCTAGGGATCTTGGGCACGCACGCACACGCACCCGGCATGAGTTTAAGCCAATGGGTCCAGAACTCGAACCATGGTCGACTACATGGGAGTCCAGCAACGTAGTCATTACACCATCTACTGATCCGCTACTTCATATTTGAATCATAGCCCCTACTTACAATTCACAACTTGTACAACAGCTTTATAAATGCAACCATTATAAAATAATCTTGTAGCTGAAAAATTAATAAGTAAACCATACAGAAATGAAACTAAGAGCAGAGATTTTTGTCTTTGCTCATATTCTCTAGTAAGTTTACTTAATTCACTGTGAGGTAGCTATCCCTCTTCCTAATCAACAGATCCAACAATTCTTATTTTTAACTTATTGGTATGTTGCCAAATCAGTTCCAGCTCTCATTACATCAGATGACTTACACAATACCTTTCCCACAAAACCTTCCAATTCTGATGCCCACATCTCTTAAAGACTAAGAGCACTCAGTGACAGCTGTCATCTACAGATTGTCTTAATTGGAATTCTTAATAGTCCACTTACAGACTAGGCAACAAGAAATAAAAGGCAAAACAAAGTTTGGAGAAACTCTAAACACACCAGGCATGTGTACATACATCCCCAAAATCCTGAAAGGAGAATGCAAAAGAGATTGTGGCATAGTCATTGCCTCTGGAGGGTGATTTCTCACTTTCCCTCTCTGTTCTCTCTTCGCCCTCTCTCTCTGGCAGGTGTGCATGCCTATAGGGGAAAAAAAAAAAAAAAACTCAAAGAAGTTCAAAGAAAAATACCTTTTAAAATTAACTCCTCCCCCAAAAAAACATTTATTTAAACTCCAATGTTGGGCCATTAATAGTTGGAATACTAGTTATTTTTTAAAAAATAAAAAGCAAGCATTAAAGAATAGATTGCTCTACAAAGAATATTCAATGAGACAATCAGAATAGTGACCTCTTGAATGTCTACTGACAGTTGTAAATTCTGTCTCTTTCCACCAATCCTAAAACTAGCTCAAGTATCCAGTGGATACAGTATACTCCCCTTCCAGACACCTGATGTTTCCCCACTGGCCTTGGCAGTAAGGACACAACCACCTTCCAGAATCCCCTGCAGAAGAAACAAAACTTCACTAGCTTAACTTCACTTTTAAGCTCATCACATCCTCTCAATTTTCAAACTCTTGTCTAGTGAGGTGATTCGCTTGCTTTTCCTTGGCATTGTTCAGATCCCTGTAGGACACTACTATTTTTTAAAAATTGCTTTAATTCAGAATCATTATCCTATTATTTTCTTCTTTCCAGTCCAAACACTGTAATGCAAAGAATATTATTTGGATAGCTCCACACATTTCACACCATTATTTGGGGCAATATACACATCCAGAAATATGACCCTGTGGAAATGCTAGATAAATGGTAGGTGAAAAACTTACCTATGACTTAAAAAGAGGACAGTACAGGGCTGGCTCCATATCCTGGTGGTTATGGCAGCTGGATTGCACATGGCTAACTGAGTGGTCAAATCCTGACCCCAGGACTTGAAAAACATGCTCAGTGTGTGTGAATGTATGTCTAGAATCCTGATACGATGTAGAAAGGGAGGAGAAAGGATTGCAATATGGCCACGCCCCCATTGTCAGGTGCTTTCTCCTCCCTCTCTTTCTCTCTGTATCTCTCTCACTGGTGAGTACACATGCCCTCTGGCAAATTAAAAATAAATAAATAAGGACAATACAAGCCATTATTTAATTACTAACGGTTGTATTTTAAAAATTAATGGGAAAGCTGTGTTTCTTAATCCACCTAGATATGGGTCTAAGCATAGACAGTTTAAGAAAGCTTTCTAGGTTATTCTAAAGTACAGTCTTTGATGAGATCCTTTGCACTAGAGAGCATCCATTTTGACTGACAAAAACCTTTGTAGCGATTTAAAAAATCAAAGGAGTAAAGAAACAGGTGCTACCCTATGGTCTGTCAAATTTTAGCATCCACAAGAATTAGCTGGAGTTCTGCAAAATATACGTAGTTCTGGTCCACAGACTCCAGAGAATCAGATTCTGTAAATATACGTGAGGACCCAGAATTAGCATTTTCTTTTCTTTTCTTTTTAAATTTTGCTTGAGCAAAACAAGAAAGCACTTACCTTGAGGGCCAGCAGGTAGCATAGTATTAAAGTACTAGCCTCCAACATGGCTAACTGCAGTTTGAGTCCTGGACCTGGCAGTTTGAAACTCATGCGACGTGCATGCATGCATGCCAAAAATCCTGAAAGGAGAATGGAGAAGGTATTGTGGTGTGGTCATCCCCCTTGAGGAGTGATTTATTGCTTTCTTTCTCTCTGTCTCTCTGGTGAGTGCATGTGCATTATGGCCAAAATCTCTAAAATAAAGAAAGGAAGAAAAAGAAAGAAGAAAAAGAAAGAAAGAAAGAAAGAAAGAAAGAAAGAAAGAAAGAAAGAAAGGAAGGAAGGAAGGAAGGAGGGAAGAAAGAAAGGAAGAAAGAAGGAAGGAAGGAAGGAAGGAAGGAAGGAAGGAAGGAAGGAAAGAGAGAGAGAGAGAGAGAGAGAGAGAGAAAGAAAGAGAGAGAAAGAAAGAAAAAAGAAAGCCCACATGTTAAGGGGAATAGTCATGCTGTAATCCCTTCTCTTTCATTTCTCCCTCCTTTCCAGATTGTGGGCATGCATACACATATGCTTGGCATGTTTCTCAAGCTGCCAGGTCCGAGACTCGAAGAGTACAGTTGGCCATGTAGGATCCATTTCACATAACAATAAAGCCATAGATTGGTCCCAGAACTTGTATTTTCAACAAGAAGCCCTGGTTACTTTGGTGTAGTGGTCTTCAGACCACACTTTCAGGAAGCCAACTTTTGCCTGACCATAGTGACATGAGCAGTGGGACTCTGCTATGTGATACTGAGCCATACAGGAAGACCTGCAGTTTGGATCCCTGGTCACCCTGAACATGCTAGGCAGGTGTTTTGTTAGGTTCTTTCCTCCTCCAAAGGGTGGGTCTAATTGAGACACAGGGAGTTGGAGAAATATGCAAAGCACTAGTGTCATGTTGCTTGTTGGCTCTGTTTAGTGGGAGCTCAAAGAATTCTTAGTAGGCTCACAAAGCCCATAGCAGCACTCACTAGCACTTCCTAGAGCTTGTAACACATGAATAATCATAGAGATCTTCCTCCCTCTCAGCGCTCATAATACACAGAGCTGAGCTGAGCCGAGCCAAGGTCAAGCCACGCCAAGGCCATTAAGGCTGAACAGGCCAAATCAAGGCCAAGCAGAGCAGGGCTAGTTAGCTGGACAGTGCTAACTGACCAGGTGCTCTCTTTGTCTTAAGGGAGCTGTAGACAATAGTGACTCATTGCCAAAATCAAACTGTCACACAGCACATGCACATTGTATCCCATGGTGTAAAATAACAAAGTTATAATTATATAACAAGTGCACAAGCACAGTACAATTAATAGCATATGTTGTTTACCCTGTGGCCTTCAAACATGATAAGATAGAAAGTGAGGAAGTCAGTCTAAACTATCCTGACTCCATTTGCAATACAACAACCACTGATCCTGGGTGGCTAGAAGGTTGAGGGTAGGATCAGGATACAAGACCCTTTTGGAAAGTCTGTCTCTTTCTTTCTCAAGAAATAAGCTTTTAAAAAATCAATCACTATCTAGTCCTGTACACTAATGTTTCTGAGTAGCTCAGAATCAACAAATCAACCTAAGTATCTCGGAAAACTGAGTTTGCTTAATTTGATTTTAAAATCCTTTCAGTGAAGTATTTTAATAATATCTTGCTGTTTTATCATCATTAGATAGATTTTTAGAGCAATTAGAAAATTATCCACCTCTTGGCACTCTTCTGACTTTCTAAGAAGACAAAAACATTTGAGACAGTGTTTAAAAAGTAGAATAGAAATTTAAAAATGAAATATGAAAGAAGAAAAAGCTTTCTTTAGTTGTTGTATGCATATATCTGTGTGTTTTTCCTTTTTTATGGGGGAGTAGAATGATTAACTTAGTTTTTATTTTTAAATTATTAAAGATTTCAGCTAATCACATACACATTAAAGAAAATTCTGTGACTGGCTCAATATAGCCAATTTGTCAATTAAAACTTCCGAGTAAGAAAACTACTAAAAATGTGTCTGTCCTTCCAGAGACAAATTTTACGTAAGCAAAAATAAGATAGAAATAAAGCTTTTTAGAGGAAATTGAACAAAATAGATACTCTTTCTGTCAGTAAGAACTTGGAAATAAATGTCAATATATATTCAAAAGCAACATAGAACAAGGAAAACTTCCCCAGGGTTTACAAGGCATAACAATATTAACTAATGCATAATGAAATTTATAGTTATCTTCATTTTTTTAACAAAAGCTTTGAGAACAATCTTAATACAACTTTATATTGGCACTTTTAAATTCCTTTAATCATAAAATTGAAAGCAAGCATTTTAATCACATGATTAATTTTATCCTCTTATTCCAAATTACAGCTCAAAATTCAGGTACTTTAAACCATCTGAATCCTACCTGCCTAAGAACGGGCACACCTGCAGAAGATCAAAGTTCTCATTGACCTTGGCTACACAGCAGTTTCAATGGAATAATCTCATTTAGGAAAAGGAAAACCATATGTGAATCAACATTAACCACTCTTAGCCCACATCAGGGATGATGGCTCCCTTGGCACTAGTTTGAATTTTGAACTAAGGAATTTGGCCTGGGCTTCTCCATGCTTAGCCAGGACAGACTGATAAAGAGGTGCAACATTAGCTTAATCAGTTGCTCCATATTTCAGAATTTTCTAAATATATCCTCCATAAGTTTGTTTTCAATGAAAATGCAGAAAGTGTTTTCACACATATTTTTTTCTTCAGAAATCGTACATGTTTTAGAGAACGCGAAGCTTAGGAAATGCAGGTAATAATGCCACTTACAAATTTATGGAGTGCTACTTTGTACCAGGAACAGAGCTAAGAGTCTTATATACTTGGTTTCTAATATCCACAATTATCCCTCTAAAATAACTACTGTTTATCCATTTTACCGATGAGAAAACTAAATGTCAGAGATACTGAGCACTTTGTCCAATAACAGATTAGTAATGGGGCCAGCCAAGTACTTATAATACAATGAAAGACCGTAAGTAGTGATACACATTTTTTAGACTTCTGTACTGTATTTACAAAGCAAATAGCTGGAGCTGGCAGGTGGCGTGGTGGTAGAGGTGCTATATTCCCACATGGTTGAGCACGGTTCAAGTCTCAGACCCAGTGGCCCAAAAATCACCCCCCAAAAATATATAAATAAATAAATGTTTAAAAAAAGTAAATAGCTAATTGTTTATATAGGGGTCACAGTATGCCAGGCTTTCTGCATGCTTTATGTATGTAACTCATTTGCTTTTCCTAATAACCTTGCAAAGAAAGTATTCTTATTATTTTCCTTCTACACATGAGGAAACTGAGGCTCGGAAAGGTCATAGAACTCCCTAAGGTCAAAAAAATAATAAATAAGAAATCTATAATTTAACTCAAGCAATTGTCTCCAGATTATGTCCTTTTAACCGTGATGCTAAATAAATATTTAAAAGGCTCCAAGTAGCCATTCTTTACATTTGTTTATTAAATGTACAGCTCATGCTCCTTGTATACTACACTTTATTATAATAAGACCAAATGTCAATGTGAGTCTTTCCAGTTGATAAAAGGGGAATGTGCCAATCCTCTACCTGCCTTAAGATGAGCCAGAGACTGACCACACATCAGAGACACCATGTTGAAAAAGATGAAGTCTGGGCCTTTTCCAGCAGTCAGGAAATTTTAGAGGAATAGCATTTTATCCTAAGTAAAGCTGATTTTTTTCAGAATCATTCGCATATCTAAATGGTACACCAAGCAGCAAACAGAAGGAGGTGTACATAAACAATACTACAGTCCTGGGAGTGGTGATATCTAACATATAATTTCCACTAAGTGCCCTTTTCTGAGTTGTAACATCATAATGTTGATACATAAATATAAATATAGTGAATATGATAGAAAATAAATGTGTGAAGTAGCATGGTACTTCATAAAATGGGAGAAATCTAAGAGAATAGTGAAATTATCTTAGAAATCTAAGAAGGGATAATGGGTATAATAGCCAGTAATTTCTAGTGGGTTTGTCAAACATGAAGCAGAGGAAAAGATGATTATCAATCTGTCTTACGGGAACTGGTCATGACCTAACAGCTTGAATTCAGAGATATGCTCTGCAAAAGCCATAAAACTTGTTACCAAATCAGAACTCCATTAAAAGAAAGAACAAACACATATATACAGAGGGAGGAAAATTGCAGCACTCTCTTCCCTTAGTTAAATAGCAAATGTCACCACTGCACTCAGACATACTCATTGCCCAGGTTTTAAGTGTTGAGATAGTCATAAAGAGGACAACTCTTTGAGCAGCGGTGTTGTTTCCTTCCTGCACTCCTCCTTGTTATGCCCCTGGGAGTTCAGCCCTGGACAATTACAGGGTTGCTATCACAGCAGCTGTCCCCTGTTGCATGGTGCTGATTTTCTGTGTGCAAAAAATGTGGACCCCAGAGAGATAGGACGATGTGAGTTAACATTAAGTCACCATCTAATCTTCTGGGAAGACAGAGATACACTGTGTTATAAGAAAAAAAAAAAACATACTGAGTATAAATTCAGGGTTTTATTTTATTGTTGTCATTGTTCTGCTTTTAATTAACCACTAATATGCTGAAATGAATTATTTGTACAGGATTAATAAAATGTACAAATAACTTAAGAAATGTTTCAACTACTAGTCTCTGACCCCTGTATATAATTTAATCAACACAGAAAAAAGGTAGAAACTGGTCAAAGATTCGCATTTAAAATGAATGCATTGTTTTGCTAAGTTTAATATATAACGTTGTTTTGGAAATTTGATGTACTCTCTGAGGCTATAGAACCTATTAAAATGACTTTTTAGAAGTCCCTTTCTGTTCTCTTTCATAGAGTTTTCTAATTTATCTAAAAGCTAGTTTCCACATTTCAAACTTGTCTGCTTACTACACTTAAGAGAGGATTGTCCACATAATCATTTAGAAATTTCAAAATTAATGGTGTTTTGAGAATTATGTATTTATTATTACTATATCCAAAGCTTGATATCAGAAGCTAAGTTAGTTTTTCTTTTGAAATACAAATACTGCAACTTAGGTGGCATGGCACTGTTGAAAACAGCTTGCCATATGCCTTTGATTTCACTGAGAGACATGCCATCTGCTATCACATTCAATAGTGAATCAAAAAAAATTTTTTTAAGAGGGGCAGAAGATTGTGATCAAATGCAAAAATGTTGTTCACCGTGTGTGGGTTAAGATCTGGCCTGGGTTATAGTTCAGGTAGCCTCTAGTCATGGAGTCAAAGTTAGAATCAACTAAAATCTCCCTTTTTCTGTGAGTGATGAACTGAGTAAAGTGTGTTTTTTCCCAGCATGGTTATTGATATAGATTTAGGATGAAGTCTTTGATATAAAAGTAAAAACCAAAGATCCTAAGGCAGTTTATATTTTAAAGGAGTTTTGGCCCAGGGAGGGGATTAAAACAGGGTGAACTTGTTTATGCACTGTTCACTTATTTGTATAAATTCAATACCTTCATTGGGGGTTTGAAGAAGAAAAACGGCAAGAAATCATGCTTTAGGGAGATATATTAATATTGAGAAAAAAATATACCTATTTTGGTACTATATTTTATCAAGCACTAAATCATCCAAGTGTGTATTTCAACTCTGTATAATAAAATTACTCTGATAAATCCCTTAAGATGATTCCCAAAGAACAGAGGTAATTTTTCTAAGAAGCTTAAAAATAGAAATGCTCTCAGGTGCATTCAGACAGTGCCCTCACAGTCACTATTTTTCCCAAAAAGAAAAAAAAAGAGCAGAATACATTTTAATTTTACAGATAATTCTTTAAAAATTTTACACGTAAATTTTACAGGTAGCAGTGTATTTATTTGGTTTTGTTAACTTGAGAAAGGAAAAACTTCAAAACCTGTGGACCAAATTGTATCTGAGAATACAATATAAATAATGCAGCTGGATTGTAACCAATTTTTTTCTTGTAAAAAATAACAAGAAAAGAGCATATTACTAAACTGTAAAATTGATCTTGAAAATGAAATGCAATCCTGTTTAAGATATCTATAGCCAATATTACAAGGTTATTTTGTGCTTAGCTTGTGAGATTTACATGGCATGTTTTATCCATGGTAACTTAAAAAAAAAAAAAAAAGTTTCCAAATAACAGAATTTTTAGTGCTCTTCTAAGAAATAAAATTTGACTAAGATGTTTATGGCTTCCCAAGACAGTAAAATTATTGCAAATAACTATATTTGCCCTCCTTTAGAAAGTTCGTGTCGCTGTTTATTAAATGTATTTAATGGATACCTTAAAAAGGCTAAGAAAAAGAAGCTAAGTAATAATGTCATATTATACCACTCTATAGCTTATCTATAATACATTTCTGGCTGCTTTATCTATAACTTAGAGCTTCCTGTTTTATAGATCAGAAAACAGGCTTAGCAGGGTTAATCATCTTCCTAAGTTCAAATCACTGATAAGTATATTGGAATCAGAAGTGAACACAGGTCTTAGAATATGTCAGAGATCTCGAACTCAGACACTAATGCTCTCATTCTAAGACACCAGAGCTTCAACTTTCAGAGTTTAATATACAATTCCATACAGTTGCTCTCAGTGTCATCCATCTTCTTTGAGTAGATATACTTTAAAAGAAGCAACATTTTAAGGTGTTCTTAGCAATAGGAACTGCTGCATAAAGTAAGGATTTAAAAGTTTACAAAAGAAAGTGAGGAGGAGAAATATCTTTTTGTCACAACTTGACATAAACTAATCATGCGACAGGTTACATGTACATGAAATAAATACTGTGGTAAACAAGATGTCCCTGCTAACAATGTCATTTATTAATATATTAAAGTAATAATTTGGTCAGTGCATACAGAGAATGAGGCATTATAGAACAGGGTTCATGTTGAATAAAGATCTCACAATTTGCTTGTCCATGTCAATTTGTACTCACATTTTATTAAAACTTGTTGGCATAGAGTAGTGGGTGTGAGTCGGAGAATCTTGACTAGTAAAATAATCTTTCTGCAAATGACCCACTAATCTATTTGAGGAGAAAGTCTGCTTTCAGAAACTCTTCTGTTTCTACGAAAGTCAATCTACAATCAAGAGATGTAGGCAGCACTACAAGGGAAACTTCCAGAAACTGTGTATGTGGAATACTGCAAGGAATGCTTAGAATGTGCTGAATTTCTTAGGAAAAAAGAAAGTATAAGTCTTTGAATAATAGTTCTCTGAATCATATCACATCTACTATTTCTACAAATATTTAAATCTATTAACAGGAAAAAAGAAAAAAAAAAAAAAGCAAAGGTAGTAACAGAAGCCAAGTAAAGGCAAGCAGTAAGGCAGATAAGAAAACAAAAGCCTTTGTGGTGGAGCCTTTGGGAGATAAAACTGAGCCAAAATACTCCAGGGTTTTGAGGGTTTGCTTCTGACGAGTAGAGAAAAGAGAAATGGAATGAGGACAGAGGGAATGACAGTCCAGTCAGACCCTGATCCATTCCTTCTCTCAGCGCTCATATCTGCTGTCCTTAACTCATAGTGGAGTATTCCCTTCACTTAATTGAGCTAAGTGTGTTAATAAAACATTACCCAGAGCTCTTTCTACAAAAAACACATACCAAACAAGAAGGTGGAATGAAATGATCACCAAGGTCTCTTTCAGCTTTGACATGAAAATTTGATAAGTGAAAGCCTAATTGTCTTTTTAATAAAGAAAAAAAATGCAAATTTGTGTTAAAAATTCATTCAGCAGCTTTTTTATACAGAGGTCAGGAAAATGGATAGCTAAATTTATATAACTAATTTTCTGTTAAGTGTGGGATGCAGTAGGTCTCTAAATAATGAAGAAACACTCTTAATTGATACTTGTTTTTATTTTTATTTTTTTTTAATTTTCCAGTTGCTCTTTTTTTGTACTGGCTGGTCTAGGAATTTGTTTGGCTCCTTTCCTCCATTTAATGACTATATTTAAAAAAGGATTTGGCTAGGTGCCTAGAGGCTCTTGGGTGTTGGGTGCCATATTAACAAAATTAATTACTAATTTTAGTGCCAATATCAGATCACCAGCAATGAACATTTAATTGACAAAAAAAGGAGTAGTAAAAATTCCAACCAATAATAGAATATCTTTTGCATAAAATTTTTAAAAATCAGAGATAATCCTACATTTACATAGTGTTTTTGGCTTACCCATATTATCCATATATATTATTTTATCTTGTCAAAGAATCTTACATTCTGGCTACAACAGATATTACTAACTTCATTTTACAAATTAAGGAACTAAGTCTCAGAGACATAGATCTACCATAGCCTTTTTTTTTTTTTTTTTTTTTTTTCCCCATTCACTCAGCAAGTATTTACTGAAAACCTCCTAAGTGACCTATATGGCAGTACGGATTGTTGGGTAACTGACCATCCCAGTTTGCACATAACTGAAGAATTTCCTGAGATGCAGACTTTCAGTGCTGAAAAGGGATGATCTTGGGAAAATTCCGGTGGTCATTCATCCTTAAACAAGCTGGTCATTCTCAGCACATCACTATTCAAATCAGAAAATAAGCCATACACCTAATGGAGATTCTCTCACTTCTACTACCCCTTCCTCATGCAGGACTTTCCCTTCTAGATCCACTCCCAGCACTGGACTGCAAGTTCTCTTTAATGTTGCCCGTGATCACCTCAGCACCAAAAATAGCCCTCCTGCCCCTCAACTTCAGTGCATCATTTAACTTGTGACGACCTGATAGATACTCCCTTTGACTTTCATTCTTTTCCTCACTTTTCTCTCTTCTTCAGTTACATCCTACAATTTCCTGTCTAAACTTTTGTCATTGAGCACATGGCACCCAAATTTATACCTACAGCTGCAATATGATGGCTTTAACCCATGAACGTGTGATTGAAAAGTATCTCCTTTACTCCCGGCTATCCTAAGTATTCAAATGAATAAAATCTCAAAACAAAAATGCTTTCTTCACAGCTGGTCCTTCCTTTTGACTTTTCTATATCATTTAGGATATTTGAAACATAGTATGTGGCAAATGTGTAATGCATGCATGAACATTAAAATTAAAAAAAAACATGCACACATGCAAAAATTCCAACATCCAAGGGCTATCCAACGCCGACACAAAGTTCCTAAGTACAGAGTAAAAATGGGATCGTTACTGTAGCGTGTATGTTTGTACACACCCATGTTGTCAGCCCAGACAGCTCCTTATCAGCTCCCCTGCAGAAAAAGCCACAGAGAAGGAGAGTTATTCCAGGATGGGCAATCATTTGTGTTCAGAAAATAGACTTTAATTGAGTAATTTTTCAGATGGTTGGAATTGAATTGGTATTGCCCGGCAGGAAGAATGTGTGTTTAGGGCCTAAACTGTTTTTCCCAGTTTAGAGGGGCTCTCAATGTAAGCATAAGAGTCATGCAGTGTGGGAACTGTAAATATTTGAATTTTAGGGCAACCTCAAAAGAAACCCATCCATTGGGGTCTTAAAGGATTTCACTAAATTAACTAAAATCAATTGAAACTTTGGACTAGAAGTTCATCACGACGTTTAATCTTTATGAAGACAACTCAAAATTTAGCACAGTTGAGAAATCATATTTTCAAAATATTCTCCTGAAGATGTTTGGCCTGCATCTGGAGGAGAGCACAGGAGATTAATGAGAAAGAAAATCTTATTTTTTCTTCCCTTCATCACTGCCCACAACCTCCTTTGAAAACTCTCCCCTTATAAGGTTTCTTCAGCCACACTTGAACACTTCAGGGACTGCAATCTCAGTCACCACGTCAACACCCGGAGGACTGAGACTTGGTCTCTGCATCTTAATTACAGCCGACTCTTTTTCCCTCTTTCTGAGCCCAGTACATCAGGAGACGAGGAGCTGACTAAGTGACCCACACATCTGCCATCTAATATCTGCTACTTCAGATTTTGGGTTTGATTTAGTGTCCCCACCAGAGAGTTTGAGGAAACAAAGTCTTTTATCTTCTTTAAATAAATTCACGCACTGACGGCACAATTTACCTTCTCTGGCAGTTTTATTATTCAGAACAATGGGCTCTTTTAGTTGCGCGATGTTTTGGCTTTTCCTTTTCCTCTCACGTTTACAAACAAAAACATTCAGTTTGGTAATTTAAACAAGGATGAAACAGAAGTGATGCAGGGATCTAAGAATACAAAACTGCCATGTTGTCGTTCTTTTTATAAAGGCCATAGAATGGAATTGCCATGTTGTCATTGTCATTCTTTGTATAAAGGACATAGAATGGAATGCAAAATACTCTGCTGTCCAGACACAGCAGCAGTTGGATTCCTGGCCCTGCGGGTGAAAAGCCTATAGTCCCAGCTATTAGCTACTCGGTCACTGAAGCAGGAGGACTGTACCATAGCCAGATCCTGTCTTTAAAAAAACAGTAAAAGTATTTCTCACTTTGCATTTAAATAATGGCCTGAACTCAGGGTATGAAAATGACCATCTCTGTGGTTATCTCTTTACCCTTCAATATATAAAACTTTGTATGGAGATCAGAAGATGGCATCATGATTAAGGCATTGGACTCCCAGATGGCTGACCACGATTTGAGTGCTAGACTGGTGGCCTGAAACTCACACCAGGGACACATTTGCGTGCATGCCTAGAATCCCAAGAGGAAAATGAAGAAGGGATTACAGTGTGGCCATTCCCCATAGGGGGTGATTTCTAACTTACCCTCTGTCCGTGTCTCTGGCAAATACACACACCCTATGGCAAAAAGCTAAAACAAAACAAGCTTAGTATGAACTATTCAGTTCATGAACCATTAGGACCTCCACACTGCACAGAGACTCCAGCATCACCATGAGTAGGGCCCGAGTCCCACTGCTGAGCTGCTAACTAACTCCATATAGCTGCCATGCCTCACAATTGTCTTTCCTCAAAAAATAGAGCACCTCTTTCTCAACACAAATATACCATTTTCTCTTCCAGTCCTTTTACTGCACTGGCCCACAGAAATAGTTTTTTCTAGTTGATTTGCTTAGAAAAAGCAACTTCATCTAATTGTATAATGATACCACATAAGCCAGCTGCAGTCTGGCCCTGTGGATCTAATGCCTGATTCTGAAGGAATAGTGGAAACAGAATGCAATCCAAATTAGGACAATTTCACTGATAGAAAGAAAGAACTCTTGGGACCAGCAGTTGGTGTAATGGCTATGTTGCTGGACTCCCATGTAGTCGACCACAGTTCGAGCCCCGAACCCGGTGGCTTAAACTCATGCTAGGCGCGTGTGTGTGTGTGTGTGTGTGCCCAAGATCCCAAGAGGAGAATGGAGGAGAAGGGATTGTGGTGTGGCCATCCCCCCCGGGGAGTGATTTCTCACTTTCTGTCTCTCTGTCTCTCTCCGTCTTTCTGGAGAACACATGCGCCCTATAGCAAAAAAAAAAAAAAAAAAAAAAAAAAAGACTCTCAAAAAAAAAAAAAGAAAAGAAAGAACTCTTTACAAGAGTTTTGCCAATTCAGCATTTACTTGCATTGAAAGTCATTTACTAGAATTGAAAATCAGTTGACAAGAAGAAGAAAAGTAGGAAAGACACTTGGATTCTGACAGAAGGTGTTAAGAGGGCTATGTCTCACTGGGGAAGCATTATGAAGTGAATGGGACCTCAGCAATACCAGGACTAGATTTATGTCACCCAGTGCAGAGTTATTGCCAGGAGGACAGGTAGAGTGGATCACCATGAAGTAGAGTACACCTTCATGAAGTATGTCTCTGGGTAGAATATTTGCTCTAAGTTCGAGACAGTACTGCAGGGAAAGGGAACATCTTCATTTCATAGAGAAATCGCCGAGGCAACAGAAGATAGCACAAAACCATCCTGAGAAGTAGGTTTGTAAAAGGAATGGTCAACCCCAGTTAGTGTCTTCTTCACCCCCTTTCAGAGGCTGCTAGGGAAAAAAAAAAAAAAAAAAAAAAACTATGGTCCCAGGGGCCATGGTGATTCCATGCTCTACAACCCTCCTTCCCTCTCCTTTTCTATACACGACTCAATGCACATCAGTGCGGATCCATCTGACACCACCACCTCCTCCTTTCCTTATAGTAGATGTTAACTAATATTTTACTCAGCAATTGAAGATGAGTTAGTGATGGCTTCCTCTACCTTAAACATTCTTTTCTGTATTTAATAAGTATTAGTATTTGCTGTGCACCAGATACAGTAGTAAGTGCTATTTCTAAAGAGATGAACAAAGAGCTAGAGACCTGTGCTCTCTGAACTTACTGGTCTAAACAGAACTACACTCATTCTTCCTTTCCTTCTGACAGTATTTTTAGATCTTGACAAATCTTATCAGATCTATATTAGATCCTGTGTTCTGGGCTTTTTCCCCCCACAAGACTTTCTGGGCAATTTTTTAAAACTCTTTCTTCTTATTCTTTCATCTTTTGTTTCTCCTTCCTATTAGCATGTAATATTTAGTTCTCTTTTTGAAAAGTTTCTCCCTCAGGACCCAGGAGATGGCATAGTGGTTACATCACTGGACTCCTATGTAGTTGACCACGGCTGGAGTCCTGGACCCAGCGACTTAAAACTCATGTCAGGTGCGTGTGCATGAGTGCCCAAAATCATGAAAGGAGAGTGGCGAAGGGATTGAGGCATGGCCAACCTTCTAGTGGGGGTGTGATTTCTCACTTTCTGTCTCTGTCTCTCTGGGGAGTACATGCACCCTATAGCAGAAATCTCTCAACAACAACACCACACACACACACACACACACACACACACACAAAAAAAAAAAAAAAAAAAAAAAAAAAAGCCCAGGGAAGAAAGAAAGAAAGAAAAAAGAAAAACCTTCTCCCTCCCTCAAATTCCTTTCAGATTCCAGTGACTCTCTCTTTATTTACCCTCTTCACTGATTTCATGCAAGTGTTGCTGGCTCTTGGCATGGTCACTTCCTCACTTATGACTCTAAAATTGCTCAAACTGTTCTCACTGAAGTCATTAAGTCCAGGAAATGTATTTTAGATTTCTATCTTACTGATTCTTTGGTAGCATTTTGAATCTTAAACAAATGTTCCTACATGAACAATTCACTCCTTCTCTAGACTTCCAACACAACACAAACTCTGTTATTTTTTCCTTAAATTTCTGCCCACAGGTTCTCAGTCTCTTAAGAAATGATATTCCTCTAGACTTTTGGTAAATGCTAGTGTTGTGCTAGGCTCTCATCTCTTCCCCTCCCCCACCTCCCTTGGGTAACTTAGCTCACAAATGGTTTCAGTTATATAAACCAGGGGATTTCAAATTTTGCAAAGCATGTTTTTGTGTTTTTCATTCAATGGCATTCTCTTCACAAAAGGCTTTAAATATATATTTGTTTAAATGCCAGTTTCAAGTGGGAAATTTTATTTTAGATCTCACCTATATAAGCTATTTAGTTTTTTTCATTTTTACTTTTTCATTAACATTTCCAATTCCCACTTTTCAGCCTCTGTGAATTTAATCTGATCATATATATATATATATATGTATATATGTATATACAGTTGTTTGATATGTATTGTTGTTTGATATATATAACTTCTGTTACTAAATTACTATTCCATTATTATAGCATGACATATATTTTTCCTGAGAATAAATTTTTTAATTTAAATTATTTCATAAAAATAAAAAGTTATTTCATTGTTCATTCCAACTGATTTAAATTAAATTTTTTATTTAGAAATTTTATGCTCCATAGTCTGATGTAATCCCACTTGTCTATTTTGGGGATTATCGACTGTGCTTTGGAGGTCTTATTTAAGAAGTTTCTCCATGGCAAAAGACACAGTAATTAGCGTGAACTGATAGCCCTCAGAATGGGAAAATATTTTTGTAAACTATGCATCAGATAAGGGACTGATAACAAGAATTCACAAGGAACTCAAGCAGCTGTTCTGCTATAGGGCGGGTGCGCTCGCCAGACAGACAGAGAGAGACAGAGAGACAGAAAGCGAGAAATCACCCCCCAGGGGGGATGGTCACGCCGCAATCCCTTCTCCTCCATTCTCCTCTCGGGATCTTGGGCACGCACGCACACGCGCCCGGCGTGAGTTGTAAGCCACCGGGTCCGAGACGCGAACCACGGTCGACTACGTGGGAGTCCAGCGACATAGCCATTACGCTAACTGCTGGTTCCCAACAAGCAGCTGTTCTGAAAAAAGATGATCAACCCTATTAAAAGATGGGAGAATGAGTTGAAAAAACCACTCTCTAAAGATGATATATGAATAGCTAAAACGCATATGAAAAAATGCTCAACATCCCTCATTGTAAGGGAAATGCAGATAAAAACAACAATGAGATACCACCTAACCCCAGTCAGAATGACTAAGATAAAAAACAAAACATGGTAAGTGCTGGCAGGGTGTGGTGAATACAAAACGCTCTTACACTGCTGGTGGGAATGTAAATTGGTCCAGCCACTATGGAGAACAATTTGGAGATTCCTCAAAAATCTACAACTAGAACTACCATATGATCCAGCAATCCCACTCCTTGGTGTCTACCCAAAGGACAGAAAAATACTTAATCAGAAAAGTGCTTGCACATCGATGTTTATTGTGGCACTACACACAATTGCTAAGTCATGGAGCCAATCCAAATGCCCACAAACAGATGAGTGGATAGAAAAACTGTGGCACATATCTCTGTGGAATACTATTCAGTCATAAAATAAACCCTGGCTTTTGACAGAAAGTGAAAGAATATGGAAGGTTTACTGCTGAGTGAAGCAAGCCAGGCTATGAAGGATAGACATTGTATGTCCTCACTTAACATATACCAACTGTCTACACTCTATGACTGAAACTTATTGACTAAAGGATATAGAAACATAGTATATGAATATAAATACCAGATATAGTGTGTGTGAAAGAGTAGAGTCTAAGGAAGGACATTTAGAAGAAAAATAGGGAGGCAAAGCAATAATGGGACAAAAAAATGTGGTATTATCTGTTGAAGATATTTTATAGTTTTATCAACTGAACTAGGGATAAATGTCCACCAGGTGAAATAGTCACTTTGTAAGCTAAATAATGTGATTGAATGTATAAAAGAAAATGAAATTTAAAAAAGAAAAATTGAAGAGATTTCACACACACACGAAATTTTATGCTCCATTCCTCATTCTACTGAATTGTATCAATAATACATTTTCAAGAATATGACAGATAATACATTTTCTCAACGCTAATAAAACCTGAAATTAAGGGCCAACTCTATGGAGCAGTGGTTAAGCATTGCTCAAGAGAAGCTGGGTTCCACAGTGGCAACTGTGGTTTGAATCCCCAGCCCAGTCAGCCTGAAACATGCTGGGCATGTGTGCTAGTGCCCCAAACCAACAGGCTAGAAGATTGGAGGAAAAGGATCAGGACATTACCAGACCAGTGGAGGTCTCTCTCTCTCTCTCTCTCTCTCTCTCTCTCTCTCTCTCTCTCTCTCTCTTTCACTCTCACATGTGTATGTACATATTCTATCATGGATAAGGGAGAGAATCATGAAATTATCTTTCTATTACCAAATAACAGATTGAGTAGATATTAGGTCACCGAATTCTTGTATGCCCTATATTGTTATGTATCATTTTGTATCAAACAACATGAGACCAACTCGTTTTTGCTTTCTTTGAAAATAAGTGACTTTTGTCTGCTAAAATACTTGTATAATATTTTAAGCTATGGAGTTCAATGTTTTTACTTTGTGACCAGATGGGAACATATAGTCATCATCTTTTTCCTAGAACAAAGTGAAGATTTCCCATCTACTGTTGTATACTGGTTCTCCAAAATATCAGCTGTTAGTACGATGAAGCTGAGTAAGGAAGTAACAGTAAGAAAGGGCCCCTCAGCCACAGTGTCAGTAATAGCTCTGTGGAGAGCAAAGTTGGAATATTAGGGCCACATGGTGGCATGATATTGCAACTGCACCCACTTAGGAAAGGTCCTGGGTTCTTATCCATGACCTCTCTGAATATCCTGGGCGTGCATACATGAGCCATTGAGAGGGTGAAATTGGGGTTAGATGACAATGTGGGAACTGTTGAGATGACTGGCTCTTGCTCGCTCTCTCTCTCTCTCTCTCTGTCTCAAGGAAAAATTTTTTAAAATGTAGAATATCTATGAGATTTTAAAGTCTGAATTAAGAAAGGTTTTCTGTGGGAAGGCTATCTGATTAGGAGTGGATAAGGATCATTGTATAAATGAACCAGCCTGACTCCATTTTGTAAGAAGTAATGACAACTTGGGATCCTCCACCCTTCCCTGCCCATAGTGCAATCTTTGCTAGCCCTGAGTAGGATTTTTTCTGTTTAAGATAAAAGCTGAGGCCAGCAGGTAGGGGTGCTGGACTTGCACATAGTCAATCACAGTTCAAATCCTGAACCTGGAGGCTTGCTTTCTCACTTTCCTTCTCTTTCTCTCTCTCTCTCTTTCTCTCTCTACACACACACACACACACACACACACACACACACACACACTTCTGTCTCTGCCTCTCTCTGGTGAATGCATGTGTCCTATAGTAAATAAAATAATAATAATAATAATTAATAATAAAATTAAGTAATAAATCTTCTGAAAACGAAAAGATCAAAACCTATGTTCCTTACTGATGCTGTTGGCCATTGTTAGGAAAAGATATGACAATCACATCTCTAAACCAGGTTACTCCCCAGTTGTAAGTCCCTGTGCTTGGTCTTTAAAAACTCTAGCTTCCTTTATGGCAGTGCAGAGCGCAGCTGTGAACGCTTCCAGGTCACCTTCCACCCAACCATTTCCATCTGTGAATTACTCTCCAATAACCTCCTGTTAAGTGCTCTATGGAGTTTCCTGCTTTGTTTTTCAGTCAGAAAGTTCCCTCGGTTTGGGCCATAATATGATGACCCAAAACTCTAGCTGCAAGCCTGCCAGGAAACCAAAAATGAAAGAAACATGGGCAAAACAATCGTGCGGGGGGTGGAAAGCCCACTGTTAGTAAGAAAACACTCAGGCTGGCTAGTCTCACCATTTGAGCAAAGGGGCACTAAGATTCCAACAGCCTCAAAAAGGTCTGCAACTCTCTCACTATTGTGGGGATTGGGAAAGCTTGTATTTTTGTCTATAACTGCTTCTGACATAACTCTTGTCTTCCCTGAACAGGTAGTACCTAGGAACTTTGCTCACCCCCAGGTTTCTGAATTTGGTCAGTATTTATTCCCCACCCCCAGGTTTTCAGGAGTATTTGTACAAACCCCCCCCCCCCCATTATCTAAACAGAGGGCCCACTCTAACACAGGTTACATCACCGATAGCTATAAAACAGAGTACCAAAATAGGATGACTACAGCAGTGACACAGGGGCTTCCACCTATGATACAACTTTCCTAACCTCAGAGTTCAAATGCTACGTGTATGGTATTGCTCCATAGGTAAAACACCTAAACCAGGGAACACTGTAGCCTTGGGAACAAACTGCAATGGTTGCGTTTGTCAATAAAGAGTTTCATTTTTATTTATTTATTTTTAGATTTTTGCCATAGAGCATGTGTGCTTGCCAGAGAGGGAAAGTGAGAAATTAAGCCCTGGAGAGATGGTCACACCACAATCGCTTTTCTGTTCTCTCAAGATTCTGAACATGCATGCACCCCACGCCCTTTACAGCTTGTGTACCCATCGTTATATTCTCTGCTTCTATGCATTAGACTCTTGCATTAGCTCTGCCTTGGTCCTAGAATGAACTATTTCCCCAAAGGTCCAATTGCTTTTATTAGATAATGGTATTTAGAAATCAAGATCTGAGCGTGGATACACTCATTGTTAATGTGTGTCATTGTTGTAGGCTTTTTCATAGGCTAGTGCTAGTAACACTATATACTTATGCTAACCTGTGTTTCAATAATTATCTCTATAGTTATCCAATTGTGTCTATATTAAGCTAAACGTAAATTTATACTGATGTCTCCAATTTTCCTCCAAAAGTACAGAGTTCATTCTAGACTTTCTTGTTTATCTGTAACTTCCTTTACTGCTGTCCCCACTGCTCAACATTCATTCAGTTATTTCTTGCTCCCCAGTATACATGTAAAGCAGTTTCAGAATTGCTGACCCAACACTGTGAGAAACAAATCTCCTAATTAGAATATAGGATTTGTGTGTAGCTCTTTGTAGTCTTACAATTTCTAGGAAAATTTTCATTTTCATTGTTACTTGTTAACTTTCTTAAGTTTGCATACTTTAAACTGAACTCTCTGTTATATACAGTTCTACAGAATTTGGTAAATACTGTTTTATGTCATCATCCCAGGACCACATAGAACATTTCCTTATCTACATTTCCCCTGTGCATCTTTGTATTCAACCACTTCTACTACTATAATTTGCCAACTTTTTTGTTTCATTTTTACTTTTCAGTCTATATTTAAGGTTATTTCATTGAAAAATTATGGAGGAAACTCAACTGAACTCTAATAACCATGTAACTTCTTTCTCTTCATTCTATTTGGACCAAGTATTTACCAAGTTCTTCATACTGTTATGAATTTGGATGGGTACAGAATACTTTATTAAAGTTATATTCATTGCAGATAGTATATGCAAGCTTTCAATTATTTTATTTCTTTTTCATTGACATTTTAAGATTTCATCAGAAAATCAGCAGAAGCTTTATTTTTAAAAACCAGTTAGAGTCAGGGAAAAAAATGTTTTATGGGATACTAATGAAGATATATTAGGAAAGAAAGCATAATGACCTTTATAAACTATACTTGCTCTTAGTAATTATAATAATAAACCTAATTTAAAACAATTGTACAACAAATGTAACCATTTAAAATGAATCAACACTTTAAAGGATATGTATATATGTGTGTATATATGTATATATATACATATATATATATATACACACATATATATGTATATATATACATATATATACATATATATGTATATAAGTGGTATGGTAATTTTTATTTTAGAATTTACAAATACCAAAGCAGTAGATCTTACTGGTTACATTTTATTTCTCATATACTTAAGAAAGCTCTGGAGATCATTTTGCTCTCTGACCAACTGACATCTAAGGCCAAGTGCCCATGTGTATGTGTATGTTTATTAAGGAAGGGGCCTCGTAATCATCTATGAACAATTCATAATCTTATCTTCCCTGTTACATTCTCTCCTTGACTTCACAGAACTCAGCTTACTATGTTCAGAGAATTCCTATATATAGTCTAATTATCTTTAAAAGAGACAAACAGAAGTGTTCTTTCCTTTTTTTATTATTACTATTTTTTTTATTTTTATCATCATCATAATCTTCTTTATATTACATTAGATTACATATAACTTTACAGTGTATTACATTGCTTTTTCAAAAGGGAATGCCATGCATGTCAGTCAATACAGAGACATTAATCTCCCCACTTCATCATTCAATATCTTTTCTATGTTTTTCCCAAGCATTATTATTATTATAATTATTTTTTAAAACAGTCAATCACTATTTCTCATTTTGCTTGTAAAAAGACTTTACCCATCATGAAATACTTCTCAGACCAATCCAGTTGAGAATACTATACATGTCATCATCAACAGGTAACAGATATTATTACTATTTTTAAAAAATAATTATTTAGGGACGAGCAGATGGTGTAATGGTCACATTGCTGGACTCCCACATAGTTGACCACAGTTCAAGTCCCAGACTTGAAACTCATGCCAGATGATTGTGCGTGCATGCCCAAAATCCTAAGAGAAGGAGGGACTGCAATGTTGCCTCCCCCCCGCCCCGGGGGATGATTTCTCACTTTGTATCTCTCTCTCTATATCTCTATAGTGAGTGCCTACACCCTACTGCAAAAATCTCTCTAGAAAGAAAATTTATTTATTTAATTTTATTTATTTATTTACCTATTATTGTTTAATTTGCTATAGGGTATATGCACTTACCAGAGAGAGAGAGAGAAACAAAAAAGTGAGAAAGCAGTCTTCCAGGTCCCGGACTCAAACTGCTATCAGCCATGTGGGAATCCAGTGTCTTTAACCACCACACCACCTGCTGGCCTCTTTCTGCTGTTTTAATAATTTTCTGTTGTAAAAATGGCAGTTGGGTGAATTCAGAAAACTAATGAATTAAGAAGATGTATAATTTTGCGATACCATTTTTTGAGAGAATTCTTATTTTTAGCAAATGAACTACCATAAGGATCTCAGCAATTTTCTCATTAATTTGCATTCTTCAAATCAACTAACAGAAAACCATGGTTTTCCTCACTTGTAATTTTATGGGCAAAAAGGTACACCTGCTTTAACCTGTATAATCAAATGATACTACTTTCAGAAATATTTTAGGAAAGATTCCTATCTTGACAGATATGTTCCTCAAGTGAATTTACATGGTGCACTTTGAGCAATTCCTGTAGAGGGGGAGAATACAGAAGAAGCATTTATAACTTTGCTAAATAGAATTGAAGGCCACAAGAAATTAGAGTGATTGGGATCAGCAGTTAGCATAATGGCTATGTTGCTGGACTCTATGTAGTCGACCACGGTTGGAGTCCCAGACCCGGTGGTTTAAACTCACGCTGGGGGCATGTGAGTGCGTGCTCAAGATCACAAGAGGAGAATGGAGGAGAAGGGATTGCAGTGTGGCCATGCAGTGTGGCCATCCCCCCTAGGGGTGATTTCTCACTTTCTGTCTCTCTGTCTCTCTCTCTCTCTCTCTGTCTTTCTGGTGAGCATATGCGCCCTATAGCAAAATCCTCTCCACAAAAAAAGAAAAAAAAAGAGAAGTAAGAGTAATCATTTTTTGTGTATAGACCTGGGGAAGCTCCTATTACAATCTCGGGGTCGGAGAGTTAGAGGGAACCATGAAGGTCATCCAGATATCAGGTTTATAATTCAATCTTGTATTTACAGTGGACGATCCTTTGTAGTCCCATTGTCTCTTCATAAAGAATAAATGTGACTGCTAATGAAATGTGATCTCTTTGGGAAACTAGTCAACAGAATGATTAATTAATTGAGAGAAAGGTTAGGTTATAACTGAAATGAAAACGGGTATTTTTTTAATTCAACATTCAAAAACACGTTTGACATTTTGTTGTAAACTATATGTTTCTAGCAGCTGTTAGGGTAATTGTTTTGCCAGTTTCTAATTGCAGATGTTGGCAGCTGGAAATTAGGAGCAAGTGCTAGTTTCTTTAGGGGATAAAATTAAATGTGTGAAAACATGAGATTACATCATGCTTTTCAGTCATCTTCAACACTGCTAGGCAGATAGTAGTTTCAGTTTCTACTAATTATTTTAAGGATCTGATAGCCTTAAACATGAAAAAGCTTTAAGCCTGTACTAGATATAAAAAATTGTGTCCTTTTCAAAAGTTAATTAGATGACAAAGAAGTCTCCATGGCTAGAGCAATGAAAGAAAAATAAGGGTTTATTTGAATAATTAAATAAAAGAGTGAGTTTTATTGAATTATTCAGATAATTGCTTCAATTCTCCCACTTAGCCTGGACTTTGTAGACCTGACAAAATGCCCTTTTCTCCTACGTTTAATCTCCAGAGCAACCTAAAAGGATGCTGACAAACATTAATTTTGCATTATAAAATAGTCTCAGTAAGTGACAGCAATTTCAAGATTAATGTGTTGGCCTCCTGAGAATAGATTTCAGGAAGGAAAAAGGTACTCTAAAACTTTTCCTTTAAGTCTTCTATAAACCTGGTCATTGCTTTGCAATGGTTTTTCCAATCAAAGAGATTGCTGAGCACCGTCACTTCCCCAGCAATTAGGAACAAAGGATGCCTGTTATTGAATGAAATTGTGTGGTTCACTCTGCTAGTCACTCACACTGAGTTTCTGGGGTGCTGCTTTAAGATTGACATTCAATACATGGTAGTGGATGATAAAGGAAAAACAGATGGGGAATTTAAAATATATTGAAACTTTTGCTCTGCGAAAGGTTCTATTAAGGAAATGAAAAGACAAGCTATGGACAGGCAAAAAGTTTGTAGATGATCAATCCAACAACATCCATCCAGAATTTAAAGACCGCAAAATTCAACAACAAAAAATTAAAATAAATAACCCAATAAAAATGGAGAAAAGGCCAGCCAGTGGTGTGGTGTTAAGGTAGCTGGCTGTGCAGTTCAAGTCCTGAACCTGGAAGCTCAAAGAACACAGAAGGGGGTCCAGCAGGTAGTGTGGTGGTTAAAGGCTCTGGATTTACACGTGGCTGGCCATGGTTTGAGTCCTGGACCTGACGGCTTGCTTGCTCGCTTTCCCTTTCTCTCTATCTCTCTGGTCAAATTAAAAAATGATAATAACAAATGGAGTTGAATAAATAAATAATCCTGAAAAAAGAAAGAGAAAACACGGTGGGTACATGTGCATGTGTGCCCAAAATCCTGAAAGGAGAGAAATAGAAGAGAAGGGATTATGTCATGACCATCCCCCATGGGAGCTTTGCTGTCTCACTCTTTTTCCCTCTCTCTCTCTCTCTCTCTCTCTCTCTCTCTCTGGCAAGTGCACATGCCCTATGTAGTACATGCACCCTCTGGAAAAATTAAGAAAAAAAATGGGGAAGGAATTTGAACAGATTTTTTTACCAAACAAGATGCACAAGTGAAAATTAAAAACAGGAAAAAATGCTTAATATCATTAACAATTGGAGAAATACAAATAAAAAATATTAAACCATGATAAGATACCACTATGCTTCCATGAGAATAGATAAAATGTGAAAATTTGACATACCAAGTGTTGACAAGAATATAAAGCTACTATAAGCCTCATGTATTACTGGTATAGCTTACTCTGGAAAACAGAAAGACTTCATGTTCACATGTACACATAGCCACATGACCCAGCAATCCTACTTCTGGCTACTTACCTAGAAAAATAAAAACTTGTATTCATGCAAAACTCTGTTTATGAATGTTTTTACATAAGCTCTGTTCGTGGCCAACTGGAGCAACACAGCAATAATGCAGTGTTCTGAGCTTAGCTTGATGAGTGACAGTTTAAGATAGGATATTCCATGAGTTTTTGTTTACAACAGTAAATGCATGTAAAGAAAAAAATTTCAGAACAAGCAGATGGCATAGTGGCTGCAGTGCTGGACTTCCACATAGTCAACTTCAGTTCAAGTCATGGACATAGCAGGACCGGGCACATGTGTGTTCATGCCCAAAATCCCAAGAAGAGACTAGAGAAGAAGTGATAGTGTTATGGCCATCTCTTTGGGGGTTATTTCTCGTTCTCTGTCTGTCTCTGTCTCTCCAGTGAGCCCACACACTCTATAACAAAAGTCTTCCCCCCCAAAAAAGGAAAAATTTTCACCCATCTCAATGTATTGAAAAGCTTTCCCTTAAACTCCAAAAAATATACATCGACATCAGATTGAGTCAGATTTCTAAATACAGAAATATATTTGAAAAATTATACCATGTTTGTTATAGTATTATTCATAATAGTTAAGACATAAACAACCTAAATGCCCACGGCCAATGAATGGATAAAGAAAATGTGGTATTTATACACAATGGAATACTACTCAGCCATAAAGAATGACGAATTTTCAACATTTAAGATAAAAGGGATGAGTCTAGAAGAAATAAGGCTACATGAAATAAGTCAGACTCTGGAAGATAAACACTGTGTTGTCTCCACTAATAACTAGTGTTCTCACTCAGCAGAGGCTAAAGGACTTCATATCATAGGAAGAAACAACAATGCTAAGTAATACATGCTAGATGGAAGGGATAGAGCAAGTTGAATTGGTTAAAAGACAAAAGTGAATGTAACAGATGAGATAGGTATGGAAACTGTGTACCACAGCAGAATAACGAATGCCATGACAAGTGAATATATACTTTGAAATCAGTAGAGTGATTTTCGGGTGTGCACAATGTAGTGTGGTGTTGAATTTAGAGATGCTGAATGCACTTATGTCCTTGATTTAATCGTTTAGCACTGTCTACATGCTTTAAAAAATATATACTGTATCTCAGTAATTCATATATGTCAATACAGAAATATTTCCCGATAGTTGCTTGAGAAGTTGTTGTTCACAGCAGGACCAGCAGATGCAGTAATGGTTATGTCACTGGGCTCCCACATAGTTGACCATGGTTCAAATCCCAGACCTGGCAACTTAAAATTCACCCTGGGCTGGTGTGAGTGTGTGCCCAAAATCCTGAGAGAAGAATGTAGGATAAGGGATTGTGGGTTGGCCATCCCCTCTGGGGATGATTTCTCGTTTTCTGTCTCTCTTTCTCTCTCTGGTGAGTGCATGTGCCCTATAACAAAAGTCTCTCTCAAAAAAAATTTTAAAAAGGAGAAAATCTTGCTTAAAGACACACAATATCGTAATGCTGACCTTTTCAGGCATCAGAGCCATGCCTTTCTTACGATCTGTCCACCGTCTCTCTTTTTCCGTTGATCTTTATTTCCATAGCCTACCAAATCATTGTAACTCTACACTGTGCTTTGACAACAAGTAATCATAAATCACTTCATTTACATTTAAAAACTAATTTTGGCAATTCTCACTGGCTATTCTGGCTGATATAATGGAATCACTATCCCAGTACTTCCTTTGCTGCTGCCAACACAATGTGGAATTTGCTCACAGCTGAACTAATCTATAACTAATGAAGTTATACACACTGCCTTCTTTGTGGGCAAGGACCATTAACTTGCCATGGCATCTCTCTCACTTAGCACAAAGCCAGAAATACAGTCAAGGTAAGCACTAGTTACATATTTAGTAACACTTGATACATTTTTTGCTGAACAAATGAAAACCCATCATTATATTTCCCTCTTGCTTCAGGAGGGAAAAAAATAGTATTTCTGATAAATCTCTTGGGTGTGCCTAATGTCTATCTTTAGGTATGGAAAGTCTCACTTTCTCTCACTGACTTTCACACCTTCCCCAAAGTTCTGTCTTCCAAAACTGAACTTTGTGACTTTCAATCTGACTTCTTTCCTCTAGAAAGTAGTCTAACGTAAGGCAACTTCTGAATTGATTCTAGAATCATTTGCTGACTCATGCAACTTTACATTCCCCACCCTCACTACATCAGAAATCATCCAAACATTTTTGCTATATTTTTTAATGTGTGTGTTCATACTAACTGGATAAAATCAATGCCTCTTTTAAAGTACAATAAAATAAAATTAAAATGAGAATATTAAGTTAAAAACATTGAGTGTAATTACCTAGTTAAATAATTAAGAAACAGAAAGTGTCTTTGATTTATTCAACTGAAAAATAATCACTTACTGAAAATTTACTATATGCCAAACTCTATGATAGCCACTTTATATAAAATACGTCATTTAGGGACCAGCAGATAGCATAATGGTTACATCACTGGACTCCTACATAGTTGGCCACAATTTTGAGTCCCAGACCCAGCAGCTTAAAACCCACACTGGGTGAGTATGCATATGTGCCCAAAATCCTGAAGAAGAAGGGAACAGAGGGATTGAGGCATGACCATCCCCCAAAGGGAGTGATTTCTCCCTTTTTGTCTCTCTGTCTCTCCAGCAAGCACACATGCCCTATTAAAAAATCTCTCTGAATAAAAACCAATAAATTAAAATAAAATATGTAATTTAATCATCTCAAAACTATGAGTTAGATGTTATATTGCTTCCCAAGGTGCAGATAAGGGCACTGAGGTTTGAACAATTTAGAGGGATCTGCAAGGAGCAGGGAGAGCTGGCCTTGGAGCCCAGGTGTTTTGACTCCAGAATCAGTGAATCAAGGCTCTTAAGTCCAATGTTTCGCTATCCTCTCAAATTCACATGCACACAACAACATATACACCTTTAAATGTCCTTTTATTCTAGAATCATAGTTATAGCTATATTTCAGTGCTCCATTCAAACTATTACCTCCTAGCTCCTACCAATGGAGATAACGGTCGATGACAGGAACAAGATCTATGGGCTCAAGGTCGAGTCAGCCCTCAGTATTCTAGTAGTGATGCTTAAGGGTATTTTAACCAAGAGAAGTGGACAAAAGGTGAGAAAAATGAGAATGTAGAACAAAGAGAAAGTGCATGTATTTCTAAGGCAACTAGCTTTCCACAGAGCATGCTGAACTCAGAGGCACTGAGAAAAGAATTGCCCAGTTGTCTCAAACCCAAACTGACTAGAAAGTGGGGCCACCTCTGTGCAGGTGGGAGTGTAGGAGGTTATAGCAGCTTATATTTGCAACCTGTCTTCATCCACCTCGTTGCATCCGCTGGAGTACTCCCAACTTGCCCATGTAATTCCTAAACATGAAAAGTGCATTTTTAAGCCTCATGACATATTTATCCTCTTGAAAAGCTATTAAGCTAGTTACCCTGCAGCCCAGAGGTCTCCTCCTTAGCAAAACTGATCGCACCACACCATCATCATCAGAACGGCCCTGCACAGCTGCCTGCATAATTCTTGTGCAAGGTCACCAGTACTTAAACTAGGAGCCCTTTTTCCTTTTTCCAAAAAAAAAGGCAAAATAAATAAATAAATAAATAGTAAACCAACTATTTTAAATTTTTCTAGAACAAAAACTGACATAAAATCCTAGTTGTATTTTTTTCTTTCTCTTCAGTATACTAATAAGAACTGTTTTCAATTGCAAAACCTTGGAACAAAAGTTACCTCATTGGGCTATGATCTAAACCAAAATCTACTTTCATTTCTATTCCTGTATCTAGATATTGATTCTAGTCTTCGGGTACCCCACCTGTAAGTGTGTAAATTTCTAGTGTTCGATGACATAAAGCAGAATCTGGACACTATTATTAGGCTGATTTTGTCATGATAAGCTGAACCACCCTGCAGTGGAGTAAAAAACAAGCACCCTGCCAGGTGCCCACAGGGAACCACAGTGAGAAATGGCTTATCTCCTGAGTGACGTTAGCTCAAAGCATGTGTCCTACAGTCAACCTTGAGACTGAGGTAAGACTGTTCGTGATAGATTCACACATGGTAGAATGTAATAGGATTGTGGGTTGTATCAAAGCAGTACATTAACAGATTATCAGATTATCATTTTTTCCTTCAAAAATACCCTACCTCTCACAACCAGGCTACCTGGAAGTGCTCCTCTTTTCAAATCTTTCTCTCTCTCCTGTTTTCTGTGAGCAGACTCTCAATGAACAACATATTCAAAGGCTGAGAAAGGATGCCTAGAATACAACGAAAGCAAGAGCTGGAGGCATTTTCAGTGAAACTTGGCCTTTATTATAAATCAAAATTCAATTCTTTAAATAGTTTATGGATGAAATATAATTTGAAATGCTAGTTCTTCTGATTTTCTACAAATAGACAACTCTTTCTCTGGATTTCCTCAAGCCATTTAAGGATATACTTTCTATTGTTTCAGTATCAAAAACAGCACTTTCCAAGAGAAGACAAAGGACTACAAAAAGGGGTGAGAATGAGAATTTTGAAGGATGAGCATCTTAGTAATGCTCTCCCAATCCAAAATTAATAATAGCAAAGAACATTTCAGTATGTGAGTTTCTTTTCCATAATGGTTGAGATGAGACTGTTTCCATGAGTAATTCAGAAATATAATTTACTGGAATCATGGATGATTTCATTCTCTTAGGGAGCTTGGATACTTGGTGCTTGAGGGAGTAGACGAGAAGGCGGAAGAGAATCAGAGTGCTCAGCCCAGTCTAAACAGTGTTGGAATTTTCCAGCTAGACTCTTGAAGCAAGAGTGTAATAAAGATAACAAAATTTAAGCACAAAAAATTAAGCTGTTTACATAAGCTCTAGTTTCCCACAGCCTTTTCATGTCACCTCACTGATCTATTTGCTCTAATATGTCCCCTCCTCTCATGTTTTTAATTAGGAAAAAAAAAAAAAAAAAAAAAAAAAAAAAAAAGAAAGAAAATGATCTCTTATCTGAGGTTTTCACACTTGGACAACCTCAACCTTCCTGTACTCCTAGGTATTGTTCAGTGTGGAAGAGGTAACTTTTCTTCCTTAATTATCATTTAAAAGAAGTTAGGCATTATGTTCTAGAAAAGACAGCTGTGATGCCATCTTCTAGAGAAGGAAGGAAGACAAAGTATGCAAATATGAAAGAACTGGACAATTACCCCAAATCACATAAAAAAGAATCTCAAACACTTGATAACTAAAGGGCTAAATTGGACACATCGTGCAGGACCTCGGAGCCTCAGTTTCCTTAATTATGGGACAGCCACAGTGTGTACCACCCTGTTACGTAATGAGAAAATCCAAATATAGAGGTTAACATGAGGATGGGCACACAGTGAAGGCTTGATAAACATCTCCTGCCACTTCTTGTGAAGCCATTTGGTGTGTGGCAGTAAAGCAAGTCTACTTTTGAGAGGTGGGGTGTGTGTGAGTTGGATGGAGGTGGAGCCTTTAGTTCAGAAGGCTTAAAGTGAGGCTAAACTTTGAGAGCTGCACAGCACTGATTCTCAGATATGCTGGTCTATCAGAATCCCCCAGGTGCTTGTTATAATACAGATTCCTGGGACTCCAAATGTTCCATTCGGTAGATCTGGGTTGGGGCCTCAGAATCTGCATTTCTGTGAAGGGACGAGTATAGAGAAGGATAGCACAAGAACAAATAGAGAGGCATGACATTAGTGGGACACAGAAATGGTTTATTGCCTGTTGACAATAACATGTATAGTATTGTCAACTGAACTGGTCTAAAAAGTATTTCATGTTAGGTAAATTCTCTTTACAAGCCAAAGGATGTATAGTGATCAAATATTTTTTAAAAATTGATAATAATAATAATAATAATAATCTTAAAAAAATGAAAAGCTATTTGATGATGATGTGAATAGTAATGTCTTTGTCTTGACTGGTATGTATGGTAATCGTGCTGGAAAAAGAAATATAATACACTGTAAAGATACATGTGATTAAATGTAATGTAAAAAATATAGTAATAAAATAAAATAAATTAAAATAGGAATCAAGATCCTGTTGGAGTAACAGGAAAGAAACATCACTGAGGAAGTCATTTGAGCTCAATCTCAAAGTAATCATAGGATCTGGTTAAGAGGAAAGATAAAGTATTTGTGTGGGGAGAAAGGAATACCATCATCCAAGGAATGAAAGCAAAATCAAAGGGCATGTATGTTCTTTTTTGTTTTTTTTTTTATTTGGAGGGGTGGGGTTTGGAGAGGTTTTTGCTATAGGGCATGTGTGCTTGCCTAAAAGACAGAGAACGAAAGAGATAGAAAGCGAGAAATCACTCCCCAAAGGGGATGGCCATGCCGCAATTCCTTCTCCTCGATTCTTCTCTAGGTATCTTGGGCATGCATGCACACACACTCAGCATGAGTTTAAGCCACCAAGTCTGGGACTCGAACCACGGTAGACTACATGGGAGTCCAGCAACACAGCCATTACGCCAACTGCTGGTCCCAGGGCATGTATGTTCTTTAAAGAATGAAATTCAGGATTTTTCCTAAACTTCAATCTCTGCAAATGCTCAGAAACAGCAATAAAATAGAGAAGCCTGAAATCCTACATGTACAAGAGGAGAAAATGGGTACATAAGGCGTATTCACTAAGTATTAAAAGAGTGAATGAATGAATGAATGAATGGTGTTTGTGGGAGAATAAAATAGAAATAATATATTGGGTCAACAGGCAATGTGATGATTAAGTTGCTAGATTCTACATGACCAACTCTGCAGCTCAAGTCCTAGACCCAGCAAGTTCAAAAACATCTGGGCGTTTGTGTGTGTGCATGCCCAAAATCCCAAGAGGAGAATCTGAGAGAAGGGAGTGGGGCATGGCCATCCCCCTTAGAGGTGATTTTTCACTTTACCCCTTCTCTGTCTCTCTTTGACAAGTGCACACACCCTATGGCAAAACATAAATATAAAATGTGGTGATTAATAGTCAGCTACTCTCTTACAAAAATAAATAAATAAATAAAACAGAGTTAGAAATGGCCTGAACTTGCTCCTTCCTCTAAGCTTACAAGCGCTGCCATATTGCTTCCTCAGCAGGCCACAGGAAACAATAAGAATTGGTAAAAGCAATTTGAGCATTTGCTTTGGAGACAATGAACAATGTGATTTGGGTTTTTAAATTCAGTTCAGGATGTCAACTACGAACTACATTTCCTATGGCTGCCCCAAAGTAGGGACAAAAGAGGCTACTGTGATTGTGTAAACTCGCCCTTTCTGTCTTTCATCTCATACCTATTCTCGGGGTGGACCCAACCTTTGTGAAAAACGAAGTTCATACAATTCTGTAGAAGGTGCACTTAAAAAATGCTAAGTTAAAATACAACTGATTATAGAGCCTTGGAAAGAGTCCAAACCAGCAAAGGAGCTATGAAAACTTTAGCATCTGTCATTTTGCAGTAACTTCTGTGTAGACGCTGCTTTTGAGACTGATGCCTGCCTGCACCCTCTACGTGTAGCCAGCTCCTCCTGGTCCTCACATGGATACTGAATTGTTATAGTCCTTATGTAATTTCCTCTGACATTGGACATCTAAAGAACAAGCACAATCACTCCCAAACTGACTTGTTTCCCTTTAGCTGATACCACTTATTTAGTTGTTTTATAATGATGTATGTGTGTCATTAAGACCTCTGCTGCATTATGAACTCCTTAAAAGTGGGGTCCCTGCCTTATTAGCCTTTTTGGAAGCTTACTTATTTTTTCTGTGAGCAAGAGAGAGACATAGCACCCACAATGGGGTTTTGATCCACTCCCAGCTTCAGCCATTCTCCGATCATGGGCACACTTGTGTCCAGCGTGCTGAGGGGGGGCTCCACACATGTCAACATGGACCCTTCCCACATGGGTCAGCCTTGAAGAGTTTGGCATTTCACCACTGCTCCACCATCTGTCCCCATTGCTTTATTAAGTCTTTGTATTCAGAGCACAGGGCTCTTGATAAAAGGTTAATTGCATGATTGAATAAATTATGTTTTTTGTTAAACAAATTATCCATGCTCAAAATGACAACATACTATTATATTGATATAAACTTACAAAGTTTTTTTTTTCATTTTTTTTAACAAGGTTGTTGCTGTTGATTAAAAAGCACAGCCTGAACAATAGGTTAGTTTTCTTAGTTTTTTTCTTATTCCAAGAAGAGTTAATGCTAAAGAAGTGTGGAGTTACAAAAACCAAGACAAATAGAGGCAACCAAACATCTCCAAGCAATCTCCTCTAGTGCTTTATTTCTTATTGTATCATTTTCAAATGGAAACTCTAGATTGAAGTTTTGCAAGCAAAAAAATTAAAGGTTCACTTGGGAAATAGAACCAGTAAAATCTTTAATTAACAAAATATATTGTGGAAATAACAACTGGATATTAAATATATCGTTTAGTAAATGTCTCATTATGATGTTTAAAAAAAGAAATAATTTTGTACTATTTGCTAGGTTGTGACTTGCCTTTACACAGAGGGAGAATAAAAAGAAATTAGAACATGTCTGAAGTTTACTTCTCTAAGATTATTTTTTTGTAGCAAAGCCTATGGGGCAGTTAAATTGGAAAATGGAAAACATACTTGCTGTTTAGATGTGTTATAAAGTCACAAAGAAAAATATAAATGTAGAACTACATTAAAGAAAAAAGATATAAGAAAAGTAGCAAATTAAAACATATAATGCTTTGCGTATCTTTAGATTCCATAAACTGCCCCCAAAGTATTTTATATTCTGAAATTTACTTGCCTTTACTTCAGCCATATATGTTGTATAAGCATCACTTAAAATTTATTATTTTTCAATATAAAAACATGGTAAGAGATATAGGCATTGTAACAGCAAAATGAAGATAAATCATGTGGATTACTAAATTGTAAATGACTTAAGAACTAAAATGTGTTACTGAATAGCTGCAATACTTATTTTACTTATACAGATACTGACAATAAAAATAATAGAGTACAATATAGTTTTTTTTTCTGAGTTGATTTGAGTTGTTTTCCATCAGAGTTTCATGTGAAAGGTCCAATCTACCTTTTCTTTGAATTCATCAGCCAATATTTGCACATGGACGAGTTATAGGACTGGTGACCTTGTCATGTTACTCTTTTCCCCCCCTCTTTTGTGTACAATTCTCATTTGATCAAAGGGAGGACAGTTCCAAACAATGATATAAAGCACATGGCTTTAGTACTTTTCTGTCATACAAAGCGTAGCCCTGTTCCAGGTTGAGAGGTACCTTATTGGGAGTTATTGAGATTCTGGAATGATCTGAAATCCTCTGTTAACTAATTTGATTTGCAAAACATAGATTTTCCAGAAATAAGGTTTCATTTTAACTTCAGCTTCTTAATCCCCTTTTATTTCACTATCATCAAGACAAAATATGAAGAAAAGGTACAGAGAGCAGAAAAAGTTGATATTTTCTTATTCATGAAATGCATTCTTATACTTTTTAACTGTTATTTCCTAGAAAATTACTATTTTAGGGACCAGCAATTAGCGTAATGGCTATGTCGCTGGACTCCCACATAGTCGACCGCGGTTCGCGTCCTGGACCCGGTGGCTTAAAACTCATGCCGGGCGCATGTGCATGCGTGCCCAAGATCCTGAGAGGAGAATGGAGGAGAAAGGATTGTGGCGTGGCCATCCCCCCTGGGGGGTGATTTCCTGCTTTCTGTCTCTCTGTCTCTCTCTGTCTGGCGAGCACACGTGCCCTATAGCAAAAAAACTCTCAAAAAAAAAAAAAAAAAAGAAAAGAAAATTACTACTTTAAATGATGAGAAAAACGAATAATGAAAAACTAATTTTTAGCATTATTAAGTTTTTATTAAATAAGAGCACTCAGCAATCATTAATCAAATGATCAGTTTCCTATCACATAATCAACATAGTTGAAGAAATGACATAATTTTGAAAACTATCATGTAATTATATTAAATTTCACCAGTGTTTTCTGTACTTACGCTTTGAAAATATTTTTTAATCTAAATCCTTTCTTATTTATATATATTTTTATTATTCATACATTAAATCACTATACATCATTTAGATTGTGAAAAGACTTTACCCAGCATGATAGACACCTCAGTCCAGCCCAGATGAGACCACCGTACACATCCTCGTCAACAGGTAATAGACCTTATCTGTGTCCCACGAATGTCTTACCTCTCCATTTTCCCCCCAAATTTCCTATGCTCTTCCCCTCTCACACTCTTTCCACTTTGTCTCTTACAAGTGTCCATTACAATTTTTAATACTTTTATGTTCTCCAGTCTTTCCGTCTCTACCATGCATATAAAGATCTACTGTCTTACTTGCTTTTTATTTCTCATAAAAAATGAAGCTGTATTGTATAGGCCACTATGTTAACTAAAGGTTTTAACACCTGTTTACCACTGCAATCAGGTTATAAAGAAAGTTACTGAAAATTTCTTAAAGATTCTTCTCATGTTACCTTAATTCTGTATCAAGAAACTCATACTTTACTCCTTATTTGCAGGCTAAATTCACATTAAAGTTTTCATGGAGACAAGATGAAAGAAAAAGTACAGAATGCCAAATTATCCAACAACACTAGTTTTCCTCAGTCAGTTAAGTATTTTCTTTTGAGGGAAAGAAGAGGAACACAAAGACGACTAGAGGAGAACAAAAAAGGGAGTGAGGAGAAGGAACACATAAAGGGTAAGCAGAAAGAGAGACAGACAGGGCCAGCAGGAGGCGTAGTGGTTAAGGCTGCAACTCGTGCTGGTGTGTATACGTGCATGCCCAGAATCCCAGGAGGAGAATGGAGGAGAAGGGATTTTAGCTCGGGATGATTTCTCACTTTTCCTCTCACAGTCTCTCTCCTACATGTGCATGTGCTCTATGGCAAAAACTTAAAAAAAAAAAAAAAAAAAAAAAAGAGACATAGAACTTTTCTGGCTATGTTCTGAGTCACTTGTTTAGCATTTAGCCAGAAAAAGATTCCACAGTTTTCTTTCAAAACTTGAAAATTACCTGTAGTATTCAACAGGTATCAAGATTGGCTTATAAAACTTTAACGAGATAGCGAAACTCATAAAGAAAAAGAAAATTAGGCCCCAGTGTTCTCTTGATTTGATACCTAACTAAACAAAGAGTAAGTGCTTCTTTAACATTGTTCCCCTTGGTCGATGTTCCACTCTCTGTTAGCTTACATCAACAGTAATCTTCTTAAAGCTCTGAATCTTGTTTGCATTTGTTTTTACCTCCCAGGTGTGATATTAATACACCAAGTAAGTTTAGCATGTGCAAATCATAAGAAAAGCCACAGTTCACAGTCTTCTGAGGGTCTGTCAGTCACCCAGAATAAACAGACTCCAGAGTTCAAGAAACAAATTATTTGAATTATGTGAAAACTGCAAATGGATGTCAGTTTTGACTTTCAGACTGTAGATGGACTCAGCTTCTAAATCTGTGAGAAGGAAGCATGGCACTGGCCCTGTAGCCTGGTGGCTAAGGGAACCAGGTCCCACATGCCTAGCATGTTCAGATCCCAGGTCTAGTAGCTTAAAAAACATGCCAGGCACAGTTTATATGTGCCCCAAATCCCAACAAGATGAAGAAACTGTGGTGACTATGCCCTGTTTGGGGGGAAGGGGGTTTCTCTCTCTTTTTCTCTCTCTCTCTCTCTGTCTCTATCTCTGTCTGTCTCTATCTCTTTGTCTTTATCTCTCTCTGGTGAACATGCATGTTCTCTGGCAAATGAAAAAAGAAAGGGAAAGGGAACCAGCAGTTAGCGTAATGGCTATGTCGCTGGACTCCCACGTAGTCGACCGCGGTTTGCGTCCCGGACCCGGTGGCTTAAAACTCACGCCGGGTGCATGTGCCTGCGTGCCCAAGATCCCGAGAGGAGAATGGAGGAGAAGGAATTGCGGCGTGACCATCCCCCCTGGGGGGTTATTTCTCGCTTTCTGTCTCTATGTCTCTGTCTGTCTGGCGAGCGCACGCGCCCTATAGCGAAAACCTCTCAAAAAAAAAAAAAAAAAAAGAAAAAAAAAGAAAAGAAAGGGAAAGAAATGAAGAAAGAAGAAAAGAAAGAAAGAAAAGGAAGAGAAAATAGGCATATAAAGAGTTGGGAATTATACCCCTTGGAAGGTCAATGCAAGTGTATTCGAAGAAGAAATACAATCTCTATGTAGAAAATATTGATGAACCTATCTATGCAGTGGCCTTTTCAGGACAAGTTAAGCAGATTAGTTCATTGTCGCTTCATTTGCTCATTTATAGAATAGGCATTGGCTGTTCAGTACAATGAAGATGCTGGGAAGCATAAAAGAAAAAATTAAGAGAGAAGTGATGGACAAAAGAAAGGAAGAGTTGGTGAGGTCAGTTTTTAAACTCACATTCGGGAGCAGGTAGAAGCTCTTACGAGGATTTTTAGGCAAAAAAATAAATATTTGAGTAGCTTGTGACAAAGATCCTATATGAATTGCTGATATGATGGAATCAATTTGTATTTTTCATCAAGGAAAAGTTCTGTACTTAGGTCACAACCTTATTATTTCATTATCTACTTTCTTATGAAAATATATGTAGATTTTTAAGTTAGTTTATGTATTTCTTCCATAAGTGAGACAGAAACAGACAGAAAGGCAATACACCCAACAGTCTTGATGCCACGATCCATCCTGAACCTTCAGTGAGTCCTGGATCACGGGCAAACATCTACCAGCTTACTGGGGGAAGTCTCTGGATGTGAACCATGAACCTTTCCATTTAGGATTGCCTTTAAGAGCCTAGTGTTGTACTGCTGCACCACTGTCTAGCCCTGATGTTTTTTTTCCAGATAAGTATACTTTGTGCAGAAGAAATGCTAAATAGAGGATTAGTTCTTCTGAATACTTTTAATCTCATAATTTAAGTTTGGCTATCATATTTTATTTAGAGTATAAAGTGAAACTTTCTCTTATACAAGTACATGAGCTCTAATTTCTGTGATGTGAATAGATGCAATAATTCTTGAGCACAAATTGTTAGACTAGATTAAATTATTCTTCCTAAATTACTACATAAGTTCATAGTAGAATTGAATTGTGCCAAGTACTGATGTTCAAAGCCCTTGGAACACAGCAGAGAAATTCCACCTTCATGAAACGTTTATTCTGGTGACAGGAGACAGACAATCAGCAACCTTTTTTTTTCTTAGAGAGAGATTTTTGCTATAGGACATGTGCGCTCACCTGAGAGACAGAGAGAGGCAGACAGATGGCAAGAAATCACCCCTTGGGAGGATGGCCACTTCGCAATCCATTCTCCTTCATCCTCCTCTCGGGATCTTGGGCACACATGCACACGTGCCTGGAGTGAGTTTTAAGCCACAGGGTCCGGACTCCAACCACAGTGGACTACATGTGAGTCCAGCAACATAACCATTATGCCATCTCTGGTCTCAGCAATCTTTGTAATAAATGAGGAGATTATTTTGTATACTAGAAGTAAAAAATGCTATGGAATAGTAATACATCAGGGTAACCAATATTGGAATTGTTGGGAACGGAGGAGATATTCAGATTGCAATTGTATTTATTCATTCATTTATTTATGTTGCTAGAGAGCACATGTGCTCACCAGAAAGAGACAGAGAGAGAGGGAGAAAGGCAAAGCATCCCAGTAGGGAATGGTCATGCCTCAATCCCTTCTCCTCCATATCGCCCTCCTTTGAGATTTTGGGTATGCATGCACATATGCCCCGTGTGTTTCTCAACCACTGGGCCTGAGACCCAGACCCCAAGATTGGCCACGTGGGGTCCAGCTGTCTTAATCATCACACCATGAAGCTGGCCCCAGTTTGCAATTTTAAATGGTGTGGTGGTGAGAAGCAGTCAATGTCATATATATTCTGAAGGCCACGCAAACAGAATGTCCTGATGAATTGGATATCTACCTTACAAGAGAGCATGACAGGCCAAAAATGTCTCTAAGGTTTTTGAATGAGCAATCTTATGGGGTGTCGACAAACTGAGGTGGAAAAGGCTGCTAACAAGTAAGTGCCAGGTCCAGTGAGCTTTTTCTAGCTATGTTCCTTAACACTGTTAAATACCCCAAACTTTCCGGCAGCTCCTAGTTCTACAGTTTTTATGACACCAGTTTCCTCATTTATCTTTCTGATTTTCTGTCTCTCATACCACCTCTCCTTCTACTGTTTCTCACCCAAAAATACCTAATTCTAGGTTTCATAATTTAATAACATAAACTAGCACACACTCTCATTTCACTTTACTCTGCCCTTGACAACAACAACAACAACAACAACAACAACAAAAAAAAAATTAAAAAGCATACCAATATATCATCAAGCTTGAAATCAACGATAGACATCTCTATAAATGAAACAAGAGTGAAAGCCAGAATACAAAGCACCTAAGCTGCTCTTCCAGTGGTTAAAGGGGAAGGGGTTGGATGTTGGCTCTGGAAAGTTTACAACTCACACAGGAAGGGAATAATCTTGAGACTTCTGCAAAGTACAAAACTCTATGCAAAGACTCTGCATAAAAAAGCCAGAACTCTCCAGAGGGTGTGTCTGAGTGAAATGATACTGAAAATAACCATTCATTTCAGGAATCTACAATGGAAGCTTATATCTATCAGAATCAAGAGGAGGAGGAGGTGGGTAATACATGGAGAGTAGGAGAAATCAGCTCTAACCTGAGCCATCCGAAGTGTGCAATTTGAATTCGTATTACTAGTGTTGATGGGAACTTCAAGCTGAACATAAAAACCAGTACAAGTTGAGGAAAATTATGAAGCTCCAAGAAACTTTGATCCAGGAACATTTCTATGGCCACCAAAAAAAAAAAAAAATAATAATTCTCACAACGCACAAGTTAAGGATGAGCACACAGTTTTAAAAAGGACAGGAGATAAATAAAAAGATGAATTCTCTTTTGAAACCTAAATTAAAAAAAAATCATAGAAAAGATTTATAAAATAAAGTAGATTTTTAAAAAAGAATGGGCAAGAATCCTTAAAGAAAAAAGGCAGATTTTAAAAAGAACCAAGTATTAGATGCAACCAAACTTAAAGAGTGTAACATGGCCTTGGAGTTACTTTGTATTTAGGCATGTAAGGTAGTTCGTATGGGGATATTTTTTGTTTTCAACCTATCTTAAGCTTATAAACTTTTGGTGAGGTAGATGACCAATCATGTAATCACTTATCATCTTTAGTGTGTTAATGTTGTTACAATTACATTTTTAAAATAGCATTTTATAAAACAACATTTTAACAAATAAATGTTGCTTTTTCCTACATTTTTATTTCATTTCACTTAAATTTTTTTTTAAAAATTATAGAAAGCTAAATGATCCGAAATTGTGGTTGTAAAATTCAAGAGGGTTCACTGGCCAATGTTAGAGAAATGCCACTCTAGGCAACAGCAAGGTCAAAACTCAAAGACAGGTTTAAGAGTAATTCAACATCCTTAATGATTATGCTGAACTAAAACTTGTATCACATAGACAGCCTATACTATAAGAAAGACATACACCTTAAAAATTAGTGAACTTTTTCTTCCCTTTTTTTTTATTGTTTTAGAGAAATAATTTGCTGTTGCTCATGTGTAGTACTAGAAGTTTGGACCTAAAAATAAAACCTATGTTAGTAAGTCAGTCAAGTAAATCATACTAGTTGTGACATTTTCTATTAACTAAATAATAATTGATCAATAAGTATATGAAGTTGATAACTCTCCAAGACCAATTAAATGTTGGCACAAAGGTAATAATTTAATAATTTATATCTAGAGATATAGGTTTATTTCCTGGTATTAAAAAATTCTCATATAGGCCATACATTTTTTACTCTTCTTTGACCTTGAGATTCACTGCCTGCAAGCTCCTGCTGGAATACGAAACTGCCTCTGCCTGTGCCATTCCCTGTAACTAGTTCCTTTCTCTTTAGGTAGTAGTTTCTCAGAATCAGAGTGTATCACTTGTGTATCTGAACTAGATTCACTTTAAATTTTACTTGACTACCAAATGTATCATATTACATTATAATCATTGGTCAATCTTCTTTTTTTTTTTTTTGAGGGCGTGGCATGAGCTTCTGGGAAGGCAGGGAACGTTTGTCCTAGTGCTTCTGAAAATATCTGATAGATTCTTGGTCACAAACATTTCATACTAAGCAACATAAGCAACTTTGAATCCCTTTACCCCCCCCCATACGTGGCACACTGCAATGCTTAAAATGTGTTATAATAAGCAGTTTATGAAATTCAGTAAAAGATCTGTAAACCTTCTATTGGTAGTAAGTATATTAAGAGGAATTCATATGCATAGATTGAGCAAGTTCTGTAACTAGGCTATTCTAGGTAAACCTAGTGATTTAATAAAAATTAAAATGTATAGGACTACTGAGACTATAAACTCATGTTTATATGAACCAATGAATTAAATCTATAAATTGGTGAAAATCCATTGTATTGGGGGATCAGCAGATGGTGTAATGGTTACATCGCTGGACTTCCACATGGCTGACCATGGTTCAAGTTTTGGGCCCTGACCATGGTTCAAGTTCTGGACCCAAGGGCTTAAAACTCATGCCCAGTACCTGTGTGTACCTGCCCAAGATCCTAAGATGAGAGTAGAGAAGAAGGGATTGTGGCACTTTCTGTCTCTCTATCTTTGTCTCCCTGGTGAACACACACACCCTAGAGCAAAAATCTTTCTCACACACACACAAAAAAATCCATTGTATTGCTTGTGTTCTGTATCACAAAGAATATTATTAAATCTTACAAACTTGTGTGCTTGTGTATATGGCTGCAAGTGTGTGTAACAACCATGACTGTATTCATTTTGCTCTAAATTATACACTTTCTTAAAACGGGATTATTGACATGATTTTTAGTTTCTTTTCTGGAAAATGCCTTAAAAATAAAGTTCACCCATGTGTTCCCAGTAATAATAAGAATAGTAAGTGTTCAACAAGTAAATCAATTTAATTGATATGTTTATTTAAAATATGATTTTAAATAAAGTACTGATTGTACTTTATATTTATCAGTTGTAAATTTGCCTAAGCAGAGCTCTAAAATGTGTTTTCATTGGGCAGGTTGATATACATATATCCTTATTTAAAGATTTACCAGTAGGATAATGAAAACATTATAATATGGCTATTGGGGTGATAGAACTATAAGGAAAATCTACTAAATGATAATTAGACTATGCAAGAAGGAAGCAGGCTGTGATAAGGTAAAAGTATATGTGAGCATTCTTTGGAAACAGCAATAACTTGTTTATTGACCTGGCAGTGGTCGGATGGCTATTTGCCTTATAAATAGCTATTAAACTGTTGTCAGAAAAGTCATGATGGGGGACCAGCAGTTAGCGTAATGGCTATGTCGCTGGACTCCCATGTAGTCGACCGCAGTTCATGTCCCGGACCCGGTGGCTTAAACTCATGCCAGGCACATGTGCGTGTGTGCCCAAGATCCCGAGAGATGAATGGAGGAGAAGGGATTAAGGCCTGGCCATCCCCCCTGGGGGGTGATTTCTCACTTTCTGTCTCTCTGTCTCAGTCTTTCTGGCGAGCGCATGCGCCCTATAGCTTAAAAAGAAAAATAAAAAAAACTCTCCAAAAAAAGAAAGAAAAAACAAAAAGAAAAGTGATGATGCATTTTTGTATAGAAAAACTACATCATGACTTTTCTGATGGCTTAATAATTATATGCACAGTATGTATGCTTTATTTCATAATGTTTTTAAGAAGAGAGAAAAATAGATATGCTTATAGCATCTATGTTAATTTTTTAGGACTGCTATAAGAAAGTACACAACCTGGGTAGCTAAAATCATTCTTTCTCAGTTCCGAGAATTAAAAGTCTGAAAACAAGGTATCAATGGAGCTGTGTTTTCTCTGAAGTCTCAGGTAAGAATTTACTCTATGTTACCCTCTTAAATTTCTGTGTCCACAGTCCTTGACATGCCGTGTCTTATAGATATGTCACTCCAATCTCTGCCTCTGTTGTCACATGGCATTCTCCCTGTGCGTTTCTTTGTGGCTTTTCTCCTCTTACAAGGACATCAGCCACATCGGATTAGGGCTCACCCTAATTCACTCTGACCTCATCTTAACTTGATTACATCAGCAAAGACCATATTTCCAAATAAGGTCACGTTCTCATGTACTAGGGCTAGGACTTTAACCTATCTTTCAGAGGAATACAATTCAATCTATAATGGCATCTATCACAGAATTCTTATTAACGACAGTAAGAACTCTTTTTCCATTATTCAATTATATGCATGGTATTTTTATATACCATGTACTTTTTATTTCAGTGACTTGATCAGTATTAATGGTAAAGAATATATAGCATGTGTGACAGTGTGTGTGTGAGAAAGAGCAAGAAAGAAAAAAGTGAGCTATCAGAAATTCCATGCTATCCTGAGTCAGGCCTGAGTTAAATTTGGCCATGTCCACTTATCCCATAAGCTAAATGTGCAGCAAATGATATTCACTTTGTAATACTGGGACAACGTGGAGTATGGTCGAAGACTGGCCTCTCCATACTTCTAGTGTCTGCGTTTTTACTTCATGGGATTTTTTTAAATCATGTTTGCCATGCTTTTAGCTGCTTTTGCACTAGTTTTCAAACTTGCAATTAAAAGTTAAGTCAAAGTTTTTGTTTATTTTGCAGCAGTATTCATAAATATTTATGAAGGATCTTAAGTCTGACTCGCTTTGAGGAAATATAGATGAATTAATAATTGATGTAGCTGCTTTGCAGAAAATTAAAGGTTGGAAGCACGTGTTAAAAATGAAATCATCCATGGCTAAGACAGCACATGTTATTTATTTAAACTCTTGCAAAAAAGTGGACAATTAAGTTCTTTCTTCAGTCTAAGTCAACTGAAAACCTAATGATTCATTTCAACTTCTCAGATTCTAAGACCTGAGGCTAGTCAAAGGCTAGACAATAAAGAAGAAAGAGAAATTTCAATTCTTCATCCCAGAATTTTAAAAAATGCTGCTTATTTAAAGAAATGAAAACAACTAAGAAAGAAGAATCTTTATATTCTATACTATATGAGTCTAGAGGGGGGACCCATTTATAGTTATAACATATTTTATAATTACCCAAATCATATAGCTTACTAGTCACTTTGGCACAAAAACTCTTTAAAGAGTAATTATATCTCTTAGACACAGACATTTTAAATAAGTAAAATAATGAAAGACAAAGAGGCATATAATGTTGGGCTGAAATACTTGCCACCACTGAGTAGGGGTTATTCCAGCAGCTGGTGGAGGGACAGTTCACACTTTTACACAAGATTTTTGGAACTTGAAATCTTGGCTGGAAGTATTGTTTAGAGGGCAACCTTTCTATAAAAGTTCAGCAATTTTATTTCTCCCTAGAAAATGAGAGAGAGCCTACTGAACACTCTCAGACTACTCTAGAGGCAGGGCAGTGGAAAGTATAACCTCTACAAGTCCTTACAAAAGCCTCATTTTCTTATCTCAAACTGAAAAAAGGGAATAAAGAAGAAAAAACACAAAAAATTCAAGAGCAGCAAACTATGCTACTGCTGAACCTTTAAACTACTGCTCGAAACTGTCTAGTCTTTTTGAAGGTGTCATTTTTTAAAGTCATTTATTCATTTAGCCAGATTTAGAGCCTCTTTTAGTTCTTTGCAGTAAAATACTCCATAACTTGATGGATTGTGTTTTATAATTTCAGCTTACCCATCTCTGCTACTAGAATATCCCCATAAAACACCTGCCCTTCTATGAACAGTTGGTGTCATCTGCTTGCGATATACAGAGCAGGATTTTATATATTAATTGAAGACACACATCAGGAAAAATTGTCCTGGGTTTTCCTAAAAGTTAAAAATTTTAATATTTTTCACATGAGTAGATTTTGAAGGCCATGTATATCCCTAATGTATCCAAGGTAGTCTAAAATCCTGAATATTTTTCCCCAACTTATCAGAACCAACTACTTTCTGAGGACTTCATTTAATTCAAATTCATATATTTCCAGTTGATGCTATCAAATTCTTTATTTGATCCTATCTTATATTTCCTGTTGATTTTTTTTTAACCAGATGTGTATACTCACCAGAGAAAGACAGGAGAAAGAGAGAGGGAGAGTAAGAATGCAACACCCCTCCCCATGGGGAATGGACATGCAGCAATCCCTTATCCATCTCTCCCTCTCTTTGGTATTCTGAGCACCTATGCACATATGCCTGGCATATTTCTCAAGCCATTGGGTCTAGGACTCAAATCATAGTTGGCCAAGTAGGCTCCAGCTGCCTCAACCACCAGGACATGGGCTGGCCCTCCTATTAATCTTTCACACAAGATAGAGTTGTGTCTCCATGTCCAAATAGACAGGAAATTCTCTTTATGTGACTCCCACTGGGCCTTTAGAAAATATTTTAGGGTTGAAGCTGTGGTTACTCTATTGTCTCATGAGTAGGTCAATGAAATACCCTAGCTTCATTTGGCCCCTATTGAGTATCCTTTAGTCACTTGATGGAGGTCACTGAGATCATGTGACCTCCTAGAGAACAGATGTGCCTGCACATCTCATTGAGTCTTTCATCGCCATGTAATTTCTTCTGCTCAATTGAAGTCAAATCTAAAAGAAGTTATTTTACTCTTCCTTAAAGATCTAGCACCGTCAAATTAATTATATAGCCTGAGATCCTACCTATGCTTCCAAAATGTACTTACATGTATCTTTGCCCACAGTTCACTATAAAATGGAAATGGTGTGTTACTGAATAGCTGGCCTTCTTCAGGTAGTTAAAATTATGAGTCTCCCAAGCATTGTTATGTAATATGCCCTCTTGGTATGGCTCAGCAATGATGTTATACCAAATCAATACATTTTGTTCTAAATTTACCCAATGCATTCAAGGAAACACAAGAGAAATGCTTTCAAAGCTCAGAAAAGAGTGGACATGGATTGTTCATCTGGCTTTCAGTTACATTAGTAAACTCGCCCTGCATCCTGATTGCAATATGCAGTCTAAACAATGAAAAGCAGCAGCTCAGTACTCGCAGAGAAGGTAGAATTTGAAATATAAACCTAAGTTTAACAAGAATGATTTAGGTTAGAAATTAGAATAATCTTCTTCACTTTAATACCGTAGTAGATACTGTGAAACCTTTGGGACTTATTTCCGCAGCTGCTCAAAAAAGTTGTCCTTGGGACCAGCAGGTGGCGTGGTGGTTAAGATGCTGGACATTCCCACATGGCTGACTGTGGTTTGAGTCCTGGACCTGGTGGCTTGCTTTCTCTCATTCTCTTTCTCTCTCTGTATCTCTCTCTGGTCAAGTTAAAATAAATGAATGAATAAATAAAACTAAAAATAAACAATTAAAAAAAAAAGTTGTCCTTCACTGTTAGCTTTCTCCAGAAACTACCCTTCGGAAAGCAACCTTCCTGAACTGCAGAGACCTGACTTCCCCAGCTGCAAGCCTCCTTCCTGGGGCAGCAAAGAGTGGAAAGACCCAGCACTGTGGCTGAAGCATGGGTGAGGCCTGTTATCGAGACGGCATCGCAGCTCATAGTGTGGACTGCCACAGCAAAGCATCATACACTAGATGGCTTAATAACAACAAAAGTTTATTTCTCACAGTTCTGGAGGCTGGAAGTTTGAGATCACAGTACCATCAGGGTTGTGGGCAGAGTCTGGTAAGTACACTTTCAGGTTGCAGATTGCCAACTACTCTGTGTCCGCAAGTGGTGCAAAAAAGAGCTGCCTAATGCTCTGTCTTCTTCTTATAAAGACATTAATCTTGCTCATGCAACTCCACCCTCGTGACTTAATCACTTCTCTAGGTCCCTCCCCCAAATATATCACACTGGAATTAAGGTTTTAGCTTATGAAGTTGAGGCGCACAAACACTCAGCTCATGTGCTCCATCCAAACTTGCTATCTCTCCTTTTTCTCCCCATTTTCCTGCATCCTTCCACCATTCTTCCTTCTCATTCCCAACTCATTCCTCTTCTCTCTGCTCCTCCTTCTCACCTCTCCCTTTCCCTGTCTTCCCTTCTTTCCCTTCTCTAGTTATTGATCTTAAGCACAATCCTGCGTGTAATCTCAGTCTCAGAGTCAACTTCCCAAGATCACAACTGTAATCAACACTTAAGAAGGATGAATATTTGGGCTAGCAGGCAGCATGGTGGTTAAGGCACTGGATTCCCACATGGACTACTGGGTCCTGGACCAGGTCACTTGAAAATCATGTCAGGTGCATGTGTGTACATGCCCAAAATCCCAAGAGGAGAATGGCCATCAGTTGATGGTCATCTCTTCTGGGGGGGGGGGGGGGGTGATTTGTCATTTTCCTTCTCACTGTGTCTCTCTGGCAAATGCATGCACCCTATGGCAAAAAAGAAGAAAAACAAAAAAATTGTTTTTAAAAAGGGTGAGAATTTGACCCAATGAGCTTGTGAAAATAAGTGCAAATACTATTAAAATCAAAAAGTGATTTCATTAATAGCCTTTTTTTGGTATACTTCCAACATTCTTTTGTTCTTTCATTAACAGATGTCTATTCTGGTTAATGTTTCTTACCTTGAAATTATATAAATACTAATCCTTACCAAAATATAAATCAAATATTTAATGTATCTGCTTTGCAAAATAGATGTATTATACTCCCTTTTGAAAGGTAAATTATAATTACTTTTGTTTAATTATCAGTGGTCACCAGAAGAAAGAAAGACATGGATGGTTACCAGAGACATGTATGGGCATGTATGGTCACCAGAGAGAGAGACAAAGAGAAAAGAAGGGAAGGTGAAGCCACCACCCTCCCGGGTGTGTGGTCACGCCACATCCCTTCTCTATTTCTCCATCCTGTCAGGATTGTGGGAATGCACATATACACACTCAGCATGTCTTTCAAACTTCTAAGGCTGGGGTTCGAACCACAGTTGGTCAAGCGGGATCTGGCTTCCTTAAGCACCAGGCTGCAAGGCCAGCCCTAAAATTCCTTTAACACAGGTCTAGAAACCCACTACATATCTACCATTGCCACAAAAACCACATGCAGTGTTAGAAAGCATCAGCAACCCCAAAGTTTGGGTGCTCAAATTAATTAAAAAAAAAAAAAAAAAGAAAAAAAAATTCTGTAGTATCTCTGCATTCTCAACATAGTCTTCTATTTCTGTTTAAAATAGTGAAGTATCACTTAGGCACCTTTTGTTTTTCTGAAAAGTTTTTAAACTCATTTAAATTTCACATTTTTCTGAACTCGCAAAATTTTTTGAGTAAAAAATCCTGTCATCATTTCAGAATGCCTAGCCGTGTCTAAAAGGGTAGCATGATTCTAAGCTGGAGAAGTGTGCTCTCCTTCACATTTTAGTATCCTTGTCCCATTACACAGTTAATGTTCTGTTTCATCATGTAATGTAACATAATATGACAAGTAAAATTTAAGGAAAGAAATCATTTTTTACATTAGGTAGCTGCTTTCTACTTGAAAGGCTGGAAAAGCTAATAACTGTCTCTACTTCCTGGAGCACACCACATAGTTCCACAGCTTCAGCCAACATCTGCTTGGAGACACTGACTGGTTAATCAGTTGATGGCTGACTTTTAAACAATCTGAGTAGCTTGGCATATCACATTCCACCAAAAAATGGTGACATATGATGTTTTATGCTTGCAATTTGCTTGAAAAGGCTGTGTTTTTCTTGTGTATCATCTTTTCCTGTCTTGTTTATATATTTTACCACCTACATGGATTCACACAAAAATAGCGAGTTCTTTTCATTTCCTTAATTAAGACAAACTACATAATTCTATAAATGCCAATGGAAAAAAAAATATTGCTAAGTTCTGTTCTTTCTAAGATTAAAAAAAAAGCAGAGAAAAAGATGGTCTAAGACGGTCTTTGCTTCCCATATGTTACCATCTTGAAAAGAATGTACTTCCTTGCCCTAGTTGATGTAGCGCCCAAAGTTTCTGGGTGCAACTATATCATTCTCCTTCCAATAGCACATATCTCAATATTTAAATAATGCCTTCATGCAGTTTTACAACACTGCATGTTAAATGTTTAATATCTCTCCTGGAGCTCTTAAAATTATATCAGCTATTAATTTAACATTAAAGATATCTCATAGCAGAGAATCAAAGTATTGACATTGAATCTTATCTTTTCATCATTCATTACCACTCTGTTATTATTGTTTACACTGCCACTACTATTGGTTATATGTTCATTTTTTGATTTGTACCTTAATGGCTGAGTTAAAACAATGTTGATTTCCTAGGGGGGAAATTTCTTAGAGCTTAAGACTGAATATTCTTTTCTTATTGAAACCTAGTAACTAAGGGAAAGTAGCAACAGTGTGGAAGGGGAAAAAATGACATTTCAACATTTTAAACATCTTTTTTATTTAATTTTTATAAAGTATCAATTACATAATTTATATAGAATTTTGAAATCCCCATTTCTTAATAAAGGAGTAATCCAGTATGCCCCCTATTTTGTAGCATCCACAAGCTAAAAGTGCTTTTTACATTTTTAAATGACTACATTTGTGAAGTTTACTTATTTACTTCTTCCATGTGAAGGAGACAGAGAGATAGCATCCCCAACAGGGTCCTAATGCCATGACCTGCCCCCAGCTTTAGCCAGATCCAGATTATGGTATCTCCAATACAGCCAAGGAGATATCCAGACACACTCAGCCTTTCCCATGTGGATCACCCTTGCAGAATATTACAGTTTAACATGGCACCACGGGCTGGCCACCATGGCTGCATTTTAAGTGGTTAAAGAAGTACCTACATAAAATCCTTAATTTTGCCTCTTGACAAAAAAGCCTAAAATGTTTACTATGAGAGCAACTGTAGATACTAGAGACAGTGTGGGAGGAGGATGGGAAATGGGAAAAGGTAAGAGAGAAGGAATCAAGGGGGAAAAGAAAGAAGCAAAATATTTAAGGAATACAAAAATGAAAAATTATCTGCTGATGATAATGTTTATAATAATAACTAACTCGACTAATATACAGTGTATTCATGCTGGGAAAACTCATTGTGTATGTTGTAATGTTATAAAATGATTAATGTAAAAAAAAAACAATAATAATAATAACAATAATAATAAAATAAATAAAAATCTTTTTAAAAAAATAGGCTGGCATATGACCGGGAGGAGGGAATCACTTATCCTACTCCCTAGCATGCATACTAGTTCTCGATAACTATGGTCACTGGAGACAAGAATTACTTCTCTAAGAAAACATACGATCTGGATGAGCATATGAAGGGAATGATGGGAAAAGGCTTAGAATTATTTTCCTACCTGTTTTCTGTGCTATTTATCTTGTTATCTTTTAGTTGTCAATTCAGTACTATTCTTTTTTTTCATTTCTTCTATGTTTTTTTTTCTTCCAGACAGAAATTTTATATTTCTTATAGAATGTAAGTACAACATATGAAAAAAATCTTCTAAGGTTCATGACAATACATATTATGAAAAAACTGTGCATGAGTTTTAAACATTTTTTGCACCAAAATAAACTCATTCTTTAATGCTAGTTTTCATCAACTTTTTGAAGTCCCCTTGTATTTCATGTATTTGTGTGCAAGTAGGAACCGTAGTGATGTCATCTGTTCCCTTCATAAACTTTAACAATGGTGTTACTGAAATAATTGAATATGTACACCTAATTTAAATAAAAATAAATCAATAATTTAAATATAAAGTTTTTAAAAGAGGATTAGTTCATACCATAGCTAAGCATTGGGTATGGATATAGGTATAAATTTTTTGTAAATTAAAAACACATTCATAACTTACATGAATTATCAACTTAGATAATGTGTTCACTTAGCAAAATTTCAGTTTTGTTAAAAATTTACATTTTATAGTTTTCTTGGAGTAATTTTACATGAATATTCCATTTGATTTTGTCAACAAGTTTGTTACTGCAGTTTGCAGAGACTTTATTTAGGGGATACTTCCTCAAATTTTAAGGTGTTGTCTTTTATAAAAGATTAATTTTTCTCTTTATAAGATCACCCTTTTTATTGTTTCAGTTGTATGACTTCTACATGAACAATATCTTAGATCTAGATAAGTAAGTGCCTTTCTGGAGTGTTAGGAAGTCTGTATGCTGCCTTTCTAAATTAGAATAAGGAGCTTATAACAGTGTTCTAAGAAAATCGAACAGCATGCTAGATATTTCATTCTAAGATCAGAACAAGTAATATATTTCATGTCCTGTAGATCGGCTGCCTAGGCTGTTCAAAATGAAATAAATAAATAAACATATATCCTAAATTCTGATTCTTTGAAAATACCAAACAAGAGGGATGACATCTAAAACACAACTTCACCCCTCGTTTTAGAGAAGAAGGGAACTGAGGTCCAGGGCAACAAAGGGAGAGCTCTGCAGGCCTTCCAACACACGATTCCTGTGATTTTTCTTCCTAAATGAGTAAACATGAGCTTCTAAATCTTTTTCGCACATGGAGCAGAATAAAATAGTATCTAATGCAATTCAAAACAGCTTCACTAAGTCATCCTGCTAGTATCATAACATTTCTTTTTTTGGTACATCTTTCTTCTAAAGTCAGTTTTTCATTTAGCACTGAACGAGACTATATTGCAACACTCAGAAAAGAAATAAAGGTTTTATTTTTAAAGAGTGTTAAGTCTACGAGTGACTAAAGTGTCTTTGATACCAAAAATATCCTAGGTAAAAGGGGAATTTTTCAGTTTGAACAGTATGCAGTCAAAAATGTGGCAGACTTTCTATTAGCCCAGACCCTAGGAAGAACAGCCCGTAAGGCTGCATTGGTTTGCTAAGGAGCACAATACACGCCTCAGCGAGTCACGGAATGAGGATCTTTCTTCCTCTCGCTTCTCCCCCAACCCACACACACACTTACATGTACATTCACACACTCAAAGACAAACATTCCCATATGCCCAAATAGCACATACATACACAGACTCAGAGACACACATACCCAGTTACATGGACACACACAAACATGCGCATGAGAATTACTAGGTACCACATGTAGCTATAGTAATGATCATTGTAATAGCTGTAATTTGAAGCATATACCTTATATTCGTTAGTGGTCTTCATATATATATTTATTTTCCTGATGCCAGAGAGAATGTGCATAAGACGGGGAGAAAGAGAGAGAAAGAGGAAGTGAAAGCAAAAGAACCGCCTAAAGGAGCTAGTCATACCGCTATTCTTTCTTCCTCTATTATTCCATCCCTTCAGGACCCTGGACATGCACGTGCACACACACACACACACACACACAACTTCCAATGTGTTTTTCAAGCTATAGAGGTCAGGATTTTAACCACAATAGGCTTACCACCATGCTATGGGGCTGGCCCTGGTCTTTTTTAATCTAATAAAATAACTTCCTCAATACAAAATGCCTTGTCACCCTACTGAAAAATAGCATCTTACAAAAATGACAGAATCTTGGTCAACTCAGGGATGTTTGGGGGGCTAGACAGTGGCCTAGCAGTGAAATGCCAGGTTCTATGAGGTCGACCCACATGGGAGGGTTCCCAGTCCATGTATGGAGACCTCCTTGGGTGCACCAAGCATGTGCCCAAGGTCCAGAGCTGGCTGGGGTTGGGGAGGAAGATTGCAGTGCCAATATCCTGTTGGAGTTTTCTCTCTCACTCCCTCTCATTTGTGGAAGAAATGAATAAATAAACTTTAAAAAAAAGTATCGATGTATCAATATAATGACAAAGATAAAGGAAATAAGGAAAAAAAAAAAAAATATATATATATACACCTAGGAAAACACAGTTCCTAGGCTGTGTTTGGGAAAAGTGACTTCCTTTGGCAGATCTCACTGATTCCTCAGCTGTGAAAGGTGGGAGCTGAACTAGGTGTTTCAAGTCTTCTTATAACTCTCATCTTCTTGGAACATTAACTTACATTTCTGTATGAATGGGAGCAATGAATTCTTTTGAGAGAGAGAGAAAGAGATTTTTTATTATATAGGAGCACATGCTGGCCAGAGACACAGAGAGAGACAGAGGAAGAGAAAGTGAGAAATCATTCCCTAGGGGGTATGGCCATGCTTCAATCTCTTCTCCTCCATTTACCTCTAGGGATTTGGGGCATATACGCACATATACCCAGCGTAAGTTTCAGGACACTGGGTCCAGGACTCAAACCACAGTTGACCATGTAGGAGTCCAGTACCTTAACTACTAAGCTACCTGTTGGGACCACAATGAATTATTATTGGCCAACCCCAAATGGTCACCCAAAGCATTTGATTAAAGATTTATAGCACTCCTAAATATTCTGCAGTAGATAAATTATAGTATTTACCATGCAAAAAAAATTAATTTGTGCCTAACCTACAAAGGGAAATGGTCAGTCAGTTGATGAACGCAACATTGACATTGACCATGTGAGTATTTAGAAAGACTTACCATCTTTGGGAACTGTCAATAGTAAACCATTGGGACTAGCAGTTGGCATAATGGCTGTGTCACTGAACTCTCATATAGTTGACCATGGTTTGAGTCCCAGACCCAGTGGCTTAAACTCATGCCAGCCACGTGTGGGTGTGTGCCCAAGATCCTAACAGGAGAATGGAAGAGAAGGGATTGCAGCGTGTCCATCCCTCCTTGGGGGGGATTTCTCGCTTTCTATCTCTCTTTCTCTATCATTCTGGGGAGTGCACGTGCCCTATAGCAAAAATCTCTCCTCAAAAAAAAAAAAAGTAAACCATCAGTATAACCATAAAATATACAGTTGACTAAAGGCATCACTGCCTTGGGTGCTACACAGACACCAAGCATGTTAAGCGAACTTCAAATATTATGATGAAGTGATGATTCTATATTAAAAGCAAAACTTCCTTGCTTGATAATCCCCAGAAGCTATATGTACCACTATATTCTGCTCATTCAATAATGGCTTAATATTGAATACTCTTTCAAAGTCTGAAAGATACAGTATGACTTAAGAACTATTGCATATTTATCTCCTATCTCATTTAGAAAAGAAAAAAAAACAGTGAACTACTCACACTTACAATAAGCTATCAATTATTGAGTTTCCCTTATAACCAGATAATATGATACTTTTTTAACACTTTCAACCAAAGACCACAGTGGTCAAAATTGCTAGTAGATCCAATACTAAAACTCGGAGATCTAGTAGTAACCTGCCCAACGTTAGACAGCCAGTAAGTAACAGATCCCAGGCCAAAACTAGTTCTGATGGACTCTTAACTACGGCATAATGCTGGCCTGAACACAGGCAGAAGTGTATATAAACAAAGACACTCAACCTGGAGTTTCTAGAAGGCAGTCATTCCATGGGATCCTGTCTTAATCTTAGAAAATGCAGTCTCTTCTCTGCTAGAGAGTGGTTCCTGACCCTGGCAGCTTATTAGAATTTCAAAAGGGCTTTCAAGAAAATGACTGAGGCCCCATCCAAGATCAATTATCAAGAAACTAGGCCAAGGTTTTGGAATTTTTAAAAAGCTGCCCAAATTTTAAAATTTGCATCATCAATGTCAATTCTGATGTCAGCCAGAATTGAGAATCATTGTTTTGACCATTGTTTTTTTTTTTTTTTTTCTTTTGAGAAACAGAGAGATTTTTGCTATAAGATGTGTGTGTTTGCCAGAGGGACAGAGAGAAAGAAAGTGAGAAATCGCCCCCTAAAGGAGATGGCCATGCTGCAGTCCTTCCTCCCCCACTCTCCTCTCCGGATGTTGGGCAGGCACACACACGTGCCTGGTGTGAGTTTCAAGCCACAAGGTCCGGGACTCAAATCAGAGTTGACAATATAGAAGTGTAGTGAAGTAACTATTACTCCATCTGGTGGTCCCTGACCAGTACTTCTTAAAGGGTAGTCCCCAGGTCAGCAGCAACAGTGTCACCTGAGAACTTGTTCTTTCTTTGGCATCACCAGAGTGAGAGTTTTCACCAGCTAAGTTTAAACTCATGGTCTGAAACCCAATCACCTGTGCTTTAACAAGCCCCCGGGTGACATGACATTGTATTAAAGTCTGAGAACCACTCTAGGTCAAGGATTCTAGAAATGCACTTTTATTTATTTATTTATTTATTTATTTTTAGAGAATTTTTGCTATAGGGTGCATGAGCTTGCTGGAGAGAAAGAGAGAGAGAAAGTGAGAAATCACCCCCAAGGGGGATGGCCACACTGCAATCCTTTTTCCTCCAGTCTCCTTTCAGGGATCTTAGGCATGCACGCATAAACACCCAGTGTGAGTTTTAAGCTGCCAGGTCTGGGACTCAAACCCTGGTTGACTATGTGGATGTCCAGCAATGTAACTATTATGCCATCTGCTGGTCCCAGCACTTTTCAAATTTTAACATGCATAAGAATCAAGAAGATATCTTTTTTTTTTTTTTTTGAAGTGGTTTTTGCTATAGGGCGTGTGTGCTCACTAGAAAGACAGAGAGAGACAGAGAGACAGAAAGCGAGAAATCATCTCCCATGCGGTTGTCCACCCCACAATCCCTTATCCCGTATCATCCCTTCTCCTCTTGGGATTTTGGGCACGCACACACATGTGCCTGGTGTGAGTTTAATCACTGGGTCCAGGACTCAAACCGTGGTCGACTACATGGGAGTCCAGCGACATAGCCATTATGTCAACTGCTGGTCTCAAGAAGATATCTTTTTAAAATATAAGTCTAATTCAGGAGGTCTGGATGGAGTGAGATTTTTGTATTTCTAACAGGCTTCCAGATGATACAGAGGCTGTCCAGAGGATACTTAGAGCAGAGCTGGCCTCCAGTCTATTTCTAAAATTTGCCTCACCAATGTCAATTTTTCATTCAAGGCAATAAGCTTGAGTTATAAAGAAGAACTCTTAGACATATCTTTCCCAGTAATAATAGAGAAGAAAATACAAATTTTCCTTTATGTCATATGACATACAACAAAAGAAATAGGAAAATGGGGCCAACAAGTGGCATGGTGGTTAAGATGTTGGACTCCTACATGGCCTTCCACACTTTGGTGGATTGAAAATCACACTGGGTGCACATCCAAGATCCCAGGAGGTGGACAGAGGAGAGGGACTGTAGTGTGCACATACCTCCTGGGGGGTGATTTCTCACTTTTCTTCTCACTGCTCTCTCTCTAAGAAACACACTTGCCTTATGTCTTGGCAATTGTGGATAGTGCCACAATAAATATCGATGTGCAAGCACTTTTCCAACTAAGGATTCTTCTGTCCTTTGGGTAGATACCAAGGAGTGGGATTGCTGAATCATATGGTGATTCTAGTTATAGATCTTTGAGGAATCTCCATATTATTCTCCAAGAATAAAGAAATGGGTTATTATCTGTTGAAGACAATGTGAATAGTATTCTCAGCTGGACTGGTGAGAAATGTATACATGTTGGAGTATCCACTTTGCAAACTAAGTGACATATGTGATTGAGTGTAAAAAAGAAATTGAAATTGAAAATACATATTTAAAAAAGAAACACATATGCCTTATGGCAAAAACAAACAAACAAACAACAACAACAACAACAAAAACAGAGTAACATAAAGCTTCCATATCCAGCTCTGGATAATCTCGGACAAGTCCTGTAATTTCTTTGTGTCTACTTTTCTTCCCTTTTAAAATAAAGAATGTACAATAGATTATTTTATAGTCTTTTCTAACCCAAAATACTTGTTTATTTCTATAGTTAGAATGTTTGTGCCCCTGCCCTCCAAATTTATATGCTGAAACCCAAACCCTCAGGATGATGGTGTTAAAAGGTGAGACCTTTGGAAGGCAATTAGGCCATGAGTGTGGACCTCTCATAAATGGGATTAATGCCCTTATGGAAGGGGCCCCAGTGAGCTAGTTTTCCTTCCAACATGTGAGGACCCAGCAAGAAAATGGCAGATAGAAGGAAGAGAGCTTTCACTAGGACTCAACCACAAGGGACTCTGATCTCAGACTCCCAGCTTTTCAAAACGCACTAGATAAATGTCCAGTGTTTATAAATTACCAATCCATGGTATTTTCTTATAGCAGTTTGAATAAACTGAAGCACATATGCCAACAACTGTATTACTCTCTGTTGTGTGTTCACTGTATTTCCATACTCTGCTGAGAATATGCTGTCGAGTGCCAGGACTGTGCCCTGGAAATATTTAACCTCTCTGTCATTCTCTTGACGCTCCTCTCATAGTAGGTCTTCCAACTACTTGATGGAAGAATTGGAAACAAATCATAAACTATTTACTCAGAAACCTCTTCCATTTAAAAAATTAAATCTAGATTTTTCATTAATTCCTTTGTAGAGATTACCTTCCTTTGCACTAATGACAATATGGGCCCTCTGAAAAACGTTGTTTTTAAATAACCACAAAACGTGTGCAGGAAGCATTACTGATGGAGTGACCTTTTTGATGCTTACACAGGCCACATGTACTGGGTACAACATGCCAAAGGATTTAAAAGCACTGAAAGGGACTTTTATCTTCTAATAGCAGCATTTTTACTTTAGATTACAATCTACAGATATTAAAGATTGTCATTTTACTCCATTTCCTGTTATAGTTGAAAAGCAAAATAGGCAAAATTTTTGAAAGATAACAGCAAATCACCAAAGAGAATGAAATGCATTATTTTATATAGTTCAGGATGTTTTGTGAAATTTGCTTCAAACACTCATTCTTATTTTCTTTCTTCTTTCTTTCCTCTCTCTCTCTCTCTCTCCCTCCTTCCTTCCTTCTTTCTTTCATTTTCTTTCTTACTTTTGTTTATTTTTTATTTGCCAAAGAGTGTGTGTACTTGCCCATGGGAGAGAGAAAGAAGAGAGAAAGTGAGAAAGCATCCTCCGTGGGGAATGATGACAGCTTAATTCCCTCTCCTCCATTTCTCTTTTGGGAATTTTGGGCATGCACACACACATGCCCAGAGTGTTTCTCACGCTACCAGATCTAGGACTCGAACCACACAGTCAACCTTGTGGAATCCGGTTGCCTAAACCATCATGCCACTGGCTGGCCCTTCAAACTCTCATTCTTTCTTCTTTGCCATGAATACAAGGTTGCCTCCTGTAAGGGATAGAACCGAACATAAATCTGTCTGGGAAAACAGTGCAGCCTGAGTCAGAATTCACCAGGAATGGGTGATAATTCAAATCATGTCAGGGACTGATAATAAGACTACACTGGTTGGGTTGACAGTTGTCAAATTACCCAAGAACTTCTAATAGGTGGAGTCGGAACTCTTAGAGAACACAGAGAGCTGTCTGAAGAAGTAGAGGCTGATGACACAGTACAGCCTTGTCAAAGAATCATGAAGGGAACAAAGATTGGTACAACTCATTAATTAGTATTGCTCTGAAAATTGATCTGCATACAAAAGTAGTCCAAGTGATAAAATGATTTATTTCCTGTCTATGTAAAGAAAGTATCTCTTATTCAACAGGACAATATACAAATGTACAAAAATGTAAGGGACAGAAATACAATAGATGACAATGTCTAAAGTAACAGAACCAGAATAACAGTATGACTAGTTAAGACATATGACAGGCAGTGGACTTTGGCACGGACAAGTAGAACTCTGAATTACCTCCCCACCAAACAAGCATAAAGGCCATCTCTATGTCTACTTTTGGCAATATGATCATTAGTGAAATCTGACATCATACCTGTCCATATGACATTTATCATCCACTGTGGAAGATGGCAATAAAACATTCACTCAAGCAAATATACAACTGATAGGCACTAGGAAAGGAAAGTTTGTGGCTCTCTGGGAATCTGTAAGACAGACCTGACCAGGATGGTGCAAAGGCAGCATCCTTGAGGAAGCAAGGATTCTTCTGAGATCTGAGTAAAGAACAGAGATTAATAGGATTATGTGTGTGCATGATAGCAAGGAGAAGGTATTTAAAAAGAGAAGGAAGATTTCCCTGGAAGTTAAAGAACATAAGAAAAGTCCTGTGATCAAGGGACTGGAAAGAACCCAGTGGCTGAAAAGTTAAGAAAAAGGGACAGGAGATAGGACAGGAGGTAGAGGGAAGAGAGGCAAAAGTGAGTAGCCTATTAAATATTACAATTTTATTGTAAGATTAATGAGAAACCATTTCATCGTTTAAATAGTGGACTCTCATGGGAAGTTACATCTATTAAAAATATTATTCTAGTGGTGGTGGTCTGGTAGTTAAGGTGGCTAGATACCTCATGGCTGACTGCAATGGTTCAAATCTTAGACCTGGTGGCTTGAATATATGTCAGACGCATATGCATACATGCCCCAAATCCCAAGAGGATAATGGAGGTGAAGAGATTGCAGGGTGACCTTCTCTTTTCCCAAGGAGGTGTTTTTATACTCTGTCTCTCTCTCAGGCGTGCCCTATAGCAAAAAAAGAAAAAGAAAGAAAGAAAGAAAAGAAAGAAAGAAAGAAAGAAAGAAAGAAAGAAAGAAAGAAAGAGAGAGAGAGAAAAGAAAGAAGAGAAAAGAGAGAAAGGAAAAGAAAAGAAAAGAAAAGAAAAGAAAAGAAAAGAAAAGAAAAAAGAAAAGAAAAGAAAAGAAAAGAAGTCATTTCAGCAATGGCATAGTAGTATAGAGCCACACAGACTTTAAAGAAATAAAGTGAAGGTTTTCAGAGGCTCTTGCAGTTCCCTGGTGCTGGTGCTGATGAAAGCAGCTTGAACATTTACAAATTTGCACCTTTGCTGAACTTGGGTAATGACAACAAAAAAAGAGGTTGTTGATTTGATAGATGTTTGGGAAGTAAAACCAGCAGGACTGGTGATGGATTAGTTGGACATGGCATAGGAAAAAAGCAAGCCTTCAGGAATGACTGGGGTCTCCAGGTTGTGTATCTTTGAAACAGCTATGCTAGTAAAAGACCTCGTTTTGTTTTGCTTGCAGTGGGAAGGCAGTAATGATAGTAAGTTCAGTTTGAGGTGGGTGGCATTTCAAATGTCTTAACGATGAAGAGATACCACACAGGCTACTGAAGATACCATACTAGGGCTTATGAGGTAACTCTGGACTGGAAATAAAAATAAACAAAATATGAACATGGTTGAAGCTACATGACTGGGTGAGAACATCTGGGAAGAGTAAGTAAAGCGAGAAAAGATGAGATCTTGGAATAAGCTTTGAATAAGTCTGACTGGTAATGAGGATAAATCTGTTACATCTTCCTCACTCTGACCAAACTTTAATCTAAAAAGATTCTATCTGCAAAGCAGAAAATAAATAAACCAGGCAGAATATACCAATGTCATCATTTCAAAAGTCAGCGAATATACCAGAATAATGGTATGCCCAGGTTACAGTGAGCACCATTTAAGTAAGCTATACAAAAATTTCAAATAATCAAACTATAGATTAAGGTCTGATTTTCACCTTAACAAAGGATGCTTTCATTTACCGAGCAAAGTATTTTTTCCATGTCTATCACAAATTTTCTTTCCAGTGCCAGCCAGTGGTGTGGTGCTTAAAGTGGATGGATCCCACATGGCCAACTCTGTGGCCAACTCAGAAAACATTGATTCTCAGGAGAAATCCTAAATGTCATCTGAGAACCACTAAAAACTCAAGGCTTTAGGGACCAGCAGATGGTGTAATGGCTGTGTGTCTAGACTCCCAGGTAGTCGACTGTGGTTCGAGTCCTGGACCTGGTGGGTTAAACTCAGGCCAGACGCGTGTGCATGCATGCCCAAGATCCCAAGAGGAGAATGGAGAAGGGATTGAGACTTGGACATCCCCCCTGAGGAGTGATTTTTTACATTCTATCTCTCTGTCTTTCTGTCTTCCTGGTGAGCTCACATGCCTTATAGCAAAAACTTCTCCAAATAAATAAATAAATACATAAAAAATTAGAGTTTTAATTGAGTTTAAAATGGAAGTATAAAGGTAGGTTTAGTAAGGTATTTCTAGGAAGAAAATAATATATCTAGGTCTTCATTTTTAATGGTCTGGTTCATGTTTTATTATATAACAGAAAAGCACATTCACTAGAGGTATATGATCTCACTAGAAGATAAAATATCTGTAAGCTCAGTTTTTACATCTTCTATTTTAAAAACAATAGTTGTTCAGGGAGCCATAATGGTACCCAGTGAGGCCGATGAGCAAACTGAAGAATTAGTGAAATACTCCCAGCTGATAATTTCATCATCAGAAAAAAAATATTTCCTCTGGGTTCTCAAAGACATTTTTAAATCTTGAGTGTGAGTGATTTATTTTTTCATATCCACTCTTCTAAATTGCTCTGAGAAACATTTTTGTGCTCTGGAGAGAACTAATGAAAGCATCAATGAAAATACACGTATCACCTTTTCCAATATCTGTATCATCTTTATTTTAAATGTTCTTTTTATGTTTTCTCCTAAAAATATGTTTTTCTCTTGACATTGTTATTCTATCCTGAATTTTAATTTTCTTATTCTAGCTTTGTCTAACTTCGCAGATTTAAACATATCAACAAACTTAAAGGAAAAGGGTGGAAAAAACTCCCGATGTAGTGTCAATGTGACAACTAAATGGTATTTATGCTTTGTAGGCAGAGATGTTACAATGAAATTGTCTCTGCTTGTGATCTCACATTATGGAGAGTTCTGAGGGTCTGACAACTCCTGACATTATGATATACTCCTGTTACATGGTGAAAGCAGACAGCCAGAGCAGAGTTCTCAGCAGAGCATAAGGGAAGATTTATAGACATGGCAAAAGAACACTTTGCCTGTTCCCTTCTTTAAATAATTATGACTTTCCATGAATCTCTTTCTAAATCAACTGCAGGATGACAAATATCTGGGCAAAGAAAAGGCCACAAAAATATCACTTACAGTAAGCACTATTGAGGTTTCAGAAGCGCAGTATTGAATTCTCTGTTGTATGTTCTGCATATGATTCATTATGTGGGAAGATCTCCAGCACTCCACGCACCATATATTTCTCCTGTTATCATTCAGAAAGGACTTTTAAAGCCCCCTCTTTCTGTCAAGTTCCTTCTTTCCTCAACACAAGGGGTCAAGAAGAAAGTATTTCAGTGTATTTTTCATTGAACGAGTTGAGGAGATGAGCTAAAAATATTTGCCTAATTGATTACATGATGTGAGTACTCTGGAAGCACTTTTCAGGATTCAAGGGGAAAAAAAAAAAAAAAATGTATATATATATATATATATATATTACACACACATGTATATAATGTTTTACATTTAATGTTATATATTTTATATACCATTTATATATAATGTTATATATTTTATATAACATATATGTATATAACACAGGTATATAACATATATATTATTAATATTTATATAATTAATTATATAATATAATTAATAATTAATATAAACAATTAATAAATAATATAATTAATCATTATATTTTATATATTTTTAATTAATCATAAGGTTTTGTACACACGTATATAACATATATATATAATATATATATATATGTTATATATAACACGTATATAACATATATATATTTTATTATTCATAAGGAAGGTTTTATTTAAATATGAAAGTTTATGTAAAGTAAAGTTTTGAAACACAGGAATTGTTTTAGATGCCAATTTATTTTGAGAAGGGGAAGAGAACTAATAGTTATGGAGTATCTGTACTATAAGGGCCTTTTCACTTATTATATCTATTAGTCTTTACAACAGCCCAAGGAGGAAAGAGATAACAGCCCCATTTTACAGGTAAGTATGCTGAGTTTCAGGAAAGTTATCTGAAGCTTTGTGTGGCTTCCAATTCCATGTTCTTTCCCAAGACATGACTATCACCTACTTCTCCTAAACACTGAATATGAAAATGAATGGACCAATGAAATGAAAACAAAAATAATCTGGTCCAATTGCTTTGCTGCTATAACTTAAACATACAACAGGTAGGAGAGGGAAGAGGGTGACTTTCCTGACGTCATATTTTATATAATTTCATGTATTTGAAGAGTAAAAATTGAAGTACTGGAAGGATATAACATTTATAAATTTGTACATTTGCCAAGCTCTGAGATGTACATATTGCCTGCTTTATATTTTATAACGAATTTATTCCTCACAATAATCATACAGGGTAGGTACTATTACTATCTCCAATTTAATGTTGAAGAAACTGAGGCTGAAAGGCTAGAAAGCTTATTCAGGATCACTTAGTTTATAAGTGGCAGAGCTGGTCTTGAATCTCTGATTATATGTTGCTAAAGAGCTCTTTCCCACTGTGCTAAATCACCTCCCTTAATTACATAATTACTACAAAACTGTAACAAGCTACTGATTACTTTTCTATTTCTATGTATTTTAAAAGCAATATTTGTATTATAAATGAAAACTGTATTATTTTTATTTTTAATTACCCAAATAATACATAAATAATTTTTCCAAATTTTGACCAAAAAAAAAAAAAATACAAAAGTTAGGTTTACAAAGTAACATGTTGGTCTAACCTGTTGCACACCAATAATCCTATCTTCCTCCCCAACGGTAACTACGATAAACAGATGACATTCTTTCAGACTTTATCATTGTGCATTTGTGTCTGTATATATATTTGTGTGTGTGTGTGTATGTATATATTGCCATTTGTGTATATGTGTGTGTGTGTATATATTTATATATACACGTTTGTGTTTTTATACAGATATATACATTTATATATCTACACACACATATATACACATTTATATATACATACACATATATACACACGCACATTTGTATATATGTGTGTATGTGCATATATATACATACAGACATTTGTGTATTTTGCATTTGTGTATGTATATATACACACATACAATATACATATATACACAATATGTATGTATATGTGTGTATATGTGTATATCGTATGTGTATGCATATATTTGTTTATGTATGTCACCCCTTCCCCCTTTCATTGTACATATATGTACATATATTCAATGAGTATATATAGATGACGATCTTAAAATTGTTCACGGAAAATTAGTATTATAAAAACATTATGCGTAGGTGATGGCGACTGCGACCTAGGCTGCGAAGGTGCTGGTGGACGACGCGGAAGAGGGACCCCTCAGGGCAGCGGAGGAGCTGGCTGCCCAGAAGCGCGAACAGAGGCTGCGCAAATTCCGGGAGCTGCACCTGAAGCGGAATGAAGCTTGTAAATTAAATCACCAGGAAGTTGTAGAAGAAGATAAAAGACTTAAGTTACCTGCAAATTGGGAAGCCAAAAAAGTTTGTTTGGAATGGGAACCACAGGAAGAAAAGAAAAAGGAATGTGCAGCTAGAGGGGAAGACTATGAGAAAGTGAAGCAGCTAGAGATCAGTGCTGAAGATGCAGAAAGATGGAGAGGAAGAAAAAGAGGAAAAACCCTGACCTAGGTTTTTCAGATTATGCTGCTGCCGAGTTACGCCAATATCATCGGTTGACCAAACAGATCAAACCTGACATGGAAATGTATGAGAGACTGAGAGAAAAACATGGAGAAGAGTTCTTTCCAACACCCAACAGTCTTCTTCATGGGACACATGTGCCTTCCACAGAAGAAATTGATAGGATGGTCATAGATCTGGAAAAACAAATTGATAAACGAGACAAATAGAGCCGAAGACGTCCTTCTAACGATGATGCGGATATCGACTACATTAACGAAAGGAATGCCAAGTTCAACAAGAAAGCAGAGAGATTCTATTGAAAATACACAGCTGAAATTAAACGGAATTTGGAAAGAGGAACAGCCGTTTAATCCCTTTAGGAACTGTTTAGAAGCTTGAGAATGGAGTGAAAATTTGTGCTAGCAAACTGAAGTTCTGTTTGAAATGTTATCAGCCAACCAGCATTTGTGTCTCAGTCTGTGCCCTCCCACACAGCATTTAGAAATAAATGTTTCTTCTTAAACTTAAAAAAAAAAAAAAAATTATGCGTAGATTTCAAAAATTCTTTGCACCAATATAAGCTCATACTTTAGTTACACTTTTCCATGAACTTTTGAAGTCTCCTCCCATATTACGCAACTGTAGTTTATTATATTATACCTCAGTAGTTTTATTTTAAAGCTCAATAATGTGGGGACCAGTAGATGTGTAATGGTTACATTGCTGGACTCCCAGGTAATAGACTGTGGTTCGAATCCTGAACCCGGCAACTTAAAACTCATGCCAGGTGCATGTGCATGCCCAAAATCCTCAGAGGATAATGGAAGATAAGGGATTGGATTGTGGCATGGTCCCCCCCCCCCCCCGCCCCGGGGGTGATTTCTCACTTTCTGTCTCTGTGATTCTCTTGGTTTCTTTAGCAAGTGCATCTACCCTATAACAAAAATCTCCCCCCCCAAAAAAAAAAATCTCAATAATATGTCTCAGATCTCTACAAAAGGACACTTAATTGTTTTTTGTTTTTTTTTTTTTTTTTTTTTTGGAGAGGTTTTTGCTATAGGGTGCATGCACTTGCCAGAAAGACAGAGAGAGACAGAGAGATAGAAAGTGAGAAATCACCTCCCAGGGGGGATGGCCATGCCGCAATCCCTTCTCCTTCATTCTCTTCTCGGGATCTTGGGCACGCACACACATGCGCCTGGAGTGAGTCTAAGCTACTGGGTCCAGGACTCGAACTGCAGTTGACTAGGTGGGAGTCCAGCAACATAGCCATTACGCCACGCCAACTGCTGGTCCCTCATTCATCACTCTTGAATAGTTTTCCATAATTAAGATATGCCATTATTTTCTTAACATTATATATATATATATATATATATATATATATATATGTATATATAAAATTTATTTAAAATTTATGGTGGAGCATATGCATACACACATAAGAGTGAGGGAAAGCAAGAGGACATTGTAAAAGAAGAACCCTCCATAGGGTCTGGTTGCATGATCCACTTCCTCCAGTCCTCTAGCCCATTGGATCTTGGGCACTCACCTATGTGGCCAGCACGTTTCAGGCTGACAGGGCTGGGGAATCGAACTGCAGTCACCAAGCAGGATCTAATTTCTTTTGTGCAGAGCATCACTGCTGCAACACAGAATTGGTTTGGATATGGCATATCTTAGTTTTCCGTTCTGTAACTGATTGACATCACATTATTTTATGGGTTCTTTCCTTTTTTTTCTGAAGCATCTGTCATGTGCTCTAGCGATTACCTATTGGGTGTCTGTTTGGATGCCCAACAGATGGTCTTTAAGATTCTAATATTCAAAATGAAATTTATCACCATCCTTCACATTGCTAATCCCATATGTTCTCTTGGTTGAGGTTCCCGAAAGTGTGAGTAATGGACCAGTAAGAGCCAAGAATTATGTGAACTGGTCCATGATGAGGTATTACAGAAAACTGCAAGTAGGTATTTTGAAACACTTGTAGCAGTTTAACAAAGCTACAACATCTATATACATGAGCATACTTGAGATTTAAAAAAAAATTTTAAGTTGGTTCTTCACCACAGTTTGAGAAACAACTACTGCTGCAATTCAGTGAATAGCACTAGTCTTCAACCTGTTGCCTAAGCAACTCATGGCTTAAAATGTGTGAATCATCCTTCCTATCACTCATTTGTCATCTCAGAAATGTGGGGATCATCCTCCTATCTCTCTGCCCAAGAATACATGGATAAATAAGCAGGAAGTAAAACAAGGAGAATGTTTGTAAGAGAAAGAAAATATTTCAACTCCTGTCTTTACTGACCCCCTTTCCATTAGGATTAAAGCAAAGTGTTTCTTTCTGATCTTTTAAATGCCATCCTTCAATGCCAAGTAGTCCTGCAAATACTGTTCTGTATCTTTCCTTCTTGTCACAGTAACACTTTTAATAAGTGTTTGAGATTACACAATCCTTATCAGCTTTTTAACTCATTGCAGTGTCATTTTCTCTAACTTCTCTGTTGAGAATCTTAACAAACTACCCAATGATGGTTGTATTTCTAAATCCACTGTCGAGCTATTTCCTTCCTTGAACTCTGTACAACATTGAATACCACTGACAATCCACTTGTGGATATTCAGTCTGTCCAACAGTATCTATTGCGAACTGTGAGGTAATCTGTGGATGCAGGAGAAGATCTAAAGTTCCTTCTGCAGAGATTAACAGAGGACAGTATCTATAGAAAATAGAAGGATGACCAGGCAGTGTTGAGGGTCTGGGTCATCCTGGAGATCATCCATAGGGTATAACACCAACTGGTTCTTTCTCTTTTCCCCAGTACATATAGCTTTGATCAAGGAACAGAGAAAGTAAATGGTTGAATTGACGCAGAATTGATCATTTTAAAGGTTTTGGTGGTAGCAGAATGCCATGAGAGTGGATAAGATTCTCTAAGAAAAAATATACTGAAGGAAAAGCAAGAAGGACAAAGGATAAAGGTCCAGATTGTGTTAATATTTAAAGGTTGGCAGAAAATGTTTACTGATTATATTTTTTAAAAATATAGTAGCCCGGGAACCAGCAGTTAGCGTAATGGCTATGTCGCTGGACTCCCACGTAGTCGACTGCGGTTCGCGTCTCGGACCCGGTGGCTTACAACTCACGCCGGGCGCGTGTGCGTGCGTGCCCAAGATCCCGAGAGGAGAATGGAGGAGAAGGGATTGCGGCGTGACCATCCCCCCTGGGGGGTGATTTCTCGCTTTCTGTCTCTATGTCTCTCTCTGTCTGGCGAGCGCACGCGCCCTATAGCGAAAAACCTCTCCAAAAAAAAAAAAAAAAAAAAAAAAAAAAAATATAGTAGCCCAATAAAAATAATCATAAAAAAGAAGGTGCTAAATATTAGAGGAGAGAACTTTAAAAAGTAGACGTAATCAATATTAGCAACCATAAGCAAAAGGCAGGAAAACACACAACTGGATATAAAAGTTAGGAATCCACAAGTGACCCTAGCAAGAGAAGTTTTAGCACCCTGGGAAGTCCATGCAGCTACAGCTTCTGCTGAATCACACGTAAACACTGCTTGTTGCACCACTGGGACTTGTTCTAGTGGCCATGGTTATTCCCAAAGCCATAAAATATATGACCACAATTAGTGGGCAAAAGCAAACCTCCCTGGAAAAATCTTCCTACGCACATTGCCATCCCAAAGGCTTTGACCTAAGAATGCTATCTGTCATCATCTACTCTACTGCATAAACCACCCGGGCCCCTCTGTGGAAGCCACTCAATCAAGACAAAGCTCTCTTTACAGTGGTAAAGAAAAAGAGCAAACTACAAAGCCCACATTCCCTGCTTTGCACCATTCCTAAGCTCTGTCTTAATTGAGTTCTATGCTATTATGTCCAATTTATGATATTAATAATTTTCTTCTCTTCCACTTCTCCAAGACTCATTCTTTCTGCCTAAAAATGGAAGAAAGAAACAAAAGAATAAGAAAGTATATGACACCAAAACCTAAATCAACCTCAAATTTATTGGTAGGAAAAGTATCTTCTTTTGCTCTTCCTCTCACTTTCCAATGATATTTCTCAGTCCAAAGGATATCCCAAGAGCCTCCCTGTTTTAGCACATGCGCCATATAAGCCCCACTCAGTTCTTCCCACTAGCAAATTACTCCATGGAGGGAGCACACATTTTTCACCCTTAGGTGAGAGAGAGAGAAGTTGAGAGATGTGGAACTTTTAATGTGTGAAAAGCCCAAGAAAGGGCCTAAAAACCACCCTGCAACTTCAAGTACCATTCAGTTAAAATGAAAAAAAATCTGCTGTCAGAAAGCACTGGGTGACAAACAGGTCTTGGAAGATACAATGTAAAAGGCGGGGCAGGGAACACTACTCCACTGGATGCACTCCCTTCTCCATTCCTAATTCAGGTTGTGGCACAGACAATACTATGTGTCCACCAAGGTTAATCTTGTCACTGCTTCCCAAAGATGACTATAGAACCCAGCTCTGTACCTATCAGTTAGGTAAAGCCATGATTCTGTTCCGGTTCACGAAATCTAAGCAGAGGCCATGTGGTCTGAGATGGCCTTCCTGCTGTGGCGAAGGTGGAGACCTTATGGAAAACAGTATTTACATGAGATTCAAGCAGCCTCTTTCTTTTTTTTTTTTTTTTTTTGGGGGGGGGGGGGAGAGGTTTTTTGCTATAGGGCGCGTGCGCTCGCAGACAGACAGAGAGAGACAGAGAGACAGAAAGCGAGAAATCACCCCCCAGGGGGGATGGTCACGCCGCAATCCCTTCTCCTCCATTCTCCTCTCGGGATCTTGGGCACGCACGCACACACGCCCGGCGTGAGTTGTAAGCCACCAGGTCCGAGACGCGAACCGCGGTCGACTACGTGGGAGTCCAGCGACATAGCCATTACGCTAACTGCTGGTTCCCAAGCAGCCTCTTTCTTAAACTACGACATGGAGAATAGTCATTAAGTATCTCCCAAATTACAATCAGGCTTTTCATGAATGACAAACCTTCATTGTATTAAGCACAAGAGTTAAAATGTAATTTTTTATCACACTGTAGTCTTTCCTATTTTGATTAAGACAAGCAATATACAATTATAGACCTAAAAGGGCTTATTTCCTCAATTTCTCCTTGCTATAGATGAAACTGAGGCTCAGAGAGTCTGTGTGATTGGTCTTATATAACTAAACTCTTTTTCTTTTTCTTTTTTATTAGAAAGGTACCTAGAAGTCTAAATACAGACCTGTTATATTGATATAGTGGTATCAAATATATTTTTTAAGAATTAATTAATTAAGTTTTAATTTGACCACAGAGAGACAGAGGGAGAGAGAAGGAAAATGAGAAAGCAAGCCAGCAGGTCCAGGATTTGAACCACAGTTAGCAATGTGGCAGTCCAGTGCCTTAACTACCAGCCACCTGCTGGCCCAGTATCAAATATATTGATAACATTTATCACCATTTTAGAATAATAGGCATATTTACATGCATGAGCATAATAAATAAACATTATTAAATAAATGGATGTGCATAAATGCAGGAGTAATGATTAATACAGACATGAGGAGGCCATCCCTTCATGACTTCATGATGTCTTCTATGTAGCATATTAGAACATTGTGCCACTCATCTTAAAGATTTGTAGATTATTGTTTTAACCAGAGAGGGAGTGCCTGAAATATTGAATGTTATTTAGTTTTTCCTTTGTGTTTGGTGAATGATGAAATTGAGACCCTGGAATTAAAACAATATTCCAAATTCGTGTGACTAGTTGGGACAGAATCAAAACAGTAAGTGTGCCCCTTCTTACTCCATCAGAATCTGTGTTACGTCCATTTGTCCATTTGTTTTTTTACTCTGCCTCTCAAATTGAGAAAGTAATAAAAGTTGAAGTGGTGTTGTCAAGTATGTGGAAGGAAAGAAGGAAATTTTTTTCTACCAAAGTGATAGGACAAGAAAGTGTTCAGAATTGGAAAGACAGAGCATTAAGGGATGGAATAAGATAAGACTAAATGAAAATGAGTAGACAACAAATTATGGTTAAGATCAATCAGGCAAGTTGGTCCTTAAGTATTCATGAGTTCTTACAATCTGTAGGAGGGTAATTTTTGAGAGGAAATTAAGCTGGTAATCTTCAGGAATTATTACTTTTATGTGGTAGAGGTTTAAAATAAAGCAAAATAGGTGAGGAGAATTGCTGTCCATTACATAAGACTGAGATTGTCTCTTAAATTCCCCAGGGAAAAGGTGTGATGAAAACAATGTCATTCTAACTCATGTTTTCCCTTGTGGTTGAGAAAGCCATTATGATAAATAATCCCCCCCACCATTTGTGCCTGTGTAATGTCTGAACAAGGCTTTTCTGTTTGTGGTACAGTACTAATACCCTAGAATCAAATAACCCTATGTTCTGAACTCAGACTCCAGTTCATAAGTGAGGGCTTGAGGTCCAACCCTCTCTGCTAGAGATCTGTTTGATTTTTAATGGTCAAAGAGCAATGCAATTCCTTTTGAAGCATCTTCTTGAAAGATATTACTGCAAATGACCTTATGTTTATGAAGTATTCTTCATTATAAAAGTGAATGTATATGTGTACATACCATATACTTAACTCCAATAGTCTTCTGTGATAGTGGCTGAGCATGGCAGATCAAAAATCTACAGTCCCACTGTCAGCCACCCAAGGGATATGATTCATAATTTCTCTCTGTTGATTAGCACTAACCTTACCTTCACTGGTCAACCAGTAGAGGCTTTTTTAAAAAGTATTATGCTGAAAGCAAGTGGGGATCTCAGAGACATATAATTACTTATGTCATAGTAATAAGTTTTTAGAAAATACTTATTTTTCTCCTAAAATTATCAACTCAGCATTAAAGGGCCACAGAAAGGTTGAAAAGGGAAAGAACACTTGTTCTTTCTCCACTGAAGACGTATTGCCTCCCACCAGTGAGTAGTAATCATGTTTTCCCCTGTGCTTCCACAATACTTTGGACACATGATCATTATACATTTTTTCATTATGATTTAGCATGATTCATTTGTGATTCATTTGTATAAGTCTCTCCTCTTAAACCGTAAGTACTATTAGGCAAGAGATGGCTTTGTATATGTCTATATCCCCCAACTGACATGAAAGTTAAGATTCAAATGTTGTTTCAATTTAAAAATAGACAAACTGCCATGAAAGTAATGATTTGACAATAAAGGAAAGAGCCCTACAGATGTAAATAAATTACACGTCCAGAAGGTACAAAAGGTAGAAACAAAGCTGATTCTGATTTGACTGATCATGAGTTTTACACCTGTCCAGCTTTGAAGGAGGCCAGACTGTCAGCAACCTTCCTCTTGGAGGAATACTTTCCATGATGCATAGCAATACCCATTCCTGACTTATGAAATACTAAATAAAAATCAGACGTAATGTAAAAATCAGAAACCAGAGCAGGTCACAGAAGATGATAGCTGGTGAGCTCTGCTTTCTAACAAAGAAGAAAGTGCCCTCTCTAACTAATCCAGTCAGCTTTAGCTCAGCGTATTTTTCAATACCTGAAAATATACCAAGCACAGAGTGAAAGGGATTGTTCTGGAGTACAGGATTTTCCTATATCCTGAGCATAGGGCAAATAGAAAGGCATAGGAAGAGAACATCGGGAAGCCTTGAAAAGATCCTGACAACAGCCTCCAATGGGGTTCCCCCGACTTGATTGCTAGTTAATTGTTAATGAGAAACCTGAGAATACCCTCAAGTACTATGGACAAAACTTCCAAGTCAAGCAAGAGTCTCTGCTTCCCATTTCTTCACCTTCCAGCTAAATACATCATATCAGATACTCTATCAGAGATAGTTAACAGAGTGTAATAAGGCTCAAAACCCCTCAGATAAAAGTGACTTTCTGAAGGCAACGCTGTGGTGATACTCTAACTCCAAGCTTCCTGTAACTTGCTCTGTTTCCTACAACTCAATTCTCTGGGTTGACCTTGCTTAGCTTGTATTATATTTTAGATAAGCCCAACTATTAATAATTTACTCATTTCTCATTTACATTATGTTATGTTTGTTTTCTTAAGGAAGTAAGAGTATTGATTTTAATTCCTATATCATGAAGCAAATTATTTCTGACCTCTGCATGTACAGAAGATATGCACTTAAACTGCAACTCTTGCTAGCCATAAAATACCCTGCTGAATCATGAATATTAAAGCAAATAACTTTCCATCTTGAGGCCAAGAGTGTACACATCCATGAAAAAAATGAGGCCATTTAATTTTAAATTAAAAATAATAATTGGATTATAAGAAGTTGGAGAAAGAGCTTGAGAATTTTTCTAGAATATATTTAGAATTATAGCATTCTATTATCATTTTTAAAGTTTTTTTTTTAACTTTTTAATTAATTAATTAATTAAAATTTGACCAGAGAAGGACAGAGCAAGAGACAGAGAAAAAGAAAGTGAGAAAGTAAGCCGCCAGGTCCAGGACTTGAACCACAATCAGTCATGTGGGAGTTCAGTGTCTTTAACCATCATGCCACCAGCCGGCCTCCCATTGTTCAAAATTTATTCCTTTTTTTAATGAGTGAGCAAGCATAGAGGAGGGAGAAATAGAGACAGGTAGCCTTGACAGGGTTTGCTATATCATTATTACCCCCTCCCCAGCCTTTCAGCCAGCCAGGATTATGGGCATACCTGGAGTGGTCAGGTCAACCCAAGATTCAAACTGAGAACTTCTTATCCATGTGGCTTCAGTATCAGGAAGAGACACGCTACCACCTGCTCCACCAAGACTAGGTTTTTCATTCCATTCTAATTAAAAGAACTATGTTTTTCTCAGGAAGCAAGTTGCTTTAGTGATCACTAATTATTACCTTATCTTCTCAAGATATTAATTTTTCCTCTTTGTTTATTTGTTTATCCTCTCCATTGAAGTATGTGAGAGCATGGTCTTAGAAGGGCTCTTCATACACATACACACACACACACACACACACACACACACAATAACATATCTATGACATAATTATAATTTCTTAAGATTAATTCTATTCTCTGCTTATTAGATAATTGTACTTTGAGAGTTGTTTTTTTTTTCCTTTTTTTTGTGTGTATGATATTACTAAGCTTTCCTTTCAAAACAAAGAGTTGTCTGAATTTTGTGAAATTGATCCTCCCTAAACTGTTTAGCTAGATGTGGAAGGAAATATAGATGTGCTTTTGGCAAAAATGGAAAAGCAGGATGTAGCTGGGGCAGGAGGCTCCCACTCCTCGGATCTCTGTAAATATAAAAGTTGAAGTGTTAATTACAGGACTGATTTCCAGGAGAGTCCAACTCACAGAATTTCTTTTCCTGTTTTTGCTCATATTACAATGATACAAGCCAAAACAAATTCAAAGTTGTAGCATTCAGATGTATATCCATTTTAGAGCAATGAGGAGCCTCTTCTCTTTAGGTCTACTCTCATCTTTAACATTAGCAGTGCCTTCCTAAATGTTGAGGTACACTCGAACCTCTCCCTTCCGCATTCATCTATCCCCATAGTCAATCCCAGTTTATCAGGCTGCTTATCTATGATCATCCCTTAAATGGTCTTCTTGTCTCCCCAACAATACTGTGAACTCCATGTGTTGTTTTGTTTTGTTTTTTTTTGTTTTATGCACCAAAAAAAATCGAGCACTGTGCATGAGTTTTTATAGTTACAACTTACACGCACTGACTGGAACATAATAAATGTTCAATATGTTTTTATGAAATTGTTCATCCCAACACTCAAAAAGTGATTTCTATTTTCTAGAACCTAGAATTGTATTTGCATTTCAAAAAACTGATGGTAAGAATATTATTTTGTTCTTAATCTTCTTAAAAGTTATCACAATAAAGCTATTGAAGTAAAAACAATCTATTATATACTGTCCTCCACTAAAAAAAAAAAAAAAAAAGGTAAAGAAAACAAAAATCTCCACATGAATTATCTAAACCTCTGGGACAGGTATGGGTTTATGTGTTTTCCTCTTGCTCCAGTTTAGAAACCTCTACTCAACAACTGTGGAGTACAAATTAACATTAGAATATCAGGATTTATTATTCTTTCTCTAATGCGAAGTTTTATACATTTATCCAGTTTATTATTAAGGCAATTTTTATGATAGCTAATTATTTTTATCATTATTTTAGATCCAAGTAACAATCATGCCAGATAGTCTTTAAATTCTTGTATCCTTAAAGAAATTCAGTAAGACATTGGCAAGCATACCTTAAATGTTTTGGAGTTATTTTTATTAAAAACTTCATTTATACAGGTATGTAAGAAAAAAAGTCAATATGTTTAAAATCAGGCATGCCATTAATTTAGATGCAACAAATTACTTTTCTCAATATCAAAATATTTGGCAAGATGCTTCATTTTATATTATCAATATTAATTTTTTTATGTCCTAGAGGTGAAACTATAAAAGGAATTAGGTCATAATCAATCAAGTAAGATAAAGAAAATATATTAAGTATGGACTGTGAAGAAAATTCTTTTATATGCTATGACCCACCTCCATTTAGATTTATTGACATATAATAGATATCAAGTAATTCTAAATGGTGTCTAGTGATAATAATTACATTTTTGGGCCACACTTTATCAAATTGATTCTATATGTAAGAACTTTACTATCGAATGGATAATGCCTTAATAGGCTTTTCTTTTAATTGATGATATTATATTAAATACTATGCTCAAACCTTCAGCACTTTTTGAAATTAGGTTAAAGACACCTAGAAAAATTAACATTTCACATATAGCTGGAATTTCAGAGATATGAATAACTCATGAGACAAAAATAAATCAATAAAAAGTATTAGTAGTTGCTTTTGCTTTCGGTTCATCAGATTTTCTAGATAAATAGAACACAGGCCTAAACAAGTAAATTTCCATATTTCTGTCATCTCTAATATCTCATTCCATGTGTATGTTTATAGAGGTTCTATTTCCCTAGGCAGGGTCAAAGCTGATGTCCAGTAGCCTCTACTCTGTTCCCTGCATTAAATCTACACCCCGTGCCTCCCCTGGCTTTTGTGTAATTAAATTAGATATTCTTGATACTCAAGCAGAAACCATTGAAAATGTAATGGTAACTGTTGTGTGGATGAAAAAGGCCTATTTGTCACCATTCATTATGTCAATTCAGCCATGATAAATTAACAGAAATGGAGTATTCTCCGTATTTCTAGTGTAGCTCCCCTTAAGCCTCATGGTCTGAATGCTGAGAGAAGGTGCTCGATAGGGGAACAGCATGGATAATTTTGGAATGCTTAATAGCACTTTGTAGTCTGGAGCCAGAATGGCCCAGATCTGATTCATCTCCATGTCAAACTTGTTTGGCATTTGGCTAATGTGTAATTTTGTTTTGACATGAATCATTGAAACTTAAATGTGTTAAACTAAATATTTGAACTCTACATAAAACCTTTTTTAAAAATCTGAAGTACATATTTGAAGTCTTTCTTTTTTAAGGTTTATGTTTAGCACTTTAGCTAAACAAAATAATTATATATAATAGTTTCAAATATTCCTGACTTTTCTCTTTTGAAAGGGTAGACTATTCTGGGCATAATGATATTTTGTTTTCATCAAAAGAGAAATTATTTCAGAATGAACTTGTCTCAGAATGTGGTGGCATGAAAGCTTAGCATTAATCAGATAAGCTAGAAATTTGGCTCATCAGTGACAGAGGATTTGGAGTGCAATAAGCACCAGAGGGCAAAGCTCTGCATTATCTGGGTAGATGCAGCCTTTCTATTTAGACCACTTAAAATTGAACAGAAAAATAGGAAAATTAAAAGATAGAATAAGGATCCTTTTTAGAAAGAGAATTAAAAAAAGTTATACTGGACCTTTCTGATGCTACTAACCTTAAATTGATGTTAATCTGGAGACCGCAGTTATGATATTAAACCCTAGATTCAGCATATACAGCTATTCTCAAAATAGGAAAGGATAGAAATCAATTCTGAATGGAGACATCTGACAGTCTTCCAACCTAGTCTCACAAGTACTTACCCCAAAATTCAGGCGTTTTGAAAGTTTATGCACAGCCTGCCTCTGTGTTTGCAGAAGCATGTGGGTAACTAGAACTCACAGTACTAAGATCAAATGCAATTCTTCGTGACCTGACTCCAACTTACCATTTTTCAAAATGGGTTTCCTGAGATTATCTCAACTCAAATCGGAAACAGCTAAAATAATCATGACACATTATGAGCAACTGTTGAAGGAAGCTCAACTTACCAGATAGAGCTAATATAAAATATAAAAGGCAATAAATAAATAAAAGGCAATATTAGATTATTTCGAAAGACAATGGAACCCTATCCTAAAATACTACTTCAAGTCATAATAAAATATGATGATCTGGGTCTTTTCTTTGGAGGGTGGAGGGTTAACCTATTAACAGAGAAAATATCTAAATAGTTGAGTTTCTAATTTTATACTAGTAATGAAGGCTGATGAAGTAGCCTAGAATAATGTTATCAAATGCAGAGTCATGGTCCTCCCAGCCATGGCTAAAGGAACCAGCTCAGCAAGTAGAACGGTTTGAGAAGATGAAAACTGTCTCCCCTGACAGCTGCTCAATTCCCTCCAGCAGAACTGATTTAAAAAAAAAAAAAAAAAAAAAAAAAAAATGCCCTTTTGCACTATATTGACCTTTTCCATGAATAGGTCAGCCAGGTGCAAGCTACCAGATGTGACTTTCCATGGTTTCTAGGCCTCAGGAGGCTGTTTATCTCTTCTATTAGATAGGACTCAATGCTAACGAGAAGGGTGGTAGAACCAGCATTTTATTGTTTGGATACATGGACTTGATAAAGTTTTATGTCCCCAATAGAAAGGAACACTCCAAATGTTTTGTTTCTTTTCATTATATCATGGTTTGTTTGTTTTTTTTTCATAATACAAACTTAGCAGTATTTAGAGAATAGTAAAGAAATGCATACATAGGCATTTCAGATAGTCTAAATTATCTTACACTTCTATAAAAGTGCTCTTTTCAACCACTTTGTTTTAAATAGATTCTTTAATAGTTCCAAAACATATTGAATGGTTTATGTAAAGACTTCAAGAAACTTAATGAGATAATGGACAAGTTCATATATCCTATGGGCTTTACTCAAGATCCTCAAAACATTGAAAGAAGGCTCTCATGTGGTCCTGAGTTCAGGACCCAGGTACTTTTTAGCCCTCTCTCTAGCAAATAGCACATGCTTTTTTCCTGGATAGAGAACTTGAGTGTCTCTAATCCTGTCTCTCCATCTTCTTGTCTCTTCAGATACTGAAGCATTCTGGGTCACTTAAACAAACTAATCAGATAAACAAATATCTCCTGATATTTTGAAAGCCTACCTGGAGATAACATGCATTCAATTTAACATTCCCTACCTCTTCTTTTTTAGCATGATTATTTTAGCTAGCTCAATGGTATCTAAAACTGGCTATCTTTTGAACAATCTATAGAACTTCTTTTTTTTTTTGGAGAGGTTTTCGCTATAGGGCGCGTGCGCTCGCTAGACAGACAGAGAGAGACATAGAGACAGAAAGCGAGAAATCACCCCCCCCCGGGGGGATGGTCATGCTGCAATCCTTTCTCCTCCATTCTCCTCTCGGGATCTTGGGCACGCATGCACACGCGCCTGGCGTGAGTTTTAAGCCACCCGGTCTGGGACGCGAACCGCAGTCGACTACGTGGGAATTCAGTGACATAGCCATTACACTAACTGCTGGTTCCCTCTATAGAACTTCTTTAAAATGGGGATTCTTGGGACCACAGTTGGCATGGTGGTTAGAGATGCTGGATTCCCACATGGCTGATCGAGGTTTGAGTCCCGGACCCGGTGGCTTGCTTTCTCACTTTCCCTTTCTCTCTGTGTTTCTTTCTGGTCAAATTAAAAATAATAATGATAAGGGACCAACAGTTAGCATAATGGCTATGTCCCTGGGCTCCCACGTCGTCGACAGCAGTTCGAGTCCCGGACCCAGTGGCTTAAAACTCACGCCGGGGGCATGTGCATGCGTGCCCAAGATCCCGAGAGGAGAATGGAGGAGAAGGGATTGCAGAGTGGCCATCCCCCCTGGGGGGATGATTTCTCGCTTTCTGTCTCTCTGTCTCTCTCTGTCTGTTTGTCGAGTGCACGCGCCCTATAGTGAAAAACCTCTCCAAAAGTAATAATAGTAATAATAATAATAATAAAAATAAATGATTTATTACCTGTTGATGATGCCATGTATAGTATTCTCAACTGGACTTGTCTGAGAAGTATTCATGTTGAGTAAATTCTTTATACAAGCCAAATGATAGATAGTGATTGAATGTTTAAAAAAATGAGAATAAATAATAATAATAATCTAAAAAAAGAAAATACAAATGTAATTATATTTGCTCAAATTATTTTTTTTTTTTGGGAGAGGTTTTGCTATAGGTCGCATGCGCTCACCAGACAGAGACAGACAGAGAGACAGAAAGCGAGAAATCACCCCCCAGGGTGGATGGCCACGCCACAATCCCTTCTCCTCCATTCTCTTCTCGGGATCTTGGGCACGCACGCACACGTGCCCGGCGTGAGTTCAAGCCACCGGATCCGGGACGCAAACCGCGGTCCAGCAACATAGCCATTATGCTAACTGCTGGTCCCATACTTGCCCAAATTCTAATAGGAATTGAATGAGATGATTTTTTTTTTTGGGGGGGGAGAGGTTTTTGCTATAGAGTGCTTGCACTCGCCAGAGAGACAGAGAGACAGAAAGTGAGAAATCACCCCCCAGTGTGGATGACCATGCTGCAGTCCCTTCTCCTCTATTCTTCTCTTGGGATCATGGGCATGCACGCATACGTGCCCTGCGTGAGTTTAAGCTCCTGGGTCCAGGACTCAGACCGTGGTCGACTACGTGGGAGTTCAGTGACACAGCCATTATGCTAACTGCTGGTCCCGAATGAGATTATTTTTATCAGAGATGTCAATGAGGAAAAAAAAAAAGAAAGAAAATTTGGAGAAGAGAGGCAAAATGAACAGTAATACAGAAATAATGTTTATTTGATGCAGTTCCAAACAAAATAATCAATTATATTCTTTTTTTAGTGAGGAATTCAAGTCATTACACCTTTCTGGGCTTAGTTATGGAATTACCCTAAAAACTAAGGAAATTTAGAGGTAGTCCTGGTTTGCACACAGGGGACTTCTTCCCTTAAGCAACCTAAGAATATCATTCATTGATTCAACATAATGTTTACTGAATGTTTGTTGTCTACTTAACATAGAGGATACCACACAGAGGTATAAGACAGATATGGTTCCTCCTCTGTTGGAATTTATATTCTAGTAGGAGTAAAGCTAATAATACACAAATAGACTAAGTAATAAGTGAACAAACAAGAAAAAAGTCAGATCATGTTACTATCACACAAGACATTATAAAGGCAGTATGGTGGGCATAAATAGGCATATAGAAGATGCTTTAAATTGGGTAGGTGAGGCAAGGCATCTTCCAAGAAGGAATATTTAACCTTAAATCTTAAGGAGAAAGAGCCATTTGTGATAAGCTTGAGGGTAAGAGCATTTCTGGCAGAGGACACAGCTAGTACCAGGTCTTAGGATGACAAGCTTGGTATGTTCAAGAAACAGGAAAAAGCAGGACTGGCAGTTAGCATAGTGGCTATGTCTCTGGACTCCCATGTAGTTGATCGTGGTTCGAGTCCTGGACCTGGTGGCTTAAACTCACGCCAGGCTCATGTGCATGCATGCCCAAGATCCTGACAGGAGAATGGAGGAGAAGGGGTTGCGGTGTGGCCATCCGCCTTAGGGGGTGATTTCCTGCTTTCTGTCTCTCTCTATCTTTCTGGTGAGCACACACACCCTATAGCGAAAAATTCTGCAAAAAAAAAAAAAAAAAAAAAAAGAGAGAAAGAAACAGGAAAAAGCCAATGTGACTGAGGCTCAATTGGTGATGGTGAAAGTAGAACACAAGCTGGAAACATAGCGGTATAAAGAGCTTTGTATCTAGAGTCTGCCATTTGTATTACTCTAAAAGTGGTGAGCAGCCACCAAAATATTTTAAATAAATAAGAGTATAAGAGGAATATCAGATCAGCAGGTGGCATGGTGGTTGGGATGCTGGACTCCCATATGGCTGACCGTGGTTTGATTCCTTGACCTGGTTGTTTACTTTCTCACTCTCTCTCTCTCTCTCTCTCTCTCTCTCTCTCTCTCTCTCGTGAGCACTCAGGTCCTACAGCAAATTTAAAAACAATAATATTAATAATTAATAAAATTAAATAATATATAATTATTTTAATAAAAGAGTAATATGATGATTAGATGTATGTTTCACCAGGATCTATCTGGGTTCTTACTGGAGAATAGGTTTTAAGTAAGAATAATGTCAAAGCTAGATGCATGTTTCACCAGGGTCAGTCTGAGCTCTCAGTAGAGAATGAATTTTATAAAGAAAGTAATGGAAGAAAGAATACCATATAGGAAGCTATTGCAGTACCCCAGGCAAGAAAAACCAGTGGAGTCAGTTTGAAGGAGACTGATAATCGTGGAGAGAGAAAGAAAAGATGGAGTCAAGAGATGTTTTTAGAAACAATGTCTACAGTTCTTTTGATGCAGTGGATGTAGGATGTCAGGGAAACAGAGGAATCAAGGAGAAACCAACGTTTGGGACTAGAATAAGTGGGTGATGGCTGACAAAGAGCAGGTCAGGAAATGGCAAATGCACGCAATCTCCTGATGATATTTCAATTGACATCTACCAATCAAAATAAATTTATGGAAGCCATCCAAACATGAACTGAACTTAGGTATATGTTTATTCTAGGTGATTTTAAAGCATTTTATAATGCATTTATACAAAACAACTTGAAAAAAGTTACCTCCTAGATGAGATAGTTTAATAATATTATACTACACAAAACTACTTAAAGATACAGCAAAGTATAAGTGCAGGTAAATTAATAAGCTAAGTTAGGGCTTAACTGATTGCTATAAGGTCAAAGGTGAGTGAACTTTCTTTAATACCTAGTCATCTATGGCGATGGCAGACATTATAGAGAGCTCACTGTGTTCTCACTGTGAAACAAATTCCTTGATCATCCCCACTTCACAGAGGAGTAATTCCCTCAGAGTCACAGTGCCTGCAAGGAAGAAGCAGGGTTTGATTTAGGCAGTCTGACTCTAGATCCCAGGCACCGAAATCACAGTAGGAACTAGGACCTTCTAAGAGAGTCATTTCTACCACCTGCGGCGTGGACAGCTCTCTTCAGCATTGCTTCAATGGAAAGAGTTAATAGCTCCACACTCCTGACATTCCCTTGATAGAATTCTGTCTATATACAACTAAGAATAAATGAGACCAAAGCCCTAGGTGTTTGAGAGCTATGATATAAGAAAAGATAATTGGATTGTTTATTTTATGAGTATGGTACTTTAACTTTTGTTATGCCATAAAACCCATTAATTCACACTTCACTAATCTCATGTAAAGTTAACCAGCTAAATGATATGTAATTAAGAAATGTTACTTTTTCTTAAAAGAATTCTTTAGCCTTATTTGCAAGCAAAGCAAATCCAGGTTTGTTTTCTGTTTTTATTTCTGGTTATAGAAATTAAATTTATTAGGTTGGCAAAATGGCTTCTACTTATGATGGAGTATAAAACAATCAGGATCTTTTATGAACTTAGCTTTATTACTTGTTAAAATCCATTTATATCTTAGCTCAAAATATTAACTTTCCTTGAGCTTACAAAAACTCCATTTCTTCTCATTTTCTCAGACAGACTACTTACTATTTTCCCTCTATTATACCAAGTGAAAGAGATTTTGAAGTGTTTATATTTATGGGACTACATATAAAAATAATAAACACCAACTTTCAAAATTATGTTCTTTCTTTAATTTTGTTGAGACTTTTTTAGAGTTTTTTTTTTTTTTTTTTTTTTTTTTTTTTTTTTTTTTTTTTTTGCTATAGGACATGTGCACTTGCCAGAGAGAGAGAAAATGAGAAATCACCCCCTCAGGAGGGATGGCCACCTGCAATCCCTTCTCCTCCATTCTGTTCTTGGGATTTCGAGCATGCACACACACATGCCTGGCATGAGTTTTAAGCTGCCGGACCCAAGACTTGAACTGCAGTCAACTATATGGGAGTCCAGTGACATAACCATTATACCATCTGCTTATCCCTGTTGAGACTAGAGAAATAAAAATGTAAATGATACAAATTTTCAGCTATTGATTCATGGTGCAATCTTTCCCAAGTGGATGGAAGAAGCCTACAAATGCCCATAGCCACATAAAATATTTTCCTTTAATCACTACTTCCTTCCTTCTCCCCTTTATTCCTTCTTTTTCTTTTTCCTTTTGAGACAGTCATTCTCAACATGGTCTCATGTTGTAATCCCCCCACCTTTTCCAGCCAGCCAAGGTCAAAGGCACACATATATGTGCCCAGCACATACAGGTTGACCCAGGAATCAACCTTTTATATGGTTTTCATTGCACTACCACTGTGCCACTTCCATGGCTGGACTCCCATAAAACTTCTACTGTAGACATTCCAAACACCACCAGATTTTTTTCACTTATCTTTAATAAGAAAATTTTTCAGTTGAACAAAAGGAAATAATGAATAATTGGTTTTGATTGAGTCCATTTTTAATATCTTAAGAAAATAATTGTAAGTCAGAAAATTCACTAAAACTTGACATAGGACAAATAATGTTAATCTTTAAGAAAAAGAAATCTTGCTTTAAAAGCTAATATTTATAGAAAGTATCTAGAAGCCAATCCCTATATTAAGTACTTTATATGAACATTCACAATAACCTGTGAATTTTGCACTATGATTATGCCCAAGCAGAAGAGACACTGGCAATTAGTTGAGTATCACAGGGTCGTACAGCAAAGGATACCAGTGTGGAATCTAGCCCACGTTCTTCATCATTACATGCTCCACATGAAACGTTTCCTAAGAAGTACCTATGGAACATGATCAGCATTTGATCTTTTTTCATATGCCCATCACGGCACCAGGCTCTGGATGATGTTCCCAGTGACTTGGAGAGAGAAGTGCCCCAGCTAGATTTGGCCAAGGAGGACTATAGAAGTTCCCCCAGCCTACTAGATAATGCCATCTTTGAGACCAGGGGGCTGTGGCCAACATGTCATATTTGGACTATAGGAAGGTTTTCATTTCCATCCAAACAGCCTACTTATTTACTGGTGGCAAAGACAACATCTTACTGTTTCTCAGACCTCAACTATTTTCAGGAGAAATCTTATAACAAAGCATTTACTATATGGATCCCAGCGTGTTTTATCTCTGAATGTGGAATCTACAAGAGGCCTATGTGTCCATGACTCAGATTTACCTGTACATTCATATTCTATTTGCTTATGTATTTTCTCTTCCCATCACCTTCTATTTTCTTTTCTACTTCTCTCCTATATTCTTTCCATTTCTTCTATTTCTCTTTTGATTTCATCTATGTCAAGAACAAGGAGGGCGGGAAAGAAAGAAAAAAATAAAGGAGATGTAGTGAAGCAATCATGTTTTTTAGCCCTTATTTTATATGTGGAATGACTGTATCACTTTATGACCATATCACTTTTTGAATATTTACTTTATGGTTTTAAAGTTTTATGTCTTTAAGTGAAATTCTATAGAACTACCAATTTGTATGGGAGTTCTTTTCTTTACTCTTTTTTTTTCCCCCTCAAGCAGATAACTTGGGTTCTATTTTCTGAATGCATGGTTTAATAAATGTGACTTTGAACAGGTAAAAGCCTTTTGTATTTTCAGTGTAATCATCAGTCATACAGAGAGTATACCTGTTTCACCGACTTGACAGGATAACTGTGAAGATTAAATAAAGCAACAAGGAAGATGCATTGACAAAAGACTGATTCTCATGAAGCAATTCTGGTAGCACCATAATATTTTTGATCCATTTTTAGTCCTTTCTCTATTTTCTTACTTTTTTTTGACTTTTATCTGCTATGTTAACAATGCTTCGTTTACTTGACATACTAATACATAAGGAATTCCACTAGAAATTAATGGATTTTCCACCAACCTGACCATGAAAATTTATTTTTTGTAGCTTTCATTATTTTAAATGAAATATTTTCAAAACAGGGATTATTCATATCTTATCTTTTAAACATTGTTTATTAAACAATTTATGTTTTCTGACAATTCAGGATTATTGTTACTTTAAATACATGATGTTCTCTCCCATAAATTATTGATACCCACCCCATGCTACCATCTTTCCCACCTCAATTACTTATACCTAATTCTATTGTTGCCCCTTAGGCTATCATCTAACTTACATTTTACAACTTTTTTCCTCAAGAAACTCTAAAATGCCTGATGATATGGACAGGATTTCATGTAACTCTCTGTCCCAGTAACTTACATGGCCTCCAGATTGTAGTGTAAACTTAATAAGCACTATTTGAAGTTCTAAAATCCAGTGATAATATTAGAACCTATTCATTCCTAGGGGGAAAGAAATGAAAAAAGGTACTTACCACAAGCTTCTGGCTTTACATATATTTAATTTTGCAACTGAATAAGGAAGGTCATAGTACTGTCTTTATCAAACTATCTTTAGAAAAACAAAGAAACAAAACAAAACTGAGGCTCATATAACTCCATTATCTGTTCAAGGTTACACAACTACCCGTAGAAGATGTAAAACTTGAACCTAGACCTGTCTTATTCCCAAATCCAGTCTCTTCTTGCCACAACACTACCTTATACACAACCTTAAACACTGAATGGGCCACCTGCTTTTTTGTTCAAGATGTTTATGGGTCTTGGGGGATCAGCAGTTAGCGTAATGGCTATGTCACTGGACTCCCACGTAGTCGACCGTGGTTCATGTCCTGGACCCGGTGGCTTAAAACTCACGCCAGGCGTGTGCGTGCGAGCCCAAGATCCCGAGAGGAGAATGGAGGAGAAGGGATTGCGGCATGACCATCCTCCCTGGGGGGTGACTTCTCGCTTTCTGTCTCTCTGTCTCTCTCTGTCTGTCTGGCGAGTGCACGCGCCCTATAGTGAAAACCTCTCAAAAAAGAAAAAAAAGATGTTTATGGGTCTTTACAATATCTCTGCCCCTCCTGAAAAAGTCACCTGTCATCTTTTTGGCTATCATTTATCACAAGCCTTCTCCCATCAGGCATTTTGCTGCTCTGGTTCACAGTCAACCTAGAAAATACTAATCATGCTTGCTAGATGTATTTAAAAATAAGAATAAAACATTATCAGTAACAGTGTAAAGAAAGAATGACAAGCGTTTTTGAAACTACATGCTGACCCCAACAGATCAAGAGTAGCCACTTGGAGTGCTGAGCTGGGGTTTGAAGCAATATCCACAGCTTTGCAGGATTGAGGGCCCACAAAGAGGAAAGCTGTCTGGCATGGTTAAGAGAAGGAAAAGTAGTGACACACTTCTGGGCATGGGGAGTTTCTAGTGAGTAAATTTCATCAAGATTACCGTGTGGTCTTGGCATCATCTATCTACATTTTCAGATGTATTTTTTGCTTACTCCTTTGTTCTCAGCTAGAGAATATATAACTAAGGAAGCTAGATAAATGACTTCTGGGTAACAAAAGTGTTTATAATGGTCTCCTTCTTTTTCTTCTCCTCATTCTATTTGTCTTGGCCCATGTTCTACAGTTTAGGTCTTAGGTTTGGTGGCATCACATGACTACAGCACCCACTGGCTTTATCTAAGTCGCTGAGTGCTCATAAGACAAAGACAATGCAAACCTATGTTACAAATTACACAAGTGAGCAAGCACATGATCAAAGAAAAATAATATTTTCCAGAAATATTGAGTGTGTGAAGATTTAATTACACAGGACACCCTAGCACCCATTAACCATGAACTTAACTCTGACTTCATCTCTGCATTATTCTTCCCACTGTCTGTAAGGGCTGATCACATTGCTTGACCTCCTTTATTACTACTTCTGTCCTTGTTAACACCAAATCTATTCCATATGTAATCTCCTTGCTTGCTTTTCCTTTTCCTCTACCTTTTTTATTTCTTATCTCATGGGATCCCTGTCATGTTGTCTGAGTTTCTGGGCTTTTACATGGAAAAAGCTAACCTTTTTTGTACATTACCATCAAGCCAGAAGACTTCTTCCTTCTCATTGTAGGAAATAATCAATCACAGCTCATCTACTGTAAACTTCATGTTTTTGGTTCCTCTTAACTATGTTCAAAATGCTCAAAGCTTACAGTATCTTTCTTTTTTTTTTTTTTTTTTTGGTAACAAGATACACATTTTTTTTTTCTTTTCTAACTGACCTTATTACCAGAGTTTGAATACTAGACTTTAGTAACTCAGGTTATGCTGTACTTATGAAGTCTTCCTGATGGAAGTCACTTTTCCATCATCCCTTACATAAGTTGTATGCATCCATGTAGAACCCAGCTTAGGTTGAACTTCCAAGGAGCAAGCTCTAACAATTCTCTTTATTCTCCCATTTTCACCATACATATTAAAACAAGGGAGGGCTAACATCACTAAAGCGGTAAGGTTGATACTGCCAGAACTGATTTTCTTATATCATTCGGGAAAAAATTACTTAACTAATTATTTGTGCCAATTAATGGAAAAACATAGTGGGCTTTAGCCCTGATATTAGCAAATCCTGTTATCTAGGAGCTCCCCTTGCTAGAAGATCATCCTGAAAACGTGATTACTAGTGGTTTCGCATTACCTAGATTTCCAGTTGATCAAGTGGTATCCTGAAGGATCTCATTCTGTCATTTGTCCAAGACCAGAGTTATCTGATATTGCATACTCAATTAAACAGAGTTGTAAAGGAAAAAAAAAAAAACTAATATAGCTTCTGGGAAGTAAGAATTACAGAGTTTTATTGCCATTATTTTCTTACTGTGTAAGATACTGAATTTTTCTATGTTTACCTATTGAAGTGAAGCAGAAGAAGAAGATATAAAAAATACATGGGGGAAAAGGTATTCATAGTATGAAAATGTGTTATCTAATGGTAACCGCTAACTCCATGTGGCTATTAGAAATGGTAATATGGTTAGTCTAAACTGATACGTGCTCTCAGTGAAAATACACATGGAATTTTGAAGATTTATGATAAAACAAAAGCATGTCAATATCATATTAATATTTTCCATATTCATTACATGTTAAAAAGATAAGGTTTCAGGTATATTGGTGTAAATAAAATATATCATTACAATTAATATCACCTGTTTTGTTTTTGTTTTTGTTTTTGTTTTTTTCAAAATGACCACAAGAACATTTTAAATTATATATATAGTTCACATTTTTGGCTCACTTTATTTTTTTCAGTTAGCACTAGTATAAGCTCTTATCTACTGGAATTAGGTTCCAAGAGAAGTAACAGAAAACTCCAAAATAACCCAGGATGATTACCCAATACAAATATTTATTAATCTTGCACACAATAGACCAAGATAGACAGGGTAACAAGGCCATACTGTGATCACGTTTCTTTTATCTTTCTTTCCACTGCACTCCTACGCATGTTGCCACATGATTCAAGATGGCGATCCAGAAAAAATATATTATAGCCAGCAGGAAGGAGAAAGGAACCTATTAAAAATACAATCTGTCCAGGGACCAGCAGTTAGCGTAATGGCTATGTCGCTGGACTCCCATGTAGTCGACCGTGGTTCAAGTCCCGGACCCGGTGGCTTAAAACTCACACAGGACATATGTGCGTGAGTGCCCAAGATCCCGAGAGGAGAATGGAGGAGAAGGGATTGCAGTGTGACCATCCCCACTAGAGGGGTGATTTCTCGCTTTCTGTCTCTCTGTCTCTCTCTGTCTGTCTGGCGAGCGCACACACCCTATGGCAAAAACCTCTCCCCCCAAAAAAAAATACAATCTGTTTGAAGCCTTTTTATAACCAGCTTCTACCATCTTCCCTGATAGTCAAGAACAAGCTGTGGTCAAGATATGAACAACCTCTAAAAATCTGGTGAGAGTGAGGGAGGAACTAACCACTGAGATATGGTACCATTTTTAGATACATGGTCACATGGTTCCAGGTAAATATGAGAGACTGGACAATGCAGTCTTTATTCCTAAAAGTCAAGTGTACAGCTAAAAATGAAAAGTTGTTTTTAGGATGGCCATTTGTCCCAGTTTGCCTGAAAGTCTGTTTTTATGTGTTTTCCTGGCGTAATTATTAATAGCTTCCCCTTTCTCTCTTTCAAGTGTCCTAGTTTGGATGATAAATTATATGGTCACCCTTGTTATATTACCAAGAAAAGTGAGAGAAATAGATGATAGGGTAGACAATTCACTCTGCCAGAGGCCCTTGAGGAATCACTTAAGAAATCCTTGGCAAGTGGGTGTCTCATTCAACCCATCCTATTATTCTAAAATGATGCTATTACAGGTTACTTATGACCTCAACATTGAAAAATTATTTTCCTCACTCATTTAAATATTATGGTATGACTTCACATGCCAATTACTATGTGTTCGGGGTACACGAGATTAAAACAGAATTTAATACTATTAATCCCATACTATTAAACCCATTTTCTAGGACAATGGAGGAAGAGGGGTCCGAATTGTCTGCATAGTCTGAATTCTGTGTCTCTTTCTGTCTTTCCTTGGTTCCAAAATATATCACTGGTTCATTAAGAGAACCCCATTGCCAAATAATATTAATTACGGCTTTATAATGCAAAAGCATTACAAAGTTGTAATATGTCAAAAACTCTGAGCAGTACCACAATAGAAATTTCTATTTATCTTCTTAGCTAAACAGGTTTTGGGGTTGATGCCTGTTAAAATCTCACCCATTGAACAATACTGTTCAATATTTTAGTCTCATTGGTATGAGGACATTATAAGATTCTCTGTCTATGGGTCCTGCCTCCTGATGTTCACTTTTGTTCTCTGTTTTGAAGGAGATAACAGCTAAGCAATCTTCTCTAGGCTTTACCTCATTTCTCAAACCAGCTAAATGGGTATCTCTATGTAAGTTAAGCACAATAATTTTAACAACCTACACTACGATTGAATTTTTCTTCTTGTTCCAAATAAAGCCTTCCCTCATGCAAGCTTATTTTTAGAACAGTACCTATAGTAGACATTTTGTTTTCTTATGTTTTCATGGTTTTGATTTGTCTTGAGTTTCTTTTTTAGTAAGAGTGGAGGAAAAGGTTGGGAACAGACGGAGTAGCACTGAAACTTCAGTCCTACTTTTGGAAGACGTTCTTTTGTGAGTGGTATTGGTGAGAAATTACACATCTTGTCAGACTACTTTTTTTTTTTTTTTTGAGAGGCTTTCACTATAGGGTGCGTGCGCTCACCAGACAGACAGAGAAAGACATAGAGACAGAAAGCGAGAAATCACCCCCCAGGGGGGATGGTCACGCCGCAATCCCTTCTCCTCCTTTCTCCTCTCGGGATCTTGGGCATGCACGCACACGCGCCCGGCGTGAGTTTTAAGCCACCGGGTCCGGGACGCGAACCGCGGTCGACTACGTGGGAGTCCAGCGACATAGCCATTACGCTAACTGCTGGTTCCCTTGTCAGACTACTCTTGAACATGGGACCTCAGCTCAGTCAATCAACCACTCACTGAGCATTTTCAGTCTTGAGTTATTAGAACAGCTACATAGGAATGATAGCTGTGGCAGGAGTGATATTAGCAATGTTCTGTGACAACAGTGGCCTTGACCTGGTCCCTCCATATGATTCTGATGCACCCTAAAGTTTAAGAACCACTCCATTAGGTCTTTCTCATAATCAACTTTTCCAGAAAGATTTAATAATTATGTCATCCAAGCCAGTCCATGGCCTGGTGGCTAAAGGAGCTGGATTCCACATGGCTGACCATATGGTTCGAGTCCTGGACCTGACAACTTCAAAAATATGCTGGGTACATATGTGCATTTGCCCCCAATCCCGAAGAAATGAAGGAGAAGGAACTGCAACATGACCACTACCTATTGGAGAGTCCTTTCTCCCTCTCCTTCTCTGTCTCTGTCTCTTTTTTGGCAAATTCATGGACACTCTCATAAGTTAAAAAATTTAAATTAAATTAAAATAAGACATAATTATATCACTTAAAATGGACTCTTCCTGTTTTAGAGTCCCCCAAACCTAATATCTACAATATTCTGCTGATCCTATTCCATTTTGCTTTGTTGTTATTTAAGTAATTATCTTATCTGTGCAACTAGTTTCTAACCTTTTAAAAGACAGGGTGATAGAAATCACCATTACAAAGAGCAACAATTCACTTAGTAAATAAATGAATACTCATTAACATTCATTGCAAATTAATTGCTCCTGATATAGAAAGTACTACATTTTTTTTCTTTTTCTTTTTTTTTAAATTTGCTATAAGGCACATGCACTAGCTGAAGGGAGGGAAGGGAGGTGGAGAGAGAGAAAAAGAGAGAGGAAGCGAGAGAGAGAGAGAGAGAGAGAGGAGAAATTACTCTCCCAGAAGGGATGGCCATGCTGCAAACCCTTCTCTTTTATTCTCCTCCTGGGATATTGGCCTACACACACATGTGCTTGGAGTACTGATCTGGGGACTTGAACTGCACAGTTGGCCATGTGGAATCCAGCCACCTTAACCTTCCTATCACCTGCTGGCCCCTAGATTCCTCCATTTTTTAAATGTAATAAACCTTAAATAAATTCACCTCTATTCAAGAGCTTCTAAAGCAGTGATTTCCAAATTTTCTTAAACTCAGCTTTAAAATCTTTATATTTTAGGGACCAGCAGTTAGCGTAACGGCTATGTCGCTGGACTCCCACGTAGTCGACCGCAGTTCACATCCCGGACCCAGTGGCTTAAACTCACGCCGGGCATGTGTGTGTGCGTGCCCAAGATCCCGAGAGGAGAATGGAGGAGAAGGGATTGCGGCGTGGCCATCCCCCCTGGGGGGTGATTTCCTGCTTTCTGTCTCTCTGTCTCTCTCTGTCTGTCTGGCGAGCGCACGCGCCCTATAGCGAAAAACCTCTCCAAAAAAAAAAAAAATCTTTATATTTTATAAATTTTTAAAGATTATTTTTGTTTCATTCTTGATAGTGTGTGTACATGTGTGTGAGAGAAGTATCCTTAACAAGGTCTTATCCCACTGTGATCCTCTTTCCCTAGCCCTCCAACTCATCAGGCTCTTGTTCATAGGTGCACTGGCATGTTTTCAGGACAACCAGGGCATCCAAACCTGTGGTAAGTCATGTGACCTCCAGCACTGCAGTCTGTTCACTACTGGCTGTGTTATTAAGAATCTTGGGCCCCAAGATTCTTAGTTTAATTGATTTGGGGTGAAGCATTCTGGTCATTGTGATTTCAAACGTTCCTAAATGGTTCCATGTCGTACAAAAAGTTGTGAATCACTGTTATGATTAGAAAATAATTTGTCCCCTAGAAGTTTATGTTTTGGAATTTGGCTCTAATGGGTGATCATTGGATTGTGATGACTGGATCATAGAGGCATTGGTTTCATGAGTAGATTAATGCTGTCTCATGAGAGACACTGAGTTCTAGGTCTCCTGAGAAGGGACTAGTTTTCATCAGTGTGGTGGTGAGCTCTCTCTCTGCATGCACTCACTATCATCTGTGCTTCTGTTGACTGTGTTGTAGGCCAACCTGATGCCAGACCTACAATTTTAGACTCTCTAGTCACCAGAGTCAATAAACTTTTATTTCTTTATAGATCACTGTCTCTGGTATTTTTGTTAGTAATGCAATAATGGTATAAAAAATCATCATTCTGATAGCCTATGGGTCAAGGACCAGCAAGAACAGTGCATCTGGGAGCCTCTAATGCATTTCCACAAGCTTTACCGGTGATTCATACATTGTCTCTTTCTAAGTATGAGAAGCACTCGGTTTAGAGCAATGATGTCTAACAGAAATATGGCTATTGAGTAACTTAAAGTCATCTGATAGCTATATTTAAAAAGATTTTTAAAGATGAAAATAATTTTAATAATATATTTTAACACAATATATCCACAATATTGTCATTGTGAAACATAAGTATGAAATTATTGATGAAATATTTTATAGCAGTTTTTTGCTCTGTCTGAAATCCCATGTGTTTTATGTTTGTGGCACATCTCCAGACCAGTCACGTTTACATGTCTCACAGCCACATGTGACTTGAGACTACCATATTAGACAATGCATAGCTAAGTTTGCTGACCTGTCCATCTCTAACACCAGCTATGGCTTTCCTTACCAAATCTTTATGATATAGTCCAAAAGATCTTTTCAACAATCAGTCAATATGCCATACACTTCCTTGTCTACATTGTTATACCTACTTCCGGAAACGTGAAAAGCATTCCCTCCTCATTCTCTTGGTCTAGGTTCTATGTCTTCCTTTAAACCCAGTTCAGGTTTAATGCAGTTTGGTAAGGCCACTCTAGGTTTTATAGGAATACGGTAAAAGATGGTTTTAGAAGTTTAAACATGGACTGTAATGAGAATTGTAAAACATACTGCCTATTTTAATAAAATAAGACATATAGCTCAGAAGGTTGATATTGAAACACAAATTCTCTGGTGGGAAATAATAGCCTTCCTAGGAATGCTAAATCAGTCTGCATAATTCTCCTAGAGGTGTTCTGTGGTTACCCTTGCTGACATTCCTCTACTCCATAATATTGGAACTAAGTGACTGATACTCCATCTTAAACATAAATTCAAGTGAGAGCAACAACTCTTTTCTTGATTGCTCTAAAACTTAATCAAGACCAAAAAATAGAATATAAAGAAGACTTTATTAATAGCCTGAAGATAATAAAAGCAGAGATACCAGAGTTCAATAAATTTAGGAAATCTGCAAATCCAGAGGGAGGCACAGTGATAACATGACTGGACCTACAAGGGAAAAGTCATAGGTTCACGTATCAGGACCTCCTTGAGATGTCAGGTGCACCCATGTGTGTCCATGTTCTAGGCCAACTGAGACTGGGGATGAGTCATGACTGAGGACCCTGCTGGAGGTATTTCTTTCTCTACCTCTCTCTCAGAAGAAGAAAATAAATGAGTTAACTCTAAACACATACATATGCAATCTGGCTTTTAAAATGTAGCCTGTTTTCTATATAAGCGAGCCTCCATTCATATGGGACAGATTGGAGAATCGGGAAAGAACTTGCCAAGTTCCTCCCTGCCTATCTCCTCTTCTCTCTCTCACAGTAAGATTGTATTTATTCTACAAAGCCAGCACTTCCTAGACATCTTGATTCCTTTTGGGGTAGACCTGTCCAGTGCCATGGCCACTAGCCATGGGTAGCTTTTGAATACTTTGATGTAGCTTTTCCAAATTGAGATATACCATACATGTAAAATACATACCGTATTTCAAGACTTGGTACAGGTGTGAGTTTTCCATTGCTGAAGTAAAATACATGATCACAAATTTAGTGGCATAAAATACCCATGAACTAACTGTCTGGCATATATCTATGGGCCAAAAGTCCGAGCACAGCATGACTGAGTTCAGTCTTCTGTAGAGAGCCACATAAGGCCCAAATCAAAGTCTCGGGGATTCATTCTTTCTTGTACTCTCTGAATAAAATCAGCTTCCAAACTCATTCATGCTGTTGGCAGAATTCAGTTCCTGTTGGATGTTTGTTAGGAGACTTTTTTCCTTCCTCGTTTTTAACCAGGAGCCTCTTTCAATTTCTTAAGGCCACCTGTGTTCCTTTCACATTGTCCCTTCTGTATTCAAACCAGGAATAGCATGTCAAATCCTTATTCTCTGAATGTCCCTAACTTTTGTCACATCTCTTCTGCTCCTAACCCATGCGAATTCTCTGCTTTAAGAATTCATGCAAGGGACCAGCAGTTAGCGTGATGGCTATGTTGTTGAACTCCCATGTAGCCTACCGTGGTTTGAGTCCCGGACCTGGTGGCTTAAACTCACGCCGGATGTGTGTGCTTGCGTGCCCAAGATCCCGAGAGGAGAATGGAGGAGAAGGGATTGCAGCGTGGCCATCCCCCCCCCGGGGGGTGATTTCTCACTTTCTGTCTCTCTGTCTCTGTCTTTCTGGTAAGCGCACACGCCCTATAGCATAAACCTCTTAAAAAAAAAAAAAAAAAAAAAGAAAAGAAAAGACCCTGTTGGAGAGCCATTGCAGTACATTGAGCTCTATAGAGACAGCGCCAGAGCAAATGAGGCCAGGGCAAGTGAGAGCCGGATGGGCACTGGGCAACTCTGTGCCTCGCAGAGGAAAGATAACTAAACATGGGCAAAGGAGATCCTAAGAAGCCGAGACGCAAAATGTCATCCTATGCATTCTTTGTGCAAACTTGCCGGGAGGAGCACAAGAAGCACCCAGATGCTTCAGTCAACTTCTCAGAGTTTTCTAAGAAGTGCTCAGAGAGGTGGAGGACCATGTCTGCTAAAGAGAAAGGAAAGTTTGAAGATATGGCAGAGGTGGACAAGACCTGTTATAAAGGAGAAATGAAAATCTATATCCCTCCTAAAGGGGAAACAAAAAAGAAGTTCGGGGATCCCAATGCACCCAAGGGGCCTCCTTCGCCTTTTTCTTGTTCTGTTCTGAATATCACCCAAAAATCAAAGGAGAACATCCTGGCCTATCCACTAGTGATATTGCAAAGAAACTGGCAGAAATGTGGAATAACACTGCTGCAGATGATAAACAGCCTTATGAAAAGAAGGCTACTAAACTGAAGGAAAAATATGAAAAAGATATTGCTGCATACCGAGCTAAAGGAAAGTCTGATGCAGCAAAAAAGGGAGTTGACAAGGCTGAAAAGAGCAAGAAAAAGAAGGAGGAGGAGGAAGATGAAGAAGATGAGGAAGAAGAGGAAGATTAAGAGGATGAAGATGAAGAAGAAGATGATGATGAATAAGTTGGTTCTAGCGCAGTTTTTTTTTCCCTTGTCTATAAAGTATTTAACAACCCTGTACACAATTCACTCTTTTTAAAGAAAAAAATTGAAATGTAAGGCTCTGAAAGATTTGTTTTTAAACTGTATAATGTCTTTTTTTGTATAGTTAACACACTACCAAATGTGTCTTTAAATAGCCCTTAGAGGTATTCTCAATAGCTACTAACCTTGCCTGGTACAGTATGGGGGTTGTAAATTGGCATGGAAATTTAAAGCAGGTTCTTGTTGGTGCACAGCACAAATTAGTTATATATGGGGATGGTAGTTTTTTCATCTTCAGTTGTCTCTGATGTAGCTTATATGAAATAATTGTTATTCTGTTAACTGAATACCACTCTGTAATTGCAAAAAAAAAAAAGTTGCAGCTGTTTTGTTGACATTCTGAATGCTTCTAAGTAAATTCAATTTTTTTTTATTAAAAAAATACTTTGTTGGGTGTCTCTTTCACAGAAGAAATAAATGAACTATAAATAATAATAATAATAATAATAGTGCTGGAGTCAAAAGGTACTAACTTTGTTTTAAATCAGAATGGTCATGTTGTTCTTACTTGACAAGGAGAAGTCCTTTACATGTGTAGAAACATATAATGGAGTGAATCACTACATGGCTTCCAAAGCTACCATTCACTCTTTGATAATTGATGATCAAGCACGGAGATATCAAGTGTGCTAAATGAAGGCATGCCATTTTATCATAGACCATATGAAAAGGGTCACCTAATCATTGAATTAAGGTAAATGTTTCTGGCAATGGCTGAACATCATCCCAGAGGTGGTGTTTGGTGTTAAACTTCTTAGTGGTACCCAAGAATAACACTTACTGTTGGTATTTCATGTGCAGTAGTAATTAATGAAAGGAGGACTATAATTATAACATGCTAGCTACTGGCTATGTTTTCATTTGTATATTCAGCCACAGTGGTGTTTTAAAACTTAAATGAAGAATAAACACATACAAAAGCTCTGACATTGCTTTACCTACATGTTGACTTCAATGTACAAGATAAATTTTAATACAAATAAAAACTACTTTTAAAAAACAAAAGTTTTGGGCCAGCAAATGGTGGAGAAGTTAAGGTGGCTGGATCCCATATGGCCAACAGCATGGTTGGAGACCCAGTCCCAGTGGCTTAGAAATATGCCAGGCACCATGCATGCAAGCCCAAAATCCCAAAAGGCGAATGGAGAAGGAATTGCAGCATATCTTTCCCCCCTGGGGAGTAATATCTCTCTCTCTCTCTCTCTCTCTCTCTCTCTCTCTCTCTCTCTCTCTCTCCAGTAAGTACACATGCCCCATGGAAAAACCAACTAAATAAGTAAATAAATAAATAAGAAATAGGAAGACTTGCAATAAGATATAAATATTTAAAACAAACAAACAAAAAGTTCCATAGCATTTGTTAGGTCATACCCTGTCACTGATTTTAGCTTGTGTACATAGACGTTTTTAGCTTGAAATCCTAGGTACACGTACTGACCTCAGTGTATGACATCTCTAAACTATGAAATTAAAACTAAACTATGAAATTAGTTAGTCATGCTAAATTAGTCATGCTAAACTATGAAATTAAAACTCTATATTTAACTGTAAATTAGAAAAAATAGTTTATAGAAAACTATTGCTCAGTAATTTGTATTAAGTGAAATTTATTGTGATACCTCTATATCTAATCTATTATCTCAGCTGAAGATGGCATAACATATAACTTAGTTTGTGGTATCAATCAAGAAATTTTATGTGTATGTGTGTGTGTGTGTGTTTGTGTGTATAATACACAGGGGTTTATATGTGTGTCTCTAAAAATTTATAGCAAATGGATATCATGAAAAAATTACATATAGATTTAAAAATGTTTGCCCTAAAATATAAAATATACTTGTACTTTAATTTCATTTTTCCAAACATTTTGAAGTCCCCTTATATAGCTATGTTACAAGATATAATATATATATGTTATATTTGTGTATATATAGACGCATAGATACACGTGTGTGCATGTATATACATGTATGCATATATACATACATGTATATACATGTATACATACATATATATACACACATACATGTGTATATGTGTATGTAAATAGATAGATCAGTCCTGGTTACATTTTCTCTTTCTCTTTGAACTATGATAAGTTCCTGGGTAGCTGGATATTTCAGAAGTTAAAATGAAGAGACCTTTACAAGGAAAAGAAATAATTTGCATGCATGATATAGGAAGGTATTCCTTAGGTATGTTCCCAGCTTTCTTTAAACTATTAGACTTAAGCTCCAAAGTATCTGTAATTTAATATTTAGAGTTAAGAAAATTATGATGAATACTTTTAATTGTATAGTTACAAGTCATCATATATACACATGTTTAAGTCTGGATATCAGGATTAAAGCAATCCTTGAAATATATAAATATGTCCTTAATATACTGATTATAAAGCATTTTCAATGTATGTTACTACAGGCTTTTATTTTCCCTAGATCAAACCACTGGCTTTTCATTAATTAACATACACAACTTTTCATTTTAAGTAGTTAAATTGAATAGTACCAAAAAACACTAACTATTAAATTTTTTTTTTAAAACCACATAATTATATTAGGCCCACCAAGATAATCGAGCATAATCTCCCTATTTGAAGGTTTGAAATCTTAATTACTTTGGCAAAATCCCTTTTGCCATAAAGTGTAACACATTTATAGGTTCCAAGGAATGGGATTTGGAAATCTTTGGGGAGCCATGCTTCCTATCATAGTATGGGAAATAATGTAAAATATTTCATTAAGTTTTATATTGATCACATGTTGGCATTATAATATTTTGGGTATATTGGGTTAAATTAAATATATTAGGTTGTCAAAAAAAGTCATGACCTGTTTCTTACTGTTTTTTTTTTTTTTTTTTTTTAGTTTTTTTTCTATAGGGAATGTGCACTCACTAGAGAGAGAGTGAGAGACAGAGACAGAGAGGAAGAGATCACACACACACACCCCCCCAAGGATAATGGCCACACCACGATCCCTTCTACTCCCTTTTCCTGTCAGAATTTTGGGCACGCACACATGCGCCCTGGGTGATTTTCAAGTAGCTAAATCTGGGAACTCAGTCATGTGGGAACCCAGTGCCTTAACCACCACATCACCTGCTGGTCCATTTTATTAGTTTTTAAATAAGATATTATTAATAGAATGTTGAAAAATGAATATGTGGCTCAGATTTAAGCCTTGTGTTACACTTTTTTTTCTTTTTAACCAGCAATGGTCTAGACTATCCTCATAGTTTCTGACACCTAATCTGCAAGTCTGTCTTTTCCATGAGAAATGCTTCCCTTACAATTAGATGTGACCTTACACTTTTAGGTCTAAAAGCTTATGACTAAGCACAGCATAGCACAATACAAAAACTACAACTTTCATATAAGAGAAATTCAAATATAGTGATGGTGCATGAAAATGCTTTGAGTTGTCAGAAAAGTCCCGATGCGTTTTTGCCTAGAAACACACATCATGGCTTTTCCTATGACCCAATAGTTACGGGAGCCCATTTCCTTATAAGGAAAAGACTCCTGGTCAACCAGATCTATATCTGAAAACCCCTAAGAGGGCAGAGGCTTCTTTCATTCATCTTTGTGTTTCCAGTGGTTGGCATGTACAAGGGCCTTTTCAAGGAATATTTGCTAAACCAACTGGATCTAGGTCAGTGATAGGATGGTTAAAAGAAAAAAAAAATGATAGGTTTTGGGAAATAAGTCAGTTACCTTCTATTTCCTAAAGATGACAAATTTTTCCATACTCGACTGAGAGGTCAGCCTCTGTTTGGCACTATAAGCTAAATAATATTTAATGGTTGCATCTTTATGAGAGAAGAGAGTGTGACACTATTCTGGAAAAAAATATGCTTCACCAAGTGAACACTGTAATTAAACAAACATATTTCGTTATTGTGTCCTTTATTTGGCTTTGGTGACTAAACCAAACCAATGAATTTGTGACTATTTTCAAAATTGTGTACACACACATACACACATATGTGTGTATACACACACACACACACACACACACATACATATATTATTGCTAGAGGGCACATATACTTGACAGAGAGAGAAGGAGAAAGCACCCTCCAATAGGGCATGGTCATGCAGCAATCCCTTCACCACCATTTCTCCACATCCTGTCAAGATGTGGGGCAAACACACACAGCCCAGCATCGAGACTGGGATTCAAACTGTAGTTGTCCATGTGATAATATAGTTAGTCCCTTCACGAATGGGCTATGGGGCCAGCAGTCAAAATCGTGTTTAAAAATGTTGTTTTTTTGGAAAGTGTTACTTTTTCTGGCATTTAACTTTATTTGTTTAATATAGTCTACTATGAAAACTTTACTACTAAAATGTTAGACCCCACTCACCCACCCACCCACTTCTGCACATCACCTGGCAGAAAAGCCAGGTTATTTACAGGAGCTGAAAAGCAGCATGAAAAAAAAAACCCATGCACCTTGATTTAATCTTCCAATCACAGGCAAGGTAAAAGCCCTGACTAGTGCCTTGCTTCACAGTTGTCGGGACCGTACCAGCTCCCAGCCTCAGGTATGATCTGGCACAAAATAGGCAAGCTCACTGTGACAGTCTAGCAGTCCATCGGCTATGGAGCTCCAGAGCCTCTGAGGAGAAATTAGGCGTGCTGAGAAAGCACAGGCTGCTGATTGTTCCCCTCCTGCCAGATGTAAACCTGATGCAAGACAGAATTAAGAGAAACCAGATTCCTTCAACCCATCTTCCCTCTCCATAATCTTCCTGACACAGAAGAAAGCATGGTGCCAATAAAAAGATGATCTAAATAGACATTTAAAATAAAGTTTACTAATTGAAAGGACTGATTGATGAAGAGATGAATTCTTCAAAATCTTTTATCCTGCCCTTGTGGACTTTATTGCTTATCAGCATTTTTTTTTCCCCTGGAGAAAAATAGAACAGCAACATTTGTTCAGAAAAAGGCAAATTGTGTTTCTTCCTTTCTTATTACTTTTATTGTTTGAGGTTTCTTTTAGACTATAATGTGGCATTGTGATTTTAAGATGGGGAAAAAAAATCCCTTGTCTTTCAAACATAAGAATGTGATTGTATGCTATTGTTGCCAACAATGAGCTAAAGAGGTTAATGGATCACATATCTGGCAAACAGCCATCTTTCCTCCTGCTCAATACATCACACAATATATATTTTGTTGTTGCTGCTGAGCTTATGATTTTGTCTGAGCAGTTGGTAAATAAGTTTACTTAGGTCTAAGTTCTCTCTCTCCAGACCTCCACAGCAGTGTTATCTAGACTGCATCTTGTACTTTGAGATCTGAGCTCCTGATGGATCAGGTGAGGGGGTCTGAGGAAGGGGGTGGAGCTGGCTGTTGAACGAAATAACTTAGAAATATTGTGCGTTAGGACTTGCATCCGACCTTTCATTTTCAGATTGCCTAAATTAACAGTGAAATGACCACAATAGAAAGGAATGGCTACTGGAAAAAGCGCAGCAGTTCTTCTGAGTGTTGTTGGTGATCACTCTAACCAACCTCTTCTTAAATAGGCCAGTCTCCGCCGCTGACCCAGGGTAACTGGACTTCACATTCTGTGACTGTCATTTGCAAACAAACAAGCCATCCTAAACAATAGCGCTGTGATATTTTGCCCAAAGGATTTTTCTGTGTACTTCATTTGTACTATAGAATGTAAGCAAGAAACCGAGTATCTCCACAAAAGGAAAAAAAAAAAGGAGGGGCTTTATTCATTAAAAAGACAGTTTTCCAGGTAACTGTGGTTGGGTAGGGATGTACGTGGAGGGAGGTGACTAGAGTTGGGAGAGGAGCACCACATAAGTTTTTCTTAGATTAGATGGGCTCTTTCCAAAGCAGGCAAAGACCACAGTAAGTCACACATAGAATCATCCTTGGCCTGCTCTTTCACGGACAGCAAGAGACAGGAGGGACGCGGACAGAATCCGGTTGGGGAATGTGCCTCTGGGCTTTGGGATTGGGTCCTGGATGAAAGCCTAAGCCCAAAGCTCCCTTCCCAGCTAGGTGGTGATCGCCCCCTGTGACTCCGGATGCACACAGCAGCCTGAAGCACCGCCACTGCCTCTGCCGCCGCCCGATCCCTCACAGTCCCCAGCTCTTCCGTGTGGCACTCCAGCGACACACCAGCTCTGTGGCCACCTGTGTGCCCCAAACTCTGGGCCTAGACCTCACCGCGCGCACACACACACACACACACACTCCGGTGAGACCAGTCTCAACTCATCAGAGATTGGATATCTTTGACCTCTGTGCCCCAGCTTCTGCCAGTATGGTCACCTCCGCAAGCTTCTCGAGCTCCGACATCAGTCATTACCGGAGCCTTGCGCACCCACCCAGCAGCCCCACGGCGCTGCTCGCCCGCGTTTCCCGCGCCCGGGTGGGACTCATGGTGGCTCAGCCGCAGGAGCCCCTCCTCCGGGTAATCCTTTCCCTCCCTCTTCTGGGCCTAAGGCTTTGCCCTCCCCCTGCAGCAAGCAGCTCCGGTGTGTGCCCCCATCTCTCCGCTGAAGACACCTGCGCTTCCTTCTCCACCCTTCTCCTCCTCCTCCCTTTCTCTGCGGTTTCTCCGCTGCCGTTGGGAGCTTGGGAGCTCGAGAGCGGCAGCTGGAGGAGGAGCTGGGGAAGGAGGGGAGTGAAGGGAGGAGTAGGGGCGGGGTGGGTGGGGAGGGAGCCGGGAGGGTGTGGACTGGCAGCCACTCTGCAGCTGGTCGCCGGGGACCTGGTCCCTCCTGCGCTCCCGACTGATGGAGGGGAAGAGATTCGCTTAGACACACACACGCGCACACAGCTGGGCACGTCTCCGGGAGGCAGCTGCCTGCTCCAGCGCGCTAAGGCCGGGCGGCGGCCGTGACAGCGCCAGCCGCGGGGAGCCGGGCGCCTGCACAGCTTGGCACGGGCGGCTAGAGGACGCAGAAGATCCCAGCCCCACTGACTGTTGCTCTTTTGGGCGGATCGGGAGGAAGCAGGCTACCCGCGGCGCTGTCAGCGAGGACGCCCGGGGCTCTCGCCTTTCACGCGCAGGGTCCGGGGCTGAGCCGGTGCCCTCGTGGGGCAAGGAGGATGCGCACGGTCTCCCGCAGAGCGGCTGCGGTCCCCGGCACTGCGCGGACTCGGGCTCCGGCGGCCGCCCGTGCTGTGCCCGCGCCGCGGGGGCGCGCTCTGCCGCACCTGGCTCCAGCCTCCCGAGGAAGTGCAGGAAACGCGCCCTAAACTCCACTACTTCTCTCCAGCCTCCGCCCCCTCCCCGCTCCCCGCTCCCCGCCCCGGACCTCGGCGCCGCCGCCTGCGCGTGGGGCCCGCCCGCCTCTTACTCACACGCACGCACGCACAGCCCTGCCCGCTCGCTCCCATTCACGCCGGCTCGCTCTCCGCCGTGTCCAAGCCTGGGCATCCGAAACTACGGGACCAACTGCCGCCTGCGTTTCTGGAGCCGCCGCGTGGCCCGGCGCGACCCTCCGCGCGTGCCCCACGCCCTGGGCTCCGGCTCACGCCGCCGCCGCCGCCGGGGACCTTGGTGAGCAAGGCGCGCCGCCCGCCCCGCGCGGGGGAGGGGCTCGAGCACACCCGGCGGAGACCTCGTAGATTTGGGGAGACCTGCCTGACTGGGGGGGAAGTCCAGGGCGGGCATCCGCGTGAGGCCAGCCCAGAGCACTTTCGGGGTGCGGTTCTCCTGGCTGCCACCTGGGAAAGACTTTTGAGACGTTTGCTGGGGCTCCGGGCTAAACTAGTGCAAAAAGAGAACGCGCGGACGCGATTCCCGGGGTAAATTTAGAGCGTCAGTCTGTCAGTCGGTCAGTCAGTCAGCCGTTTCTGTCTCAGTCTCTTGTCCAGAGCGCGTCAGCCCACACTCGCTTTGAGGGAGAAGAGGAAACACTCACTCCAAGCGCTCGGCAGAGTTTGGGGCTCGCGCACCTACACTTCTCAGCCTGTGACGCTGGCGCCGAAAGCGCGAGGGCGACTCGGGGTGGGAGCGGCTGCTGGGTCCCAGCAGAGGGCAGGCAGAGGGCAGGCAGAGGCTGAGGCTACCTGTGGGCGGGCTGCCTGCTCTTCGGAGTCCGACCCAACCCTGGCAGCCGCAGAACCCCGCCCCCTCACAGGCAGGCTTCGCGCTGCCCCCGCTGCCCACCCTCTCTCCACACACACACACACACACACACACACACACACGCGCACCCTGGAGGTGGGTGCGGTTGCGGGATTGGTCATACAGTTATTAGTAGAGGGCTTGAGGTAGCGGTGGCCACTGACTGGAGCCCTGAGCCTCCTGCTCCTGGGACCTTGGTTTAGGGTAGCCAGGTAGGAGAGCCTGGCCTGATGTGGATGCCTTTACCTGGAGCGTCCAGGAGCACAGCGAGGAAACCACCACTACTCCGGAGTTCTTCGCCTTGTGGGCTCCGCTCTCTGGTTTCCCTCCTTGAGCGCTTCGGAGTACCCACCCAAGGGAGCTGCTGCTCAGATGCGCGGTCTCCCCATCCTCACCGGGTGGGTCTCTCTCTCTCTACCAGCTTCTTCATGGTAAATATTGATCCCTTATGGGAGATTTAATATTTGCAAAGTGCTTTATATCATATTACTTCGTGGGTGCATTTAATTGCACTGTAACTCTTCTCTGATGTATGCAAACTTAGCCTGCTAAATAGCATGCAGGGTCAGGTTGGGTGGGAGTGAGAGTGGGTGGGTGTCCTTCCTGTGACAGTGTCTTTCTAAGCTGATGTGCTAGAAGTAATAAGAAGCTGTGCTCCTGAAAGATTTTTGTCAGTAGTTTCTTTATATTCCAGAGCTTTAGACAAATGGTTTTACATTACAATTTAGATGAAAATATATTCGGTTGCTTTTCAAAGAAAAAGTTGGAGAAGGACGATTAGGATTTACACATTGGGATATCAAAAATGAATATTTAGAAAAATGTTTTATTGCCATTGATTATGTTGCTGCAGATTTTTTAATTTCCCTTGCAGTTTCCTCCTACCAAAGTTCTTGAAATGAAAACAGTCTTACTGTGCTTACCTTCCTCCTTGTATTTGTTTACAAATGGCCCTTGCTCAGAATGACGGAATGAGCATTAGAGCAAGGCTTCTTTACTTCTGAAATGTGAAGTTGTTCAGCAGTGAACTGTTGGGGACACAAGAGGATATGGCAAGAAACTTGATGATGAGAAAGAAATGGTTGCTTAAATTTAACTGTCTCTAGTGCACAGTGTTTTGACAGTGAAAAAGAACATTGCTTTGCCCAAAGCACTCTGGACTGTTTTAAAATACTCTTTTCACAATAAAATATATGGAAACATTATTAATAATGTAAAATAAGAAGATTATATGGGAAATTAGGGCACGGTATTCAATATAGTTTTATAGCAAGTTCCGGGATCATGGCTTCTAGATTAAAGCAGACTTCATCCTTAAATTTTAGTATTTGAAGTTGTTGATATCTTTGTGAGGAGGTGCTGCTCCCAGCGTTTTGATTATGTTCCCATCATTGTTCTTCCCATTTTGCTGGCATACATAGATGTTTTTGAATGAATAACCTTCTTACTGAATTCTCACTCATTCAAAAAGTATCAAGTATGTGAAACACAGGGTATGCAAAGCTGAGCTGGAGTGTTGTTTTGAACAACAAGGAAGGGTTTTTGGTAGAATCAGAGTGCTTACTCCTACACTTTGTAAATAGAACTGTAGAGCACTAACTTAAGGAAGGAGATCTTGCCCAAAGTGGGTGATCAACAAAGAGCTATTGACTCAAAATCATATAAGATGTTAACTAGCCAGCTTTGTTTTCACCCTAAATCCCACCATTATTGTTAACCCACCCTGTCATTTAGATATGATTCAACTTCACAGAATTGATGTTGACTCTAATCTTCTTGCTCTTTGTCTGAACACTTTAGAGTAACATAAATAACTGTGCGCTGTGTGATTCCTAGCTCTGGTTTTCTGTGTATGATTTCTATGGAGCAGTGCCAGATCTGAATATGTCATCAGTATTCATTTATGAGTAAATGCAAATTTTCTTGTGGCATTGAAAAAATGAACTCGGATTCATGAAATGCAACAAATATTTTGCTCCTTCATGTTGCCATCTCTTTATTTTCATAATCTCAGAAACAGTAACATCGTTTAAGAATGCAATTAAATGTAAGTGAGGAAGTTAACAAAAATGATTGTTTAGGACTTTTTAGAAAAGGGGAAATGTTTTATGGAAATCGTAGTTGAGAACAATTTTCTCGGACTCTCTTGACTTGTCTTGCAGGATGTTCATTTATTGTAGGGTCACTCATTCATGAATAAAATAACTCTCTGGGTAACTTAGTAAAGGGAGTTGGCAGAGGAGAATATGCTTGCTAAAAAGGACTCTAAAACCTCTGAAATATGTTGTGAGCAGTAACAAGAAGACCATCTTATTGAAATTATGTGAATATATGCATATTTTATAGATCTTTATATGCACGATTTAAAAAATATTCTTAACACTTTGTTCCAACATGTTCACATTCTGAAGTTATTGGACTATGTGAGGAGCTATTGTTCAGTAATGAAATGATAGCTTAAGTAAAGGGTGACCATCATGAAAAGGAAGAACAAGTCAAGTTAAGGGATTCATATTCAAATCACAGATCTATTTTCATCTCAGTCCTGTCCTTTGGTTAGTGGTAAGAACTCAAAGTCAAAATAACTAATTAAACATGTCATTATAAACTAAATGGCTACTATTTACAAATATACTATATTTCATTTTTTTTTCTGTAAATGAATTCTTTAAAGCCAGTAAAAGACTTTTTTCCCTGGAATTTGATGTTATTGTTGACAAATTTTGCTTTCTCTAAAATCAACGTTTCTTTCCAAAAGTCACGATGTAAGTTTAACCTTTACAGAATAAGTGCAATTAAAGAAAAATATTAATAGCTACATATAAAAATTATGGATCTAAGTAAAAACATTTCACAGTAGCTAAGATGTATCAAAACAAAAGTAAAAGATTACATCTAGAGGGCTAAATCGTGTATACAAAAGTTAGGTAAGCCTCTTTAAACCTCGTATGTCAGTTCCATTATTATCCTATCTTACTACTAATTAACATTTGGTACAATGGATTACTTGTCATCTTCATGAAAAATTTTATGAAAAAAAAAAAAGGTATACCAGTCTGAAGAAATGGTTGAGGAGTTTATCTGGCTTTAAACCACTTTACCTAGGCTGACTGTACATGGAGTGGAAAGTATGTTTCCTGTGTGCATACATGCAGATGTATGTGTATGCATACATAAACACACCTGTATCCATATATAGTACATATCTGTATATTTATTCTGTTAATATATGTATGTAAATTGTTTATAATAACTTTATACAATAGGAATAGAACCCCCCTTATGGCATCTGTGGTTTGTAAAATCAGCATTATTTTGAGAATGGTAATTATAAGTGCACAACTCATTTGATACTAAAACATTTGGAGTGTGCTAAACCCGTTCGAACAACTTATTTAAGAAACTCTTCTTTTAATAACCTTTAGTATGTGCCTCACAGTCCAAACAACTTTGCCAGTATTACCTCATTTAATTCTCATTCAGAAGGAAAATAAGTAGGGAAGGCTGTTTAATATTCATGTTTGGGAGATGAGGAGCATGGGGTTTTATGAGCCTACATAAATGGCCCAAGCAATATGACTACTAAATAGCAGGGCTGGCATTTGAGCACAGGCAGCCCACTACGCTTTGCCTCTGCTCTTGAATAGATTTTTTTTTTAAGTTTACTTAAATAGGAAGCCAAGTTGAGAGCAAGTTAAAAGTGTAAAGCAAAGACATTTTAGCAGCAGAGATTTATGACCGTTTTAAACTCAGAATGAATTCTTAAGGTGTTCATAAGGAAGGCGCCTGTAATGAAACAGTGACATAACCTGAACCAGAGCAATACTTGAATCTGGTGCTGTAACGTAATGTAGTTTTTAATGGACTCCATAATATTCTAAGGTTCAGCTACTTTCAAATTAGGTAACTTTAAGAATGGATGCCACATTTAAGTAGTTTTAATAGCTCAGAGGATCTGATACCAAATGCTTTATGTTTCCCATAATATCCTTATAATGTGAACTTCTTGCACAGAGGTCAGTGCTATGTGTTACCATCTGGTGCTTGCCAACGGAATTGAATTTTATAGAAGTGTAAAATGAGACTGACTCTGCTCAGATCCACCTGCACACAATAGGTCTTTCATTAATGTTTACTACATGAACTTAAGCTAGGTATTCCACAAACGACTAATCCAGAACTAAAGAAACTGAATGTCTTTAAATTGCATAGTTTTAAGATGTGATTTAATATTAAATAGACATTTCTCTTTGTCATTACGATTTCAGGACATTACTGTCTATGAAACCCAGTGAAATAATAACCTTTATGACACAGAGTGGCCTGGGATGGGAAGGAGGAGGATGGCGCGAGGAACATGAACGCATAAACTGATTAAAATGTTCAAATTTAGAAGGAGACAAAAGGAAAAATGTCTGTAATTGTACCTTTTATTGTTAAAAGGCACATAAGACATAATTAACATTAAGTAACAGAATCTTTAGACTGCTAATGAGGTAGTGAAACTGTCCTATCATAAATATTAATAATCTTGCTATCTGCATATAGTTTAGGGAATATTTAGGATCATATTAAAATGTCACTGTAATACTCTTTGCTGTAGCTAGCTAACTCAACTCAATGAAAAAGTTACAATAATTTCAAATGTGCCTCAGCATAAAGTGTTCATTGTAGTATAAGTGCTGGAATCAGACAGAGGTGACTGAATTAGAATCCCTGCTTCACCCCTTATTAGCTATGACATCTTGGGCAAATTATTTAGTCTTTCTAATTCTTAGTAATTTTATGTGTTGAATGCTTATGGAAATACCAGTTCAAACACTTCCATGTGATACTCCATGTAAAATTCCTAGCATGAAATATAATGCATAGTCAAGGCTCAGGAGGTAGTAATTGAGATTACTGTTGTCACCATTATCTTTAACATCTTCAGATCATCAACATAAAAGGTAGAAATAATGGCTATATCTTGCACTATCTGTATGTGTGCATGTATGTGCGTGTGTGTATGTGCGTGTATCTAAATCACATATTTATATAAAGAGAATTGGTTGTTCTCCATTGTAAAGCAAAGTGTTATGTATTCTCTTACTTTTGAGACAAGTATGTGAAGAAAGAAATATGTGTTTCAATACTTAGTTTTTTTTTTTGGGGGAGGGGGAGGTTTTTGCCATGGGGCGAGTGTGCTCGCCAGACAGACAGAGAGAGACAGAGACAGAAAGCGAGAAATCAACCCCCCCAGGGGAGATGGCCACGTCGCAATCCCTTCTCCTCCATTCTCCTCTCGGGATCTTGGGCACGCATGCACACGTGCCCGGAGTGAGTTTTAAGCCACCGGGTCAGGGACACCAACCACAGTCGACCACGTGGGAGTCCAGCTACATAGCCATTACGCTAACTGCTGGTCCCAATACTTAGCTTGTTTAATGGCCTTGCCAAGCACAAAAATTGAGAGGACGCTTCTAGCACAGCTACTTCACCATTTCTCTTAACAAAGTCCAACTATACATGTTTGCACAAGTCTGGATGATGTATCTTCTTGCATAGAAAGAATAAATGGAGTCAAAAACAAAAAGTTTTTCTAAAGGCACTGAAATACTTTGTATCTGTTATGAGTTGCAAGTTTTAGGATATACATACATTTCTTTCTGACTCTTATATTTTATGGCTAATAAAACCCATTTTATAAAGGGAAAATGTATTTCCTTACTCTGGTCATTAAACTTGACTAATTTGATTTAAAAGGTTAATTTTATCCCTAAATTATTTTTAGGGGTAACTGCAAGTAACTCAATGAATTCTAGTTGCCACCTTGCTATTCCCATTTTAAGCTTACATATCTTAAAAACTAATATTCTTCCATGTTATCTTTCCCTAATATATATCTATATTTACTTCTTTATTTTTGTAAAAATAATAAATAGTGATAGCTAACATTTAGTTAATATTTACTTGGATCAGGACCAGCAGATTGCGTATGGCTACATTGCTGGACTCCTATGTAGTCGACTGTGGTTCGTTCTGAACCGGTGGCTTAAACTCACACTGGGCACGTGTGTGTGCATGCCCAAGATCCTGAGAGGAGAATGGAGGAGAAGGGATTGTGGTGTGACCATCCACCCTGGGGCATGATTTCTCACTTTCTGTCTCTCTGTCTCTGTCTTTCCAGTGAGCGCATGTGACTTATAGCAAAAACCTCTCAAAAAAAAAAAAGAAATTGTACTTGGACCAAGAAGTGCAGGTCTTCCACATTTTATCCTCACAAATATTCAGTAGGACATATGTTAATATTTCCATTTCAGAGATGAAGACAATGAGGTCCTGAATGTACCCATAGTTAAAGGGGTAGAGCCATGACCAAAATTCACACCATCTAGCTCTATGGCCCATGTTTAACTTCCACATTAATGCAGTTATCCCCCAACTATTGTCCATAGAAAGTTGCTAGACCTTGAAAGAAAAAGCCTCCCTCTTTTCCTGTGTCTTCCCTACAACAAACAAAAGAGGAGTACAATTTAAATAGAAGTCAATTGTTTGGCCTCGACCTATCACAGTGTTTTCATATATGTGTGCAACAGCAACTAAAGTGAAGAAAGAGACCATATTAATTGTTCGCAAATTATTGGATCTATTTATTATTATTATTGTGTAGAGATTTTTGCCTTAGAGCACATGTGCTTACCTGAGAGAGAGAGACAGAGACAGTGAAAGGGAAAGAGAGAAATCACCCCCAAGGGGGATGGCCAAGCTGCAACCCATTCTCCTCTGTTTTCCTCCCAAGATCTTGGGCATGCATACACACATGTCTGGCATGAGTTTCAAGCTACTAAGTCTGGAACACAAACCATGGTCGTGTGGGAGTACAGCAACATAACCATTATACCATCTGCTGGCCCCCTATATTTTTTAGAGGTTTTTGCCTTAGAGCTTGTGTGTTCTCTGGGGAGAGAAAGAGAGAGACAGAGAGATAGTGAGAGGAAAAGTGAGAAAACACCTCCCGGGGGGGTGGTCACACCTCAATCCCTTCTTCTTCATTCTTCTCCCAGGATCTTGATGGTACACATGCACACACACGTGGTGTGATTTTCAAGCCACTGGGTCTGGGTCTTGAACCACAGTAGGCCATGTGGAAATCCAGCGAAGTAAGTGCTGTGCCATCTGCTTTGTCCCTATTGCATCTATTTTTAATTAAGTTTTTAAAAAAAGGTTTGCTAGGACCAGCAGTTAGCATAATGGCTATGTCGCTGGACTCCCACGTAGTCGACTGCGGTTCAAGTCCCGGACCCGGTGGCTTAAACTCATGCCGGGCGCGTGTGCGTGCGTGCCCAAGATCCCGAGAGGAGAATGGAGGAGAAGGGATTGCGGCGTGGCCATCCCCTCTGGGGGATGATTTCTCGCTTTCTGTCTCTCTGTCTCTCTCTGTCTGGTGAGCGCACACGCCCTATAGCAAAAAAAACTCTCAAAAAAAGGTCTGCTGAGATCCTGCTAAATAGTTGGAGCCATACTCTGTATACAGTGGTGGAAACTGACATTCCGTGCAAGTGAGATTTCCTCATCTGGTGAGCCAGCGTCCTGTGACCTAAATGTCCTGATTCCCTCACTTTTTCTGATCTGAATGAAATAGCATAGGACCAGAGGGTACTGGAAAAGATTCCTTTTTCCCAGGGACACAGTATGGAGAAGTAGAAAAGTTCCCTATCAACCAGTTCCAGGGTTCTTGCAGATCTGTGGGATTCTCTCCACCTGAGAATGTTCAGAAAAGGCCTGAGGACCATTCCGTTAACCAGTTGACTAAGAGCTTCTCCAGGACAGGGATTGTGCTGGACTGGGTTCTTTCCACCCTTATCTCTATGGTACTTGGCACACGGTAAAATGTGGCAGATATTGAGCTTCTCCCTGTAGGCACCTCAGAACCTTGGAAGCAGAAACCTGAGGCACCAGGGCCAGCAGGTGGCATGGTGGTTACATGTGCTGGACTCCCACATGGCCGACCATGATTCAAGTCCTGAACCTGCAGCTTGCTTTTTCACTTTCTCTCTCTTTCTCTCTCTTTGTCCCTCTCTGGTCAAACTAAAATAAAATAAATAAATAAATAAATAAGTTTAAATAAAATAATTCTTTAAAAAACGATAAGAAACCTGAGGCACCAGATGAGGGGAACTGAGGAAGGGAATAGAGACTGAGAACAGGAAAGGTATGGGAGTGTGAGAGGGACTGATAGGCCCACTGATGAATCGGCAACTAGTGGGAATACTTACTTCCATCTTCCTTTTACTCAAGCATGGTTATATTTCTCCATTTCCAACTCCGGATTAGGTGTATAGTACCCACTCAACACTGATATCTGGCTCTTTAAAGTGAAGGTTGCTCTTTTCACTCTCCCAATGGCAGTGACTGGTATACCATAAACTTTTAGTAGATGTTAGCCATACTTATTATTTCCATACTTTCTTTTTGTATTTCTTTTTATACATTCAATCACATTACTTAGCTTACAAAGTGAATATTCCAACAGATGTACATTTCTCCCCAGTCTAGTTCACATACTAGAAAGTTATCTTCAATAGATAATCATCCATTTCTTTGTCCCATAAATGCCTTGCCTCTCTATTTTTCTCCTTAATGTCCTTCCTCAGACTCTATTCTTTCACCAGCCCTCTTTCCACACTGTGTCCGGTATTCATAACCATTTATTTAGTTTCTATAACCTTTAGTCATTTGGTTTCGGCCATAGAGTGTGATTATTTCCATATTTTCTATGGACGAAATATATATATATATATACATGTATATATATATATATATACATGTGTGTATATATACATGTATATATGTATATATATTCTCATACCCTGTCTGATTTTAAATAGATGACCAACCAGTCAAGGATTACAATGGCAGTATTTAATTTTGGAGTTTCTGAAATTTACAAGTACTAGCATCCTTTGAGTAAGCGTCTCCCAACTCTGTACTATGAACAAAAAGATTCTAGTCAAGGCTTGAGAGGATTTTTATACACCATCACTTTCTAATGTTACCTCTGCAGAAGTACTTTGTGTTATTTACTCCCTGTACTGGCATTATCGTCTGCCCGGACATCCAAGAAAAGAAACCCAGAATATGTAGTTCTGAGGATCACAGTTGGAACACAGATCCTTCGGGATCATCTTGTATTTCTCCTTTTCCTCTCTCATCTAGTCTGTCATTAAGACATGGCTTCCTTGCCTCTGAAACACCTACCTGTCTTACGAGTCCCAAAGCTACTGCTTTAGTTCCAGCCACTGGAACATCTCATTTGAATCACAGTAGCTTCCTTGTTAGCCTCAGGTCTCCATCCACTTCCATGATTCTGAGTTTTATTCCAGCCTCAAACCTAATCCTGCAACTACCCTTCTCAATAACCTGTAATATCTGTTTCTTGCAGGGTAAAGTTCAAACTAACTCAAACTACTTACTGGCTCAACCTTATTGTTTAATGACCTGCTGTGGGACTCATCGTCTGTCACTCTTCGAGGTGGCCCCTGCAATTGGGTGATTCCGAGCAAGGACTGGACTGTGTTCCTTCATATTCCCATGCCTTTCTACATGCAGGTCCCTCTGCCCCAGTCTTGTCTAATTCTTATTGTTCTCAGCACCTCTCTTTATTTTCTTACCTCTCTCCTTTACAACCACTTACCCTGACCCAAGCCAGCATACGTTACCTTTCTGCTCCTGCATTATAGTGTAGACCATTCACTATTAAGTGTAATCCTGGCTGGCTGGGAGGCTGTCCTGGTGCAGAGGATACAGTGACTTAGACCTTACTGTCAAGGAACTCGCATGCTCAAGAGACAAGCTCATCTGGTGAGGAAACAGGTAGTGTCCAGTGTGTTACACAACAGAGAGAACAGTGAGAGAATGGTGCGAAGAGGAGGATTCAGTTCTGCCTCAGAGAGCAAAGGAAACTCCCACTCCCCTTTGTTTATCACCTCCCCCACCTCCCACACATATATCCAGATTTCTCCTTTCTCCAGTGTTCTAAGTGTCAGAAATAAATATCCATCTATTAGGACTATTTTTTTATTTATTTATTTTTTTTTGGAGAGGTTTTTCACTATATGCGCTCGCCAGACAGACAGAGAGAGACATAGAGACAGAAAGCGAGAAATCACCCCCCAAGGGGGATGGTCACGCTGCAATCCCTTCTCCTCCATTCTCCTCTCGGGATCTTGGGCACGCACGCACACGCGCCCGGCGTGAGTTGTAAGCCACCGGGTCCGAGACGCGAACCGCAGTCGACTACGTGGGAGTCCAGCGACATAGCCATTACGCTAACTGCTGGTTCCAGGACTATTATTTTTTTAAGTTTATTTACTTCTTTCTTTCATGAGAGAGGAGAGAGAGAGATAGCTTTGACAGTGCCTCTCCACACAGCAGTCCTCCCCGCAGCCTCCCAACCACCCACAATCAGAGGCATACCAGGGCAAACCTGGTATGTTCAGGCTGACCTCGGATCCAAGCCAGCCTGCCCGTGTGGCTTCAGTATCTCAGTGGCATGGTGGTTGTTGCTGGACTCCCACATAGCTGACTATGGTTTAAGTCTGGGACCTGGTAGCTTGCTTTCTCACTTTCCCTTTTTTTTTCTCTCTCTCTCTGGTCAAACTAAAAATAATAATGATTATAATAAAAAAGAATAATAATACATAATTCTAAAAAAAAATGTGCTATAGAAAGCATGAGCTCATCTGAGAGAGACAGACAGTGAAAAAGCACTCCTTGGGATGATGGCCATGTGGCAATCTCTTCTCTTCCATTCTCCTCTCAGAATTTTGGGTACACACACATGTGTGTGCCTGGCATGTTTTTCAAGCCACTGGGTTACAGTTCATCACTTTTTTTTTTTCTAGAGGTTTTTGCTATAGGGCGCGTGTGCTCGCCAGAAACATGGAGAGAGACAGAGAGACAGAAAGTGAGAAATCACGCCCCAGGGGGAAGGGCCATGCCGCAATCCCTTCTCCTTCATTCTCCTCTTGGGATCTTGGGCACACACGCACACGCGTCCTGTGCGAATTTAAGCCACTGGGTCCGGAGCTCAAACTGCAGTTGACTACATGGGAGTTCAGCAACATAGCCATTACGCTAGCTGCTGGTCCCACAGTTCATCACTTTGAAGTGTAAAGTTGGCCATGTGAGATTCAGCCTCCTTAACCACCATGCCACTAGCTGGCCCAAGTCTATTAATTTTTCTTTTTGAGAGGTTTTTGCTATAGGGCGTGTGCACTTGCCAGAAAGACACAGAGAGACAGAGAGACAGAAAGCAAGAAATCACCCCCCAGGGGGGATGGCCACGCCACAGTCGCTTCTCCATTCTCCTATCGGGATCTTGGGCACGCACACACATGTGCCCAGTGTGAATTTAAGCCACCGGGTCCAGGACTAGAATTATGGTTGAATACATGGGAGTCCAGCAACATAGCCATTACGCCAGCTGCTGGTCCCCCAAGACTTAATTTTTAAGACAGATTTAGTTTTCCATTTCCCTAATAATGAGCTATAGAAAACTAGGCAATTTTAATTTTCTTTTCTACCTAGGACTAAGAAAATATCTATAATAAATAATTATAATAGTCTATGAGCTCATTTCTAGGTTTTTCTTCTACTTAAATATTTTTAAGTATATCCAATAATTATTTATTTAAGTTCATTTCTCCCTATAAAACAAGAAGCTTATATTTAACCAGTTATCGGTTGCACTTAATACAATATAAAAATCTTTTTTAAGATTTGAGGTATGAACTTAAATTCTTTTACCATGACTAAAATGGAAAACTCATTAAGACCAAAAGATTATCTAATAACATGATAATCCAATCATAGATGTTTATCAAGTAGTGAAAAAATATAAATAACCTGTTGATTTTATTTATTGGCAAACGTTTTGAAGCAAGTTTTTTAGAAGTCCTGGCCATGCCCAGGTCAGTGACCATACACAAGTAAAATATGTAATTATCTTCAAAAATATGTGTAAAATATACTTGACTGCTATGGTTTTAATATTTGTCCCCAAAAAAAACTCATATTGAAATTTCATTGCCAATGTAATAGCACTGGGAGAGTGGGCCTACTTTTTCTTTTAATCATTGGAAGGTGCATGCACTCACCAGAGAGAAAGAAAGAGAGAGAAGGCACCTCCCAGTAGGGCATGGTTCACACTGTAATCCTTTTTCCTTTTATTCTCCTTTCCATCAGGATTTTGGGCATGCACGCACATGGACCTGGTGTGTTTTTCAATTTTCTGGGGCTGGGGTTCAAATGTCAGCCATTTGGGATCTGGTGCCCGATGTACAGTGCTTGACCACTGTGCTATGTGGTCACCCTAGGAAGATGGGGCTTTTAAGAGGTGATTAGGCCATGAGGGCTCTACCCTCATGAAAGGATTCCTTTTTTTGTTTTTTAATCACAGGAGTGTATTACCCGGGAAGTGGGTTTCTGATTTAAAAAATGAGTTTGGCCCCCTCTTTTCTCTTTATGTGCTTGCTTCCCTTCCTCTTTCTCCCATGGGATACGTAGCATGAAGGCCCTTGCCAGATGCCAGCATCTTGGTACTGGACTTCTCAGCCTCCGGAACTGTGAGAAATAAATACTTTATAAATTGATCGGTCTGTGATATTCTGTTACAGTAGTGGAAAACAGACTAAAGTAATTACTTACCTTAAAAATATATAAAACACAATATGCTATTTTGTTTTTCTGGTACCAAAAAAGTAGAAATAATTTTAATATAATTAATAACTTTATAATATCTAAAATTTGTTTAGTTATGTGAAATGTAATTCTTATATAACATAGTTAACTTGATACATTTGCTTTACACTATTGATATTGATGTAGTCCTAACATATATCAATATATGTTATGTAATATATAAAGCATAACTATTTTACATTAAGTCTTTTGTACTATACTGTTTATGAAATTAAGAAATAATAATGCAATATCATATTTTATTCTTTCCTTCCCCTCTAAAATATGTAAAATCATTAACTATTAATCCTTAGTTATATCCTCATTTTATATCTTAGAGTAAAAAGTCATGAGCAATTAAAAAAAATACAGCCAAATTAATCCTGTCTGCTTTTAGTTATAAATTTATTTTGAAAGTCTTACAGTTTTGTGAGTACTTAGTTAGATTCTGTTTTAAAAGATACTTTAACCAAGGAGATAAACACAAAATCCTGATGGGCAAGACAAATGGAGTAAAAAGGATTGCCCTGCAACCATGCTCCATTGGGAGCTCTGTGTGTGTATGTACGTGCGTGCGTGTGTGTGTGCGTAATTCTTTCTCTGACTTTAGTAGCTTCTTGATTACCAAATAATTCCATTGCCTTGAGAGTCTCTTGCAGCCATGAAGTTTTTTGTGACTTAATTTCATTACAATGACAATACACTAAATGTTACAAAATACGGAAATGTTAGAAAGCTGAGTGAAAGACTTAGCTGTGTTAAAAGTAGGTGACCATCGAATTTACTAGCGAAGGGGGATAATAATTATGCTGAGGAAAATGTTACAAAATCCCTAAGTATGGCTAATGTAGTGCTGTCTCCCTGCACCCAGGATTTACTGTCTGGGAAGACAAATCCTGGGGACTGGTCCTGTACCTTCTTCCCTTACCCCACACAGGGCGGGGCCAGACCTTCGGGTTACCCGAAGGTAACCTGTAGTCTTTATGCCAAGACTCCTTTCATATGTACAGTATGTGGGATGAAAAAGTGGTTTTTTGTTTTGTTTTGTTTTGCTTTGCTTTAGAATCTCAGCCCCCAGTGTTAGAAAAAAGAAAACCTGATGTAGGAAGGGGGCGTACTGAAAAAAATGAAATGGAGATCTTTTTGAGTATGGAGCCCTGTGCAATCTGCGGATACTCATGTGAAGAAATACAGTCCATGTTCTCCTCACCCTGACCATTACCTAAGCAGAGGGTTGGAAGTGTACCTTTGACCATGCTGCCTGAACACTTGCCCCCGAGTGTTACCCATTCATTCCGTCTAGCCAGAATGGGCAGCAAAAAGCATAATAGCTCAATATCTTGATAAAGCTAAAAATCCGCACTCATACATTCAGCAGCTATTCAGCCAGCACCTACTATGTTCCAGAAGCATCATGAGCTGATACAAAAGACAGTTCAACAGATGACAGGCTACGTAAGCGTGTAGTAGAGGAGATTGTAACATACTGTAACAGTCAAAAAATTTCAGAGGTCTCACCCACGATTCGTGTTTATCTCTTTGGTCTTTCTCTTTGACTAGGTTTATTTTATCTTATTTAGGTTTTTGCCATAGGGTGTGTATGCTCATAGAAGAGAGACAGAGAGAAGGAAAGTGAGAAATCACCTCCCCCACCCCCGGCTGACACACACACACACACACACACACACACACACACACACACAGAGGAGTTGGCCACACCACAATCTCTTCTCCTCCAGTCTCCACTCAGGATTTGGGGCATGCATGCACATGGGCCCAGTGTGAGTTTCAAGTTTCCAGGTCCATGACCTAAACTGCTATCAGCCATGTGGGAGTCCAGGACCTTAACAACCACACCAACTGCTGGCCCCAAATCGATCTTACTTTTTAAGGAGTTCAGTGGCTATTTAATGTGTTCTTTCTTCTATTAAGATGCTGATTTAAAAAAAAAAAAAAAAGATGCTGATCACTTAGAATTTTTAACATTTCAGTATTTTAGAAATATTTGGAATAACCCAAATTTTCTCAGAAAAGGAAGTGATGATTAATGCCATGGAAAAGGGTATAATTTATACCACTCCCATGGACTATGTATCCCTTTCCCAAAGGAGGAGTACTAGGAAAAAGAATGCAAGTCAATGTCTTTTGTCTACTAGATTGTCTTTTTTTTTTTTTTTTTTCTTTTTTTGGAGAGGTTTTCGCTATAGGGCGCGTGCGCTCACCAGAAAGACAGAGAGAGACAGAGAGATAGAAAGCGAGAAATCACCCCCAAGGGGGGATGGCCACGCCACAATCCCTTCTCCTCCATTCTCCTCTCGGGATCTTGGGCATGCACGCACATGTGCCTGGCGTGAGTTTAAGCTGCCAGGTCCAGGACTTGAACCGCGGTCTACTACATGGAAGTCCAGCGACATAGCCATTACGCTAACTGCTGGTCCCACTAGATTGTCCTTTGTCAACTACTCAGAAATGCACTGAAGTAGTTCTACTTATTTTCATTATTTTCCATCTGATAAACTTTTTTTTCTCCCGGGACAAAAAAAAAATCGTTATTAATTCTATTTGAATAAAATGTTGTATTCAGAAGAATAGCTGCCAAATTTGTTGGGCCCTATCACAAGATAATTAATTATCCAGTAACATGAGGACTATTGGAGTGTTGGATATAAAACAGATGGTGGGAGAAGAAGGATGGGGCCGTCAGCATACTCCAAGGAGTGTGATAAGTCTTTCGGCCTTAGTGGGATAAAGCTACTTGTGCTCCAGATCTCTCTCATACCGCCTGCTGTGCTTCTCTCTCTCTCTATTTTTTTGGTTGCTCCTTCTACATCCCATCCCCTCAATCTTCAAGACTTCTGCTGCTCTTGCCCAGTGCCTCCATGTTCATTCAAAATGTCAGAAGTAAAGGGAGGTGAGGGCAAAAGGTCTGCTCCCCTTCGACCCCACACACAATGCCAGCATCTGTGGCAGCCCGAGTGCCTATCCCATGGAGCGAGTCAGCCTGCCATTACCCTTGTCCTGACATTGCTCTTAGTCACGCAGCTGTAGAGCTATTACAGATTCACACTCATTTCAGAATCAGTTACGATTAATATTAATGCATACACCTTACATTTTTTTCATTTGCAAATTTCAAAGACCTAAAGTCTTAACATTTTCCCAGGGAAAACCTGTTTGAATATCAGTAAAAATTTACACAAAGAGCAGTTGCTATTTCCCCTTCAAAGTGGTTCTCCTTCGTGTCTAATAAAGTTTACTAGAAATTAGAAGGTTCGTTCATTCATTCATTTAATAGCCAGAGGGTGTATGTGTTTGCCAGAGAGAGAAAGAGAGAGAAAAAGAGGGAAAAGAAGACCACCCTCCCATGGGGTGTGGTCATGCTGCAATCTCTTCTTGGGGGGGGGGGGGGGGCATACACATGTGCTCAGCATGTTTTTCAAGCTGCCAAGGCAAAGATTCCAACCACAGTTGGCAGTGTGGAATCTGGCTCCCTCAAACACTATGCTACAGGGCCAGCTGCCAGAAGATACATTCGACTAAACATTTAATAGTATAAGTTATTGTGACTTTGCCATTGATGCTTTTCTTATAGATTTACTGTCTATTAAAACTGTTGCCATTATGATACATTCATAACTCTGAACCCTAGTACATGCTGGTATTACAAAGAGGAGTGACAGTTAGGTTTCAGATATTAATGAAAGGAAAACTATTTAATTACAAACTTTATCACTTAATGCACTGCAGAAATATAGGATAATGCAGTTTTAGACATAGTTACAATAAAGTTATTCATTCTTCATTTAAAAAAAGAAAAAGGAGTGAGTTTCTGATCTGGAGAAGTAAGCAGTCACCTTGCCTACCCCACCCTCTCAATATCAAGCCCATCTTTTATCATTTAAAGTAGAGCTCCCTAAAATAGATTACACTGACAAGTAGTAATTACTGACAGCTGCATTTAATTAGCAAAGCAGATTCCTGCTCATGACAATAAAGTATTATTACATGTTTAGCATTAGCACTGGCAGTAAGAGGTGACTTTGCTAACACTGAACTAGAAAGCCTGTTTTTATTATTTAAAAATACACACACACAGTTTGGCTGGAATTGAGCTTGTGCTACGTGGGAGTGGCTACAGTTTTACAAAAAGAAAGAAAAACAGTACCTTTGTTTTTCTTCTGTTCCCCCCCACCTCCTTTTGTTTTAGTAAACTAGGCAGATTGTACAAGGATGAGAAGTAGCCCCGTGCCATCCATCACTTCCCATTCTGGGGCTGTGTGTCAGTTTTTGTGTTTGTGACTCTGTATGTCTGCTAGAGGGGTGATAGTGTGGAAATGTTAGGGTGCCAGAAATAGAAAGAAACACAATTAATACTTGAAAATTGGTAATTTTCGACTATATTAAAGATACCATTGGTGTATTAAAGGTCCTTCCTGGGCTCGGTAGGTGACATAGTGGTTAAGGCCCTGAACTCCCACATGGCTTGAATGCCTGACATGGGGGCTTGAAGATCACATCCAGGGTGTGTATGTGTGTGTGTGTGTGTGTGTGCCCCAAATCCCAGGAGGCAAATGGAGAAGGGATTGTGGCATGGCCATCTCACCACCCTTCCTTTGGGGGTGATTTATCATTTTCCCTCTCACTGTTCTCTGGCAAGCACATGCGCCCTATGGCAAAACAAACAAACAAAAACAAAACCAAACAAACTTAAAAATAAAGAATGTTTTTAAAAAAGATCCTTCCTTCTTCTCTCTCTCTCCCTTTCTTCCTCTCTCCCTCCTTGCCTTTCTTTCTCTTTTGTGTATTTAATACTGTATATTTCTCTGAATTAGAGAATATTTTAAAAGTTCACACCACTAAATTATGATTTTTATATATGCCCTAAATTTAAAAATTGATGGTAATTTTTATTCGTTCTTTTTTACACTAAGCAAGCTCAGCTTATCTCTTATTGTTCCTGTTATTCCATTTTCACTGCCCTAACTTGATCTCACCTGGCAATTATTACTAAGTATGAATCTATATCTAGGTGGCTGATATTTTGAGCAATATCATCTTTCCAAAATCATGAATTCATAGGGCACAGGTAGGTGCTACTAATTTCAGGAAGGATTGTGAATATGACTAGAACTTGTCTTAAATAACATTTTCTATTTTCATTATTTAAATATATTACTCAAGATAGACAAATATGTCAGCTTATTGTGCCATTATCGGTAGAATAGTCTTATAGCTTAATATATTTTCTCACACTTACGGAACTCAGTTCCAAAAATATTTATTGTTGGTCTAAAATCTGAAGAAAAAAATATTATGTTGCATGTACAGAACGTATGTTGCTGCGTTGGCAATAGGGTGTATTCACAGTGGTGTTTTAAGTTATCTGGGCAGCATTTATTTTTCAAGTTGTGAAAATAGACTCGGGGTAATATACTGCCATCTTATAATTTGCCATTATAAATGCTGTATTCATAAAAATCAACTTATGTATGTATCCATGGCAATAAGAGGCAAGACGAGTATGAACAGAGAAATCCTAAATTAATCCTCAAACTAATTTCCATCATTGAACCGTTCAGCAAATCTGCTAAACTTCTTTGGTCTTTTCTTCCTCTCTCCCATTCACCCTCTAGTGGACATAAACTGAAAGACAAGGAGGATGCCCAAAAAGGCCCCTCAGTGAGTAAACAATGGGGATTACAAAAGATGTGGTCAACCTGCTAGTTTGATGTGTACCCCTGTCCACAAATACATTATGACCACTGATGGTTCACAGCCTCAGACTGGGCACTAAATAAATATATGAAAGGTAGAGAATGTGTCATCTTCATGAACACTAATTATTCTAACAAGGGTATTTAAAAAGAAAGTTTCAGGGGAATACCTGTGTTCTAGAAGTTTTTGAAAAAATGTCTTTAATTCACAGATAAAATTGTATACATTTATCATGTATAATATAATGTTTTGAAGTAAAGGTACATTTGGAATAGTTAAGTCTAGCTAGTTAACAGTACATTGTCTCACATATCGTTTTTGTGGTGAGAATACTTAACATCTATGACCTTTGCACTTTTTTTTTTTTTTTGAGAGAGAGATTTTTTTTTTTTTTTTTGCTATAGGGCATGTGAGCTCGCCCGAGACAGAGAGACAGAAAGTGAGAAATCACTCCCCTCCACCCCAGGGCTGGGGGTGGGGGATGGCCACGCCACAGTACCTTCCCCTCCAGTCTTCTTTCAGGATTTTGGGCATGCACACGCCTGAGCTTGGTGTTAGTTTTAAGCTTCCCAGTCTGGGACTTGCACCTCAGTGGACTACTTGGGAGTCCAGCGATGTAACCATTACGCCATCTGCTGGTCCTGACCTTTCCCCTTTTTAAAGAGTACAATATATTTTCACTAACTATAGTTACAATGCTGTACATAGACCTCTTTAGCTTACTGCTCCTCCATACTGTAACTGTTGAGTGGTTGGAAAAGTCATGACATATTTTTTCTATGTTTTTCTATACAAAAATGCATCATGACTTTTCCAACAACCCAATCTATATTTACTGATCAGTATCTCCCCATCCCCTTGTCTCACTTAACCAACTCAACCTCGGGTAACCATTGTTCGACTCTCAACTTCTGTGAAAGCTTCCACATGTGAGTGAGATTGTGCAGCATGTGTCGTTCTATGCCAGACTTATTTTGCTTTAACAAAATGTCCTCCAAGTTCATCCATATAGTATTCATTTTCTTTATTCCTCCTTCTCTTGAAGGGTACTTAGGATGATTCCATACCCTGACTGTTATGAATAATATTTCAGTGACTATGGGAGTGCGTATATCTCTTTGATATATATTTTCACTTCCATTGGATATATAGCCAATGTACCATTGCTGAATAATATGGGTGGCTTTATTTTTAATATTTTGAGAAACTTCCATGTTTTCCTTAATGGATGTACTGTTCCATTCCCACCAAAGGTGTGTAAAGGGTCCCTTTTCTATGCATCCTCAGAAATAGCTGTCATCTTCTGCCTTTTTGGTATATTAGCCATTCTAACAAGACTGCGGCGATTTTCATTTATTTTTCCCTAATATTAATGTTGTTAGCCATTTTTTTAATTGCCAGAAAATACATGCACACACCAAAGAGAGACAGAGATACAGCAACAAGGAAGGAGAAATCACCCTCCAATGGGATGTGTTCATAACGCAATCCCTTCTCCTCCATTTCACCATCGCTTTATGATTTGAGGCATACATGTACAGGCACCCTGCATGTTTTTCAAGCCATTAGAGTCAGGATTTAAACTGCAATTGACTATATGGGATTTGGTTCCCAGAGCCACTTGGTTATAGGGCTGGTACCAGACCATTTTTTTTCCCAATATACCTATTTGTCATTTGCATATTTTATAAAAGAAAAGTATCTATTCAGGTATTTGGCCCATTTCATACACACACACACACACACACACACGCATATATATGTATAATTTTTTATTTTTTGCTATGAGCACAAGTTCTCACCACAGATAGAGGAAAATGGAGAAAGCACTCCCCCCTTCCCCCCGGTGGGGATAGTCATTCAGCAATCCCTTATCCTTCTCCCTTCCTTTGAAATTTTAGTGTAAACACAAACACACACTGGGTGTGTTTCTCAAGCTATGTGTTTCTCAAGCTTCCAGGTCTAGGACTCAAAACACATAGACAACCATGTAGGATCTGGCTACCTTAACCACCAGGCCTTGCAACTGTTCTTGTTTTGTTTGTTTGTTTGTTTTATTTTGTTTTGTCTTTTATTTTAAGAGACAAGGCCTCACTATATTGCCCAGACTAGCTTCCAACTCACAATACTCCTGCTTCAGTCTCCCAAATAGCTGAAATTACAGGGATATGCCAAAGCCTCCCTCTCTGCCTAATTTTAATCAAGTTCTTTTCTTGCTGTTGAGTTGTTTGAGTTTCTTATATATTTCAGATATCAACCTCTTATCAGATGTGTAGTTTGCAAATATTTTCTTCCATTGGTGGTTTATCTCTACACTCCGTTGATTATTTCCTCTGTTGTGCAGAAGCTTATTAGTGTGATGTAATTCCATTAATCTAGTTTTATTTATTTATTTATTTTTGCATGTGCCTTTGAGGTCATATTTCAAAACATCATTTTCTGGACCAATATCATGGAGCTTTTCCCCTTTATTCTGTTTTAGTAGTTTCATAGTTATAGGTCCTAAGAGACTTTACCAAAAATAACTTCCAAGAAACATCAGTTGTGTGAATACTAAACATAAATATCTAAATAGGCATTTAGTTAAAACTACTTAAGAGTTATTTTGAATATTAAACCATAATGATTTACTAATAGTATAAATTTAAAGCCCTGCTGAATCTTATAATATTCTGATGTTTAAATCCTATTAAGAAGAGGTTTATTTTTATTTCGTGTTTTAGAAGCCAACAAAGAATAGAAAATTCTTGACTAACAAACTTTATGGGATTCAAGGGCATTGACTAAAAAGAAGTATTGTGATCATTGAAATTCAGAATGTTTAACAACTCAATGTTTCAACTATAAAACTTTCCAAAATTAGATCTATAAAACTGGAAATCATATTACACAACTGCTCTAATTACTGTACTAGTTTGTAAATTAGTACTGAGCAATAAAGTTTCAAATATTTTCGTTTAAGAATGTCTTTGACTTTTAATATTGTCATTCCTGGAATTCCGTATTCAGTCAATAAACAAATACTTATTGAGGGCCAATTGTGTACAATAGAGATGAACAAAAAATGGCCCTCTCTCTCTCTTTTTTTTTTTTGTTTGGAGACATTTTTGCTATAGGGCGTGTGCGCTCGCCAGACAGACAGAGAGAGACAGAGAGATAGAAAGTGAGAAATCACCCCCCAGAGGGGATGGCCACGCGGCAATCCCTTCTCCTCCAATCTCCTCTCGGGATCTTGGGCACGCACGCACACGCACCCGATGTGAGTTTAAGCCACCAGGTCTGGGACTCGAACCGTGGTCGACTACGTGGGAGTCCAGCGACATAGCCATTACGCTAACTGCTGGCCCCGCCCTCTCTCTTCAAGGCAGGTGAGAAAGTAAATCATTACATTACAATTAAATTAGGGTTAATTTATTAACATTTTTCTCTTTCCAAATAGAATGTAAACTCCATTAAGGACAAGAACTTCTGTTCATCAGTACAATGTAAACACACTAAAATGTTGCCTGGCACTTGGTAGATGCTCAATAAATACTTGTTGAATGAATTCCTAGGTACACTAGTGTCATGGAAGGAGAGTACAGGAACAGAGACGATGCTTTGAGAGAAAGAAGGCAGAAGGTGCGGTGCATCCAGGAGAAGATACATATTGAGCTCAGTCCAGAAGCTCTAAATAGAACATAATTTGAACCAAAATTTACTTTGGCATAAAACCAAGTGGATTTGTTTTTCCTTTTTCTTTTCTTTTGCTTGTTTTGGTTTTAAAGCTTACCTTAACAGTGAATTCCAGAAACACCAGTTTGACAGAGAAAAATTATAAGTACTTTGCATTTAGGATGCCGCAGAATCCCTGACACCTCTCTCCATCTCAGTGAATGTTTCTCATGCCTACGTGGTATATCTAAAATCTATCTTTCTCTCCAAAGTCCTAATGAAACGATCCCTCGGTCCCATCCATTTAATCATGGACATAGTACTCTAATCCTGTTTCTATTCTAACATGTTCTTGAGGCAGTTACCTAATTTTGATCAATATTGGGCTAGAAAATGCGTTTTTAAACTGAATAGCCTCTGCCATAAAACCTAGTCTGTTTTTGTGGTCTAAATGGGTTCTGATTTTAACTCTTTATTAGTTTTGCCTGGATAGCTAAACCCGTCAAGCTGACTTGTAGGAACCTCTTAGGTTTCTTCCCCAAGTCAAATCTCCTCCAGCAAAGGATGCGTGAGTCTGCAATGCTAAATCTAGCAACCCATACTCAAGCACTGGGGATTACACTGATGCATATAATGTTCATTTCCTACTCTAAGACAATCCTAAGGATTTTTTTAGAGTCATTTTTTTTAAATGTTCCTGTCTCTTCATTATTACCCTGGAACCATCTACATCTCTCACACATATAACCCTCATTTCTTGGTTTGACAGTACTTCACAGAGTAGCTGTTTGACTGAAGTTGTCTTATGCTACACTAACCTTTAAACTGAGTAAGTCACGGTATCAGCAGGTGAAATCAGAGACCATAAGAGCAGTGATCCCATAGACTGGCATAAGTGAGAGAAAGCTGTAATAGTGGTTTGTTCTGGCCATAGATCCCATCCCTGATCCATCTGAGTGCACTTGAATATGTTGGCTGAATGTCTTTTTGCGAAATGTTACTGTATAGAGAAAACACTGATAAACTTCATGTATCTAAAATAATAGTCTCCAAATTTTAGCTGTAAGAGGCAAAGGACATAAAATCAAGTCAATATCTGACAAGAAGCATGTCATGTAGAGAAGAGAATTTATTTTGATGGACAAATATCTATAAGAAGCTATTAGAGAACAAATCTTAGCCTGCATAATGATTAAATAATTTGAGGGGAAAGGGCATTCATTTTTTAAAACTTGGAGTCAGGGCCATCAAGCTAATGTTGCATCAAAATGTTTTAGGTCCAAGGATTTTGTTCCATTGTACCATGATTGAATGTCAAAAGCCCTGTGTAAATGATGAATAAAAGCGATGAACTGAAACCAGAAACCTGCCCTTGTTAGAAACTATTTACCCCCTCCACTCCCCAGGGCCAAGATAGAGAGGAGAGTTTTCAGAAAAGATATTAAAGGGAACACAGGTGTAACTTTCTTAAATGATCTAGAATCTTAGATTCTTTCCAGTTTTTCTCACCCAAGCATTAAATGAGGTGCCAATGAGACTTGGCAGTCCTGTCATCTGAACAGGATGTAGAGTGGGTAAACATTTTGATGCAGTTACACTTTATATTCAATAATGACAGTAGAAATGCTTAGCAGTTCTTCTGTTTGGTTAAGTTATGTTTATCTCACTTAAGTTCCTTCCTTTCTTTCTTCCCCTTGCATCTCAGACTCTCAGAAACTAGGAAATGACAGGCAAAGATCAGTGCCCTAGGCTGCCCCTGATGGGGTCTTCTCAGGATCTCTTGTTAACAGAATGAAGCAGTACCTCTGCTCACCTCCTGACTCCATGTCCCTCCCTCCAAAACAGCCTTCTGGACCTTTTGGGTCTTAAATTTAAAACTGTGTTTTCCTTCTGAAACTCTTTGAAACATCCTCTGTTCCATTATGTTTATATTTACTATTCAAAACATAAAATCAGTACTCTTCAACCAACCTTAGGACACGATAGCTTTATAGCCTGGATAACTTTGTATGCTTTAGCTTTCTGTTTATTGTGAGAGAAAGGATAACGCCAATCTGCAAAAATATTATAATAAGATTTACATTGATGGAGCAACCCCGTAGGCTATACACTAATGGGACCCCTAACATGCTTTTACTGTTATCTTCAAAGTAATTCTATGAGATAGATTCTATATTCTACTTTCACTGATGAGTACATTGTAGTTTAAATTAGACTGCCCAAGGCTGAACAGTAGGAATACACTGAAATAGGACAAGAACTCCTCCTATCTTCTGATTCCAGAATCATAACCCTGCCACCAGTCATATTACTACTGTATGTTGCAATAATAAATGCTTTGCTTTCTGAGGATAAAGTTTAAGCATTCCAGTGCTATTTTTACTCACAGATGAACAATTTTGCCAATATCTCCCACCCCATATGAACACTGAATAGTCTTCCAAAGATGAGTTTTTAACCTCTTCATAGCTTTATATATCATTAAATATATGCCAGGAAGTTTTACATAAACTATCTTCCTCTAATTCCAATAACAGCCCTGCTGTGTGTTTTTTCTTCATACCTTCCAAATAAAAGGGCCCCCTTCCTTCTGCTGTCTGGCTCCTTCTCATATGTGTTAGTTGAGAATAGGCTACATTGTGCTGTGAGTCCATTGCAAGTTTGAGAACTTAGCTCCCAGTCATCTGCACTCTGGCACCCCAGTCAGTCAAGCAGCATTTATCAGGAACATTTCCAGTATTGTGGCATAAGGAAAAGAGATATCTGTGGAAGGCACACTGACTCTCCAGGTTTCTCCCTAGAAGTGACACAAGTCGCTTGTGCTTGTTTGATTAGCCAGATAAAATTCCATTCAATGCCAAGGGTGGCTTTTGAGGCAGGTAAATATAATTCTCCACCAGGGAGGAACAACTCATTTTTGGGAAGCTCAATACTGTCTACACTGGGGCCAACAGGTGACATGGTGGTTAAGGTGCTGGCCAACTCTGTGATTCAAGTCCTTGACTCTATAGCTGAAAAAAAAAGGCACTGGGCCTATATGCATGTGGGCCCCAAATCCTCAGAACAGAATGAAAGAGAGAGGATTGTGACATGGCACACACCAGAGTGATTTCTCACTTTCCCCCTCTGGCTCTAGCTCTCTGTCACTCTCTGGTGAGCACACACACCTTAATGGCAAAAACCTAAAAGAAAAAAAAAAAAAAAAAACTGTCTATGCCATTAGGTTTGAACACATGGGGTATGTCAGTAATATCATCTTTTTAGTGGATAAATCAAAGAAACCTTCAGAGATATTGGGAATTATAGATGACAAGAAGAAAGGAAATAACCTGCAAGGAATTTTCTCAAGTGTAACCTTAACACCTTCTAGAGAAATGACCTCCAGATTCTTGTCCTTTCACAAGCAGGTTTCTTTACATTTATTACTTTTGCTAAAATGGATTTTGGTCATTATCAACAGAAAATTCATAGGCTGTGAATTTAGAATATATATTTAGAATCTGGAATCACTTGCTCTGATGTCAGTTCTGCAACTGATTTTTTTAAAATGTGTTATGTGAGCAAATGTAGATTGTAACTATAAACTCAGTGCAAGGAAAAAGCGGGCCCATCTGTCTCTTTCAAATGTGATTATGAAAGGTTGTGCAGGCAATATTTTTAGTAAGATCTTAAAATTAAGGTTAAGTTGCTTTGAAACCAGTCAACTACCATGACTTTATTCATTTTGAGGGTTAGGGTAAAACAAAATGAATGTATATAAACATTTCCAAAGAAAATCATGTTACTATTTTAAAAACATATTTATTTTTCTGTGGCACAGGAAATACATGCACAAACATACTGAGTTTTCCTTCTCGGACTTTGGTGATAAAAATTCTGAAATGGTTAATAGTTCTATTACTTGTAGTTAATGCTACTGACAAGAATTGAACATGCTATCAGGAAAAAGTCTATATACTATCAAGCATTGTATAAGAAGAAAGTTATAATATTACATTCATACAAATGGCATAGACAAAAGTAAATTAAATAGCAATTGAAAGAAGAAAGTGGCCTTTTCATTTATTATAAGTATGATTTTAATAATTAATCTGAAAGGCTATCCTATAAAGTTATTGAATTATTCAATTATTAAGTGAGTGAAAAGTACCAGAAGAACCTTATTATTCTCCACCTCCTGTTAGCATGGAATATGGGGAAATGTCATTAATCAGGTACATAATCAAATGCCAGACACAGATATGCATCTGTATGTCTAAAAAGATACATTGATAAGTACACCTTGCTAGAATTCTCTGAGTACAAAACTTAATACTCTGAAGTATATTTTATATTATGTTGATGTTAGTATTATCTGATACTATGGTGACTGTATTTGAAAGATCTTTATCATCACTGAACTTGCACTGTGAGAACATGTGTTGAAGGAGGACAGCAGCACCGAGTCCAGAATTTCCTCATCTTACAGTCTCATAGGTGACAGAGAATACTTAGAGCAATAACTTAGGCTGGGAAGTGGTGCTCCAAAACAGAATAATAAGACAGTAGTTGAGAGGCAGAGCTGTTATATTTAGCTAGATTAGTTGAGAAAAGCTACTGGGAAAACTTTTAGTGGTGCTAATGTAGAAAAACTTAGATTAAAAGAGGGTAAGAAATTTCAGATAAAGGGAGGTATGTAAAATAGCAAATAATTTTTGATAAAGAGAAAGCAACAAATCAAAAGTTAGAATATGTCTTCATCTGTTTTATGCTGGTTTGACAGAATACCATAGACTGGGTAATTTACAATGAAGAGAAATATATTGGATTATGGTTCTGGGAACTGGGAAGTCCAATATCAAGGGGCTTACATCGGACAAACACAAGCTTGATGCATCATCCTGTGGGGAAATGGCTAAGAGAAAGCAAGAGAGAGGCAAAAGGGGCTGAACCCATTCTTTTATAAGGAACCCACTTCTGTGATGCCATACTTACCTGTGATAACAGACATTAATGTAGACATGAGAGCAGACCTCTCACGCCTAATTACCTATTAAAGGTCTCACATTTTAACACTGTCAGAATTGTTGATTAAATTTCAACTTGAGTTTGAAAGGGGATAATATTTTGACCACAGCAGAATTTTCAAGTGATCTGCTAGGTACTTTACATATTTTTACCTTTTATTGTAATTTCTGATTTACATATAATCATTTTATACATTTGTGAGGTACCGAATGCTTTTTCTTCTTTTTTTCTAGGTTTTTTTTTTTTTCATTTCACTATTAAATTTATTTATTTTTCACATTTTTTTATTTAATTTACTTTTATACATTCAATCACATTATTTAGCTTACAAAATGAATATTTCAACAGGTGAACATTTCTCCCTAGTCCAGTTGATAAAACTATAAAATATCTTCAACAGATAATAGAACATTTCTTTGTCCCATTAATGCTTTGCCTCCCTATTTTTCTTCTAAATGTCCTTCCTCAGACCCTACTCTTTCACACACACTGTATCTGGTATTTTCATCCATAGACTGTGTTTCTATATCCTTTAGTCAATCAGTTTCAGTCATAGAATGCGGACACTTGGATATATATTAAGTGGGGACATACATGTCTCTCCTTCATAGCCTGACTTGCTTCAGTCAGCAGTAAATCTTCCATATTCATCCACTTCCTGTCAAAAGTCAGGGTTTTGTTGGATTTTTTATGGGTGCATAGTATTCCATAGAGTATATGTGCCACAGTTTTTCTATCCATTCATCTGTTCGTGGGCATTTGGGTTGGTTCCATGACTTAGCAATTGTGAATAGTGCCACAATAAACATCGATGTGCAAGCACTTTTCCGAATAAGTATGCTTCTGTCCTTTGGGTAGATACCAAGGAGTGGCATTGCTGGATCATATGGTAGTTCTATTTGTAGATTTTTGAGGAGTGTCCAAATTGTTCTCTACAGTGGCTGGACCAATTTACATTCCCACCAGCAGTATAAGAGCATTCCCCTTTCACCACATCCCTGCCAGCACTTACCATTTTTTGTTTTTTTTAGTTACTCATTCTGACTGGGGTTAGGTGGTATCTCATTGTTGTTTTGGTCTGCATTTCCCTTACAATGAGGGATGTTGAGCATTTTTTCATATGCCTTTTAGCTATTCATATGTCATCTTTAGAACCATCTTTTAATAGGGTTGATCAACTTTTTTCGGAACAGCTGCTTGAGTGCCTTGTGAATTCTGGTTATCAGTCCCTTATTTGATGCATAGTTTACAAAAATATTTTCCCATTCTGAGGGCTGTGGATTCAAACTGATTACTGTGTCTTTTACCATGCAGAAACTTTTTGGTCTGATGTAATCCCACTTGTCTATTTAGTGATTATCAACTGTGCTTTGGGGGTCTTATTTAAAAAGTCTTTCCCTACTCCGATGTCTCCCAGAGCTTCCCCAGTGTTTTCCAGGAGCAGTTTTATAGTTTGAGGTCTCAGATTTAGATCTTTGATCCACCTTGACTTGATTCTTGTCAAAGGTGAGAGGTAGGGGTTCAGATTCATCTTTCTGCAAGTGGAAATCCAGTTTTTCCACAACCATTTGTTGAAGAAGTTTTCCTTTTCCCACTGGATTGACTGGTACCCCTTGTCAAAAATCAGTTGACTGTATGTTTGGGAATTTATCTCTGGGGACTCTATTCTGTTCTATTCATCCATGTGTCTGTTTCTGTGCCAGTACCATGCAGTTTTGATTACCACAGCTTTGTAGTATATTTTTGGGTCAGGGAGTGAGATGCCGCCCACTCCACTCCACTCTTCTGCAGAATTGCTTTGGCAATATGGGGTCTTTTATGATTCCAGACAAACCTTGTGATTGTCTTTTCTAGGTCTGTTAAGAATGTGTCTGGTACTTTGATTGGCATTGCATTAAATATGTAGATTAATTTGGGTAGTATTGCCATTTTGATTATATTAATTCTTCCAATCCAGGAACATGGGATATACTTCCACTTTTTTGTGTCATTTTCAATTTCTTTTTTTAGCTTCTCATAGTTTTCCTTGTGGAGGTTTTTAATTTCTTTGGTTAGATTTATTCCTAAGTATCTTATACTTTTGGTGTCTATGGTAAATGGAATAACTTTTTTTTTTTTTTTTTCGGAGAGGTTTATCGCTATAGGGCACGTGTGCTCGCCAGAAAGACAGAGAGACAGAAAGTGAGAAATCAACCCCCAAGGGGGATGGCCACGCCGCAATCCCTTCTCCTCCATTCTCCTCTCGGGATCTTGGGCACGCACGCACACGCGCCCAGCGTGAGTTTTAAGCCACCAGGTCCAGGACGCGAACCACGGTGGACTACATGGGAGTCCAGAGACATAGCCATTACGCTAACTGCTGGTCCCTGGAATAACTTTTTTCAGTTCTATCTCAGTCTGCCTGTTGTTCATATATAGAAATTCTATAGATTTCTGTATATTGATTTTATATCCTGCAACTTTACTGTATTCATGTATTATTTCCAGAAATTTTTCTTGGGTTTTGGTATAGGATGTGTATACTTTCCATAGAGAGAGGAAAGAGAGACAGAGAGGGAAAGTGAGAAATCAGCCTTTCGGAGGAGATAGCCATGCTGCAGTCTCTTCTCCATTCTCCTCTTGGGATTTTGGGCACACATGCACAGCACCTGCTCTTTCTCAAGCTGCTGGGTCCTCAAAAGTGGAGTCAGCTACATCGAATCCAATACTGTAACCTCCTCACCATCTGCTGGCCCATACAGAATGGCTTCTAAATCATATATAGTGTTGCAGTAATCAAATTGAGAGTATAAGCATATTCACCATCCCAAACATTCAATCATAGGCATTATTCTAGATGCTGATAACACTAAAATGAACAAAAGGACAAGCACTCTGGTCCTTACGGAGCTAGCATTTCCACAATATGAATTGTTTTCTATTTTGTTTCAGTCGTGCAAATTTTGTGTTAAATAAAACATTGTACACTCACCTCCTGCATGTAAAGCAGATAAAAATAAAACTGCTCAATTGAGGTGAGGCTAAAGGGTTGGGAACTCTCCCTAATCAGTACCTCCCTTTCCCTACCTCATTTCATATGCACTTAGAAAACCCCTACACCCAGATATTGCTACCAAAGCAGTGGAGATGTTAGTGCGGGACACAGGAAGTGGATCCAGATGGTAAAGAATGAACACTAGATTGCAAGAGCTAACTTATTATGTAATCAAATTAGTATTGGAATAGAGAATGGAAGAATGACAGGAGGTAAAAAGGACCCATAGGAGGTTATTTTAGTAGTTCCCCTGAACTAATTGACACTGAAAAGATTCAGAAGACAGTGAGTCAGCATATAAAGTCTAGTATTATGCAGAAACATGATATATGTCTCTAATGTTATATTAATATTAGAGACACATTATAGATTGTGGATAGAGTATGAGTCTAAAAGCTAGAGAATAAATTCTATTACTTATTATTTGTACCATTTCTTCTCCTCCACTGAAAAACTGGATGCAAAAAAGAACTGACTGAACTTGATGTGCTATTCATTATTATGAAGGGTGAGGGAGATTTTGAGGCCCTAAATCCAAATGGTATAATAAATGCTCCACTAACAGAGAAATTAGAATAAGATACTAACACATATGTACAAAGGAACTGAAGTATATTAACTGAATGTTGTTTGTAGTAACAAAAGACTGGGGAAAACCTAAAAGTCCTCCATAAGAACTGATACAATAAGGTCTATTCATCCAACCACAAAAGAGAATAAGAGAATATAATTACTAGGTATAAAAGCAAGGTTAATGCAATCTGCAAAAATATCATTAAATTGTCACACACACCCATATAAGGGGGTCTTCAATGGTTAATGAAAAATGCCAATCATGAAAAAATCTATGCATAGATTTCAAAGTTTTCTTACCAAAATAGACTCATATTTTAATATTATTTTTCCACACTTTTTGAAGTCCCCTCTTATACTCAGCGTACTAAAAATGAAAGAAAAAATTTTAAAAGGATAAAATGACATTGGTTTTTTTAACTAGAACTTCTGACGTGGCTTTCACAAGGCATCAATGTGGTCATAACCATAGACAGACTTTGAACATAGCAGTGACAGCTGATAACCAGAGGCTAAACTATACATGAGTCAAGTTTACAAAATCTTCAAGGTACAGATCATTCTTTTAAGCTGTATTTGTCTGTAGAATCACTCCCAGCAGTAACATCTTTGAACCCAAAGTACAGGAATTGATCTAAGTCACAAAGGTTGAATGGTGCTTGTAAATTGGATGATGCAACAAAAAGTATTAAGTTTAAGAAAATTCAACAAATTGAGTTCTTATTTTTCTCAGTTGGAATAATAGAAGTTGGGATAAAATCTTCATAGAGATACAAGTAAACCTGTGTCATGTTTTCTAGAAGCTACATAAACATAAAACTGAACACATATTTAATCTATATATATTTCAATCACTATCGTTTGGGGTTTGTTTTTTTGTTTATTTGTTTGTTTGTTTTATTTTTTTGGCAAACAAATACAGCAAAGCAATAGTACCAAGTAATGCCAAGAAGAAAGGACTACCTATGTCTTACTCTTTCTGATAGGAGCTGATAGAAGTGGTGTTTTAGTCATCTTGGAAGAAGATTATGTAACTATAATAGGTAATAGGTATTGAGTACTTTGGGGTCCAAGTATGGTACTAAGTGATTTATATTTTAGTTAATCTTCATAATAACTTGATGAAATAGATACTACTGTTTCCCCAGGAGGTTCATTTACTTGTCCGTGGTCCCATAGGTATTAAGAAGTCAAGTGTGCATTTGAACCCAGGTCTGCTGGCGCCAGAACCCTTCATTGCAACCACAGTGTTGGATGCTCTAAGCTTATGGTGTAAAGTACAAGACAGATACGGGGGTAGGATTCGGTTAGTTACACAGAGCTAGAGAAAAAGTAATGCAAGAAAATGGATTTGTATGTAGAAGCAGAAAATAATGATGTGCAGATCCATAGTGACATAATCAGTGACCTACATTTTACTGTTAGAATTTTGTGCAGAGAAGTTTTTTGTTGTCAGATAGTTGTTAAAAAAAAAAAAATTAATCTCCTTAAAATTCTTAGGCCCCGGGAAGAGGTGAGCAGGGAGAAAAAAAATAGCAATCAGAACAATTCAGTGATGAGTAGGTAGAGAAATTAGACAAGTAATTGACATGGGTTTTTATATCAATGATGGGATTGAAGTTGAGTTGAAACCTTACTAAACAATTATTTTAAAAAAATAGTTACTGTGCTCTTGGCTAGTGTAGTACATCTTTACTTAATTGGACACTTTATGTTATGAAGCAAATATGAAGTATTTCATAGGATAGAATGTAGTTCACTCCTCAGAATGTGGAGCTGTGAAGAGCAAAGTGTTAAATGGTGGAGATTAATGAGCCTTGGCAGGTCAGGATAGGAGAGGTTGGGTGGCATCTGCTCACACTGCAGTGGACTTAATTCTTGCCAATTATATGTGTAAGAGCTGATAGTTCAAACTTTCAAATGAAAAAAAAAAAGCCTCACATTTTCTAATAAAGTATTCTAATTTGAGTATTTGAATTAGCAGTGATGTTAATGAATGCATTCCTTTGGTGTGTGTGTTTTTGTTTATTTGTTTTAAGAAATATTTGTTTTTTGCTGATAGGGTATGTGCACTAGCCAGAGACAGATAGAGAGACAGACAGAAAGCAAGAAATCATCCCGCTCGCCAGGAGGGATGGCCACACAGCAATCCCTTCTTCTCCAGTCTCCTTTCAGGATTTTGGGCACACAATCACACACGCCCAGTGTGCGTTTTAAGCCACCAGGTCCGGGACTCAAACTGTGGATGCTTACGTGGGAGTCCAGCAACATCACCATTTCACCATCTGCTGGTCCTGGTGCGTGTGTTTTAATATGTTTTCATGATCTAGAAATCAGATTACTAGCCACCTTCTCTAAAGTAAGCCACCTATACCTGTGGTTTTTTTTTTCAGACACATTTAGTCATTATCATTACTCTGTGGTTCCTTTATATCCCTTAGGACAGTTCATACATATTTCAGTTTATGTAATGAATGTTGGTGTCATTTTCCAATTAAAGCATAAGCTTTATAAGTACAGGCACCATGTCACTTTTGTTCCCAGCTAGGTAGATGCCTAGTGTACCACTACAGGTTCTCAATAAATATCTGACAAATGAATAGATGATGCATGAAATGTCTTTCTTATTAACCCCTGAATGGCCTGGAATTTACCACGTAACTATTCAAATATGTCCCTTGCCCAGAACCCTGAAGAAAACAATACTTTTCTTCTTGTGATTTTCAGGCAATTATAGAATTCCTTTGCCTTTTGGTTAGCACCTTCATTCTTAAGGGAGGTCTATAACCAGATCTACATGCTTCAGTTTACTTACAGTGTATTAAGGAAGGAAGAGGTGATTACCCTGGGGAGGAAGAGGGTATTTCTGCATGAGAATATGATAAATACCAAGAGTATTGGCTCCAGATTGATCTATATATTTTACCAAAACTGAGGATAAAATTATTTACATTTTTATGAAACCTTAGATGTATAGAAATGTTGGACATAAACTCCCCATTTAGCTTTTTTTATATTTTAAAGAAACCTAGAATCAGGAAAATGAAATTACCTGCACAAAGTCACCTCCCTAGTATTTAGAAAATCTAAGAGGTCAAATAAGATCTTTGACTCAAACTTCAATTAGTTTCCCATTTAAAACACACTGGAATAACATGCTTTGAAAAGGAGAAGTCTTATTGTACTTCTCAAACAAACTGTAACTGCTATGCAACAATTTCATTACCCTAAAACTTCAAAACATCAAAACAAACAAAAAAGACCCTCATGATTATCTTATCTTTTTTGTGTAAACTAATCTAATACATTAGCACATAAAATAATCTGAATTTTTTTTTAATCCGAAATACAGATAAAAATATTCTTGGCTTTACAATAGTAGAAATGAATTTGTGCTGCAGATTTAATTAATTTACTCTAGGAGAACTTCATTTTTTTCTAGCAATATTAACTTCAGGACGTAGAAGTAATATTTACAATGCATTTCTGTTAGCCAAATAATATAAATAGTTGGCCTATATGATTTAGGTGATTCTTCCTCTAAAATCGTTTGCTTTCGTAATTTTTTTTTCATGTTTTTGGATCAAGTTGTCACTGAACACTTTGGGATGTATCTGGGATCATCTCCCTTCCCTGCTCTCCATTTCTTGTCCCCTTGGAATTAAAAAATCATCAGTTTGATTTCAGTGCCCATCTGATATGTGACAAAATAAACAATGCTGGATGTGTTCCAGGCCCACATTACATTTAATGCCATCCCTCCTCCAACAGATGGCCAATGTGGTGTTCGTTTATGAGTGTCCTTAGATTGGAGCTGCTTCCTGCATCATTGGTTTATTGCAACTGGTAGCGATATGGTTGGAAGAGTTACTTCCGTAAGCAGATGACATTCTGGTATAATTTATACAAATAATACTCTGCACACAGGCAAACTACTAAAATGCAAAAATAATCTCTACTTCCTTAAAATACAGTGGAGTTAGAGTTAGAGGAGCCTGGCTCACCAATGGCCGAATTCACTCCATATTACAATAAAATCAATCATTGTTGATAGAAAATGTTGCATGCTTGCCTCGATATCTCTTAATGGCACTGCGGGGTTAGATTACAGCATGAATGAAAAGATGGTATGTTTTCAAAGCCTTGGCAGCCTGCGGTGACCTTCAGGAGAAATGAAATGCTCTGCTGGCTAGAGAAACAATTGAGCTGAAACCAGTGAGGCGCAGTAAACTCAGAGATAGACTTCCCAAATTAAAAGCTGTGAGCAACAGCTCAGACAAGAAGAAGGAGAAAAGACTATCATGCTACAAGATTTTATGCAAAGATTTTAAAACGTGGGAGAAGGCAACATTTAGATAAGAAAAAAATGAGTTCTTTTCTACTGAAGGAGCTTTGTGTACTTAGAATATCTAGACCATGAACATATGTAAGTCTATATAACCTGTTGAAAAGCATAAGGAAAAATAAAAGTCAGACCTTTTCATAAGAAGGAGCATGAAAAAATGAACAGTGACTATAATACATTACAATAAAATTGTTTTCTATTCATCTGTAAGTCACAGAGCATCAGTCAATGTACCACATATTTAAAGAAGCCTTTCAACATATTTATTATGAAGTACTTATACTAAATCTGTTCATGGTTAAAGTTTGATTCTTTCTGTTTTTTTCTATGTTATGAAAATAATTGAATATAACAAGATTTCTAGTAGTTTGTTGAGAAACTAAAATGGCCCCCTAAATATGTGTTGAAGATTTAGACCAGATGAAGCAGAACACTGAAATATATCTCTTTTACATTTGTAAAGAATAAAGGGACCTGCAATAATAAACAAAGAATAGAGAGAGATGCTGCATTCCAATAGTATGTGTGACAGTTCCACTAAAATGCATACAAATAATGCTAAAATAGATATGAAATACCCTTGACATGAGTAATGTCTGCATAGTTCACACATAAAAATTTATTTGCACAAATGAAAATGCTTATGGCAACAAATGCTCTATAGTTAATAAGCTGCCCAAGTCATATAATGCAGTTATTAATTTCACATTAACATTGTTCTTTTCATTACACTAGAACTAGGAATAGTGGAAGAGAGTAAAGGTGTAATGCCATTAAATTAAGAATATGAATTTTAATCTTATTTCAAAGAAATTATACTTATAGAACGTTTTGCAACTCTCAGAACTCTTTATTTTTTTTTTACTCTTTTAATGGTGCACACTTACTCATTCCTTTCAGTTAGTGACCTACATAATATCTATGCCAAGTCTTAAATCTAAAACTTCTGAGTGCTCAGCATAAATAAAAAATGAAGTCGAAGGCTTTTATGTGCACCTACTATTTATCTATGATGAAAACATATGTACATGAAAATTAAAAACGGAAAGGATACTCAGAGAGTTACTTTAGTTCTTTTTAATCTTTTTTGATCATATTCATTGAAAATTTCATGGAAACTTGGCATGCTCTCCAGAGGATAAAAAGAGCATGCACACAAAAAATGTGTATTTAATTTCAGAGGATTTTCCAACTCTCTCTATGAATTTCTAAAGACTTCTTGAGCCTATTAAGGCAACTAAAAATCTCATGTTTTGGGGGGAGGAGAGAAATTACTCAAAATACTGTATTTCATCCCATTAAATAGAAAGGTATATATATATTTATATATATATACACCTTTAAAGTAAAAAAATATATATATAAATGTATATATATATTTTTTTTTACTTTAACAATTGCTCTGTATCAAATTGCAGCAAAGATATCTTGCTTCAACTGGAATTCTTCTGCCTAATGTCTCAACTTAAGAATCATTTCTGTCTAGTGCTAAGACAAAGGCTCTCAGAGTGTGATGTCTGATCAAGATTGGCATCACCTGAGAACTTGGTAGAAGTGTAAGTTCCTAAGGCATCATCTCAGACCTACTGAGTCAGCAATGGGTTGGGATCTGGTAACCTAGTTTAAGAAGCCCTCCAGGTAATTCTGATATGAGGAATTCCCTTATTTCTAATCCCCATAACCAAGCATCTCTTTTAGTTACTTGATTGATACACAATTTACATACAACAAAATGCATAATTTTAAAATTATTTTAATTAATTAATTAATTTTTTATTTGACCATAGAGGGACAGAGTGTGAGAGAGAGATAGAGAGGGATAGTGAGAAAGCAAGCTGCGGGACCAGCAGTTAGCGTAATGGCTGTGTCGCTGGACTCCCAGGTAGCCGACCACGGTTCAAGTCCTGGACCTGGTGGCTTAAACTCACTCCAGGTACGTGTGCACGTGTGTCCAAGATCCCGAGAGGAAAATGGAGGAGAAGGGATTGCGGCGTGGCCATCCCCCCGGGGGTGATTTCTCGCTTTCTATTTCTCTGTCTCTCTCTGTCTTTCTAGGAAGGGCATGCACTTTATAGCAAAAACCTCTCAAAAAAAAAAGCAAGCTGCCAGGTCTGGGACTCAAACCACAGTGGTCATGTGGCAGTACAGTGCCCTTAAACATCAAACCACCTGCTGGACCTGAAATACATAACTTTACATATACATTTGGTGAGTTTTGCAAATCTATGTACCCATTAACCACCACAAAAATCAAGATATTGGGACCAGTAGTTGGCATAATGGCTAGGTCGCTAGCATCCCATGTAGTCGACCACGGTTCAAGTTCCAGACCCAGTGGCTTAAACTCACGCCAGGCACGTGTGTGTGCATGCCCAAGATCCCGAGCAGAGAATGGAGGGGAAGGGATTGCAGTGGGGCCATCCCCCTGGGGGGTGATTTCTCGCTTCCTATCTCTCTGTCTCTCTCTGTCTTTCTGGCGAGCACATGTGCCCTATAGCAAAAAACTCTCAAAAAAAAAATAAAAAGATATAAAAAGATATTTTTTTCCATTTCTCCAAGAAATTTCCCTATATACCTTTTGCAGAAAATCTCTTCAACTTTATTCCCAGTAAATTACTTGTCTTATTTTTATCATTATCAATTAGTGTTGCCTTAGAACTTCATGTAAATGAAATTATGCAGTCTATATTCACTCTACCTACTTTATTTAAATGCACCCAGAAATTAGTTCATTTCTTTTTACTCCTTAGAAGTTTTGCATTGTACGATAAACCACAATTATTTATCTATTTACTTGTTGAACATTTGGGTTGATTACAGTTTACAATTATTATGAATAAAGCTTCCATGACCATTCTTATACAAGTCTTTTTGTGGACATGTTTTTATTTATCCTGAGTAAATATCTACAACTGTAAGTGTTATATTCCACGAGCATAGGTCTTTGACTTTTTAAGATTGCCAAACTGTTTTCCAATCTGATTGCACTCCCACAAGAAACATGAGACTTCCAGTTGTTCTCTCTACATCATAACCAAAATTTGGTAATGTCAGTATTTTGCTGTGTGTTTCTTTTCATGTTTGTTTGCTTTCCTAATGACTGTATGCCTATCTCTCCTTGTTGTTTTAAGTTTCATTTCCTTGGTAACTAATTTTTTTTCTAATTAATTAATTTATTATTACCATCATAATCTTGTTTATATTACATTGAATCACATATAACTTTACAGTGTATTACATTTCTTTTTCCAGAAGGAATATCATACATATCAGTCAATACAGAGACATTAAAATCCCCATTTCGTCATTCAATAGCTTTTCATTATTTTTCCCGATCATCATCATCATTATTATTCCAATTATTTTTTTAACCAGTCAATCACTATTTCTCACTTTGCTTGTAAAAAGACTTCTCAGACCAATCCAGTTGAGAATACTATACATGTCATCATCAACAGGTAATAAACCATATCTGTGTCCTACTAATGTCATGCCTTTCTATTTGTTCTCTTGCTATCTTTCTCTATACTCTTCTCTTCTCCTGCCCCATTCCACACTGTATTATCCTCATTAACTATTTTCACTGATTTTATGTCTTCCAATATTTTGATCTCTACCATAGAGTTCGGATAGTCAGTATATATTAAGTGTATACAGACAATTAAGTGTATACAGACAATATCTTTCTTTCATGTCTTGGCTTACTTCACTCAGCAATAGATCCTTCAAACTGACTACTTCCTATCAAATGCCAGGGTCTTGTTTGGTAACTAATGTTGAACATCTTTCATGTCTTTGGTGACTATATCTTCTTTTACCAAGTGTTTGTTCAGTTCTTTTGGCTATTTTTTTTTTTTTTTTTTTGAGAGAGAGATTTTTGCTATAGGGTACGTGCGCTCGCCAGACAGAGACAGAGACAGAGAGACAGAAAGCGAGAAATCACCTCCCAAGGGGGAATGTCCACTCCACAATCCCTTCTCCTCTTGGGATCTTGGGCACACACGCACGCACGCCCGGCGTGAGTTAAAGCCACTAGGTCCGGGACTCAAACCGAGGTCGACCACATGGGAGTCCAGCAACATAGCCATTATGCTAACTGCTGGTTCCTCTTTTGGCTATTTTTAATTGTTCTGATTTTTTTCTTATTCTATAGATGTAAGGGTTTGGGTTTTTTGTTTGTTTGTTTTTCTAATAGTTACAGGCTTTAGTCATTATATGTATTGGAAATATTTTCTCCCAATACATGACTTGCTTTTCTATTTGCTAAACATATCTTTTCAAGATAAGACTTCATATTTTTAATGAGGTACAATTTGTCAATTTTATTTTTTAAATTTTATATTTGCTGTGTATGACTAAGAAATCATTATTTACCTGAAGAATTTCTTCCTGTGTTTTACTGCAGATACGTTATAATTTTTGCTTTTGTATTTATAAGTAGTTTATATTTCTGTTGAGACCTAAATGTGTTTGTATGTGGTGTGAGATAAATACAGGCCAATGTTTTGTTTTTTCTTTTGTTTATTCATTAGTTCTGACACACTTGTTGAAACTTCACACAAGCATCTATTTTTAATTTACTAAAATTGTTTATACTAATTTTGTTTTTCAAGTTTAAGACTCTCTTCTCTTATTAGCTTTGGCCAGAGGTTCCATTAGATAAAGTTAGTTTGCTAACTAGAAATACAATTCCTAGTGTACCCAGTATTAGCCTAAATACTAATTTGACCCATTGGAAAGTACAGATCATATGCAAATGTAAAATGTTACTTAGGAAGCAAATGTACCAACATTCAAGGAAGAATGCTCAACTGAAAGTGATTCAAATAACACAATATCGAATTACTTTTGCATTAATTTAGTTGTGACTATAGAAAATGTTTGTATTGAAGTTTCTTTTGAAGTAGTAGCAATTTTATATATATATTTTTAATACTGTAATGGAAACATATGTTTACATACAAAATTTGAGAAATGATAGGAAAAACAGAGTAATTTAGATCAGCCATAATCTTTCTACTCAGAAGTAACCACTCTTAACATACTGGTATATGTTCTTCCAAGTATACATTCACAAAGATCAAAATCAAATATCTCCTATGTAAAATTTTCCTTAAAATATTATAGATATCTATCTTAGTAAACAAAGATCAGAATTGCATAGGATTTTATGACTTAGAAGTTATACATCTTGGTTAACCACTTCCCTACTAATTAATGTACAAATATTTTATTGTTTTGTTTTTGTTTTTGTTTTTTTGTCATTATAAACAGTGGTGGTTAACAGCTTTGTATGTATAATTTTGCATTCTTTTCTGATTGTTTTAAATGGCAGTGTTTGTTTCAATTAATAAAATTGGTAGTTCTGTTTCTTTGTTTATTTAGTGTATTTATTCTTGAATCTGAACATTTAATCTCGATGACTTTATCTATATCAGCATATTTAACCTACTGGAACATTTACATGCTGCAAGTAAACCAGAATTTTGCCATACCATATTTACTCTCCCAAATGATCTTGAGGACTTCAGTGAATTTATATATGTAGAACTAGATAAAAAATTTTGTTAAACATTCCTATCATTAACAATGCTGGGAGAAAATGATTGTATCATTAATCAAACATATATACAACAGATGTTTATTATGTACAAGACTCTAGATGCAAAGGCACTGAAAAAAAAATGTATTTCCTGGGTCCTTCAGAGGAGTAAACTTGTTTTTTTTTTTTTTGGAGAGGTTTTCGCTACAGGGCATGTGCGCTCGCCAGAGAGACAGAGAGAGACAGAGAGACAGAAAGTGAGAAATCACCCCTCAGGGGGAATGGCCACGCCACAATCCCTTCTCCTCCATTCTCCTCTGGGGATCTTGGGCACGCACGCACACCTGCCCGGCATGAGTTTAAGCCACTGGGTCCGGTACTCGAACCGCGGTCAATTACATGGGAGTCCAACGACAAAGCCATTATGCTAACTGCTGGTCCCCAGAGGAAAAAACTTTTGATGAGTAAATAAAATTGTCTCTTCCACAGAAGGCATTTTTAAAGTTTATACCTTCTACAATGTAGCAGAATATGAAAACTTAAAGTGCCATTTAAGTGGGAATTGCTTACTCTAGTGCCCTTACGTAACTTACATATAAGCATACTTACTTGATTTCTTATTTCTTCAAGACAGAAATATCCAGAGCCCCAAACAACTTTTTCTTAAACTATTGCCTCTCCTTACCATTGACTTACGGTAAAGGCACATTTTTCATTTGTTTATTGAGTAGCTATTATGTAATAAATTCACTGAGCATCCTCACAGAGCTAGACACTTACATCGTAGTTTGAAACTTCGGAAGTTATTTTAGATAAGAGAATTTTAGTTTGTATTTAAATCTAAGTTTAAATCTACTTAGAGACTATGAATTTAACTTGTTCCACTATTCCATCATGGAGTCACCATTTCCTTGTCTAGTGTAATATAAAGGGAATGAGTTCACTGCTGTGTTCCCTGAACACATAAAGCCTATTCTCTTGCACATTACCTTTAAAATTTTGGTGAAAGGCATATTTGAGAGTACAAATAAATACAGACAAGTTTTTCTTAATGTACACTTTATATTAAATACTAGAATTTGGAAAAAAACACTGACAGGTAATATTTAGTGCAAACTTAATTCTCTATGTAAGATGTGAAATCATCTTGGCCCAAAGACAAATGTAGTACTATATTTTTCAGTTTTATTTCTCATATTAAAAAAAAAAAATGCTGGGCCAGGTCCCTGGTACAGCAATAATGCCCTGCTCAAGAGATGCTGGACCCCACATGGGGACCATGGTCCAAATCCCTGGCCCAGTTAACTGGAAACACAGTGGGCATGCTTCTGAGTACCCAAGGTCTAGGGGGCTAGAGAACTGGAGGAAGGAGATTGCATCATGATTGTATGACCAGATTCTATGGAGGGTCACCCCATCTCACTCTTCTGTATCACTCTTATATGCATGCATACCTACTCTATCCTGAATAAAGAAAAAAAATGTTCAACATGAGTTTTTGTTTTTTGATTTTTTTTTTTTTTTCTGAGAGAGATTTTTGCTGTAGGGTACGTGCGCTCGCTGGAGAAAAGAGAGTGAGAAAGACAGTGAGAAATCACTCCCCAGGGAGATGGCCATGCTGCAATCCATTCTCTTCCATTTTCCTCTCAGGATTTTGGGCATGCACACACACTCACACACACACACACACACACACAGTGTGAGTTCTTTTTTTTTTTTTTTTTTTTGGAGAGGTTTATGCTGTAGGGCGCTTGTGCTCGCCAGAAAGACAGAGAGACAGAAAGCGAGAAATCACCCCCCAGGGGATATGGCCACGCCACAATCCCTTCTCCTCATTCTCCTCTCAGGACCTTGGGCACACATGCACACGCGTCCAGCATGAGTTTAAGCCACTGGGTCCAGGACTTGAACCGCGAACGACCACATGGGAGTCCAGTGACATAGCCATTATGCTAACTGCTGGCCCCACCTGGTGTGAGTTCTAAGCTGTGCATTTCAGAGCTCAAACCATGGTTGACTACGTGAGAATCCAGCAATGAAACCATTACACCATCTACCAGCAATAAGATTGAGAGTCACGCCTTACTTTGTGAGTGACTTACCAATCAAACACATTAATATATATTTAAAGTATTATGTAGTATAATGGATAAAGTAGTAACCCAGATATTCTAAGTATAACACCCTTTCAGGGACTACGTCGCCCCTGGTTCTTAAAAATGTACTGTGAAAGGATGTCTTAAATTGTGGTCAAAGGAGCTACCTTCACTAGTATTCCTTAAGTTACCTGTATATGTCAGCTTCCTTGGTCCTACCTCTTCCAATCTGAATCTCTGGAGGTGGGACTCTGTCTTCTGTATAGGTTATCACAGGTTATCCCACATGAGAATGATGTTCACTATCCTTTACAGACCAATGCTTTGTGGGATTGGTTCTTATTTTTTCCCTCCTAGTTGCTGGTTAACATGATGCTTAGTCTGAAAGAAAGATTGTCTTTCTCTTGGTTCACAGCAGCTTAACTCTGAGGCTATCAGGTCAAGGACAGCTCTGTCTCAGCTACTGGTGAGCATGGCTGTCTCTATAGGGATTCTGAGGCTCGGTTGGCATGCAGGCAGCTGTCACTAACTTACATGTTCACTCACTTCTCCTTACCTGAGCATTGCCTCCTCCTGGGACCAGGTGGTGGGGCAGTGCAGAGAGTCTGGCATTTCACAGAGCTCTATTTCTTAAGTCAACAGTGAAAAAACTGTTATTTCCTGTATATATACTTAAATTTTCAGTGAGCCATCTGGTTATTGTTAAACTAGACTACTTCCTGCAATGCAAATCAGTCAAACAAGCACAGGTATATTAAATTCCATAGACTTATGCTCTGAAGAGAATTTTTTGAAATTCAATTTACACTTAAGATATCCCGTTACTTATTAGTATATAAATTTTTAACTTAAAAATGTTTAATAGTCTGGAGAAGGGACTGAGGCTTGAACATGTCCCATTTGAGTTGTTTTCTCCCTTCATTGATGCCCATGCTTCTGTCTGTCTCTGGTGAACATACACACCCTATTAATAAGAAAAAATTTCAAAAAATGCTTTAAAAAATGTTTAATAGGCATTTATTGGAATCATTTTTGTATGTTTTTCTTGAAATAAAAAAAAATCTATTACTTATTTCCTCTCTATGAGCAATCCCAATGTATAAAAATTACCTTAAGTTGTTAACTACTTAATAATCATTATATTTCTAAGCATTTATTATATGACTCAGTTAATTCAACTTTTTACTACATCTGTCTTAATATTGTACATAGAATAATATTTTATAAATTCTAGTAATAGAATATATACCAATATACTGAAAACCTTCTTATCATTTCAGTAAAAATGAACCAGGTACATACAAATATCTTTGAGAATAAATTTTAATTCACCTCACAATGGCATTAATTAAAATGGTAGTAGTCCAAATTTTCTTGGATATGTTGCTATCAATATTTTATTATCTATTGAAAGGAAGCAAATCACATCTCACTAGTAAATGCCAATTCATCTGCTTTTAAATTTAAATGCAAATTCTTTTCACCTCTTTATAAGAGATAAGTCAAAGTAGAAATTACATATGTTATGTATTATTTTACATAGACTTTAATACCAAAATTATTTTTATTGCTATCCTCTAAAAAAGTATTATAGACCAACATTAATTTATTTGATTTTTATTCCTGCTTCTATATTAAATTTTAATACAACAATCAAGTCTTAGATATTACTTAGTTTAAAAAATTGGTATTATGATATTTCTTAAAAATCCCTACATAATATCATTCCACAACTGGTATAATGAGTAATGATCAAGAGGATGTCCTAGCAAATCTACCCTATATACTTGTGTGATCTATGGCATAATAAAGAATTAAGAATCAAAGTTTGGAATGTCCTTCCAGTCTTTCAGTGCCCACAGAGTCTAGCTTCCATATCAACCATGAAAAAAACCCAATCTACATTTTCTCTAATCATGACTTGGTAGTCCTTGTTTAACAGGTATGTAATAAGATGTTCATGTTCTTCCGACTCTGGTTACTTGTGCATAGTTCCCCAATTAACCTCCAGTTGCTGCTACCAGTACCAGTACTTGTGGGGATCAGAACAAAGTTTCAGAAGGAATAGGAAATGTTGAAATGGACCCAAAGAAGCAATTTTATGTCTTACTGTGTGTTACATAAGTAGGGAGTAGGTATTTATCATTCAGGGTTTCTCTTAGTGATTGAAATTTGTAGCTAAATGAGAAATAAGTAAACTGAGCTTATTAAACTCATTTGACTCCTACGTTACAAAGCACTTAATACGCTATCATTTAAATTGAGTACTCAGATAGCTAATTTTATAACTGCCTACTGGAAAACTTAATGTGTATTTCTCTTTTATATTCTTTATATGAAATTTTGAGAATTTTTTTTTAGTTGATAGTCATATTGACAAATAACAATTCACAACAAGAATATAGAAATACTCTTGAAGAATTATTATGAACCTATTATCAGGCATTAAAACACATGATGTTGTAGTTATGTTATGATATATAATTGGCCCTTAGATGTATTCTGGGTCAAAATGATATACTATTTATAAACCAATGATAATATTATTTTCTTCATATGAATGGAGGGGTTTGTTCACTGTCTGTAACAGAAGCAAACAATGTATTTGGGCTGAGAATCTCAGGATTTTTAAAGCACTCTTGGAGACAGGATGCAGTGGAATTGCAAAGGAACTGTGCAGCCTTAAATAAGTCACTCAGACTTTCTAAGCTTAAGCTTTTATGTCTATTCAAGAAGTCAACCAGCTGGTCTCAGTTCAGTGTATTATGTGGTCCAATGTATTATATAAACCTTAGTTTTCAAATCACGATCTGTGGACCCCTGAAATCCTCTAGCCACTGTCAGGGAATCTCATGACAATATACATATAGATATAGATATACAGATATATAGATTTTTTTTTTTTGGAGAGGTTTTTGCTATAGGGCACATGCCAGACAGACAGAGAGAGACAGAGAGATAGAAAGCGAGAAATCACCCCCCCCAGGGTGGATGGCCACACTGCAATGCCTTCTCCTTCATTCTCCTCTTGGGATCTTGGGCACACATGTACATGCGCCCAGCTTGAGTTTTAAGCCACCGGGTCTGGGACTCAAACAGCGGTCAACTACATGGGATTCCAGCAACATAGCCATTACGCTAACTGCTGGTTTCTCTCATGACAATATTAAGATGTTCTGTATCCTTATGACTATGTTGATATTTGCATTGACAGTATAAAAATTCATGGTAAAAAGCTTGTGCCTTAATGTGCATCAAGGCGGAGGTACCAAACTGCTTATATTCTTCACTGCCATGCATTTCTGTTAAGAGAAAGAAGAGCAAGAGAATGAGAAGGCAGCTTTACTTAAGAAGGCCTTGATGAAGCAGTGAAATTACTAATTATATCAAATGCCAACCCTTAAAGTCTTCTTTCTTTTAATAAGTTTTCTTCCAAAGAGCATGTGTGCTCACTGGAAAGAGACAGTGAGAGGGAAAGTGAGAAATTACGCCCCCTACCACTGCCTACCCAGGGAGGATGGCCGCATTACAATCCCTTCTCCTCCATTCTCCTCCTGGGATCTTGGGCACACATGTACACATACTCAGTGTGAATTTCAAGCTGCCAGGACCAGTACTTGAACTGCAGTCAGCCATGTGGGAGTCTAGCCCTTAACCATCATGCCACCTTTCTGGCCTCTCTTGAAGTCTCTTTACTAGTCTATGTAATGAAATGGTCAATACACATAAAGCACTTCTGCTGCATTACCGAATACTAAGGGTGGTCTTGGGGAAAAGCTTACATGAATAATTCAAGTTCGTAATTGAACTAGCCACTTTTTTTATAAAATAAGATATTTACTTTGAAGAATGACTGGCAGACAAACTACTGTTACTAAAACTTGGTATTTTACAGACATTTTCTCAAAAATGAACAAAGTAAGCTTGTCATTTCAAGAGAAAATCTGGCAATATTTGCTCCTAATGATAAAATCAAGCTTTCAAATAAAAGAATTGGAAAATTGTACATGCTACTGTTAGTGTGTCAGCTTCTCAATATGGAAAGCCTTTTCGGATGAGATGGGTGGTATTAATAAATGTATTCTTTTAAAGGTGAATAGTTTTGATTGAAAAAATGAGATGAAAAGATAGCAAAGACTATATTTTTAAAATATGTAATTAACATATTTTCCACAGCAAATTCATTTTCAAATGCTGAGTCATGACCCAACCACTGACTTCATGTTTCATAATACCTTTAATATTTTCTATGTGTTGCAATTTATGTTTTCTTGTCATAACACAGTTGATAAATCCAGGTGATCAACATTTTTAATGTGATCAATAATGACCACATGCTCATGAATCAGATATAACTTAGACAAATAGGTCCCAACCCTGATCTTAATAAGTAACTGTAATTAGGGCCAGCAGACGGTGTGGAGGTTAAGGCACTGGATCCCACATGACTGACTGTGCAGGTCGAGTCCTGGACACCATGGCTTGAAAAACATCCTAGGAGCCTGTGCGTGCATGCCCAAAATCCCAAGAGCAGAATGGAGGAGAAGGGAAGGCTGTGTGAGCATTCCTCCTAGGGAATGATTTCTCAGTTTAGTTTCCCTCTCTCTTTTTCTCTTTCCAGCAAGCACACACTCCCTGTAGAGGAAAAAAAAAAAAAAAAAAAAAAAAAAAAAAAAAAAAAAAAAAAAAAAACCAGAAACAGAAACAAAAACAAAAATAATAAGTAACTGCAATAGGATTCTGAGTGGCAGAACTATGGATGTTCAGTGTTATCACATAGCACTTACCTAGGTTAAGATCTAAATTATTTTATGTTAAGTTTTGTGTTTAGTCATAGACGATGTTGGCAGACTCTCTATCAACAAACTGGAGTTAGTAACACAAATTCAACCTCATTTTCAAAGACATTAATATTTTATTCAGTTGTCTAGTGGTAAGCAGCAGGGGGCATATATAGAAGGCTTTTTGAAAATGATATTATTGTTGATGTAATTTATTCCACAGTAGTACACATAATATGATTGTAGTTCAAAATATCCATATAGGTATGCTCTTCCTAGAATGATACCTACAAGAATAAACGCTAGTCTAAGGCACATGCACCACCAGGTTCTTCTTCAGCCAGTGAGCACCACGTTATCAAAGTCCTTGCAGTTCATTGCCATCGTGGGGTGGAGAGATTGATGATGAGTGACTCTTCACCCTTCTTAGCCTTGTCCTTCCTGGCCTCATTCTGGGTCACAGCTCTAGTGAAGGTCACTTTTGCCATGATGTGACGTGGGGCACCTGGGAGGGCTCCAGGGACAGGCTGTACTCCCAGCTGCAGCTCAGCAGCAGTCGAGGCTGCAATGCCAAATGTAATTTTTTGATAATGAAATGTGTCAACATGTGGAAGATCTGCAGTACTCAGTGCAACATTTTCCAAAAGACCAGTGCATGATGTTAAAATTTAGGCTTATAGAAGATAATTTAAAAGTGAAAGATAAATCAATGGAAAGATAATTTCAAACTGAAAGGTAAATCAATGGATTTGAATGTAATAGAGTACATTGGTACAGCTTCAGATTCTACATTGTAACTGAACTTTAAGAAACTTTTACTTGTCAAGTTTTAGTGTAGTATTAAAGGAGATTACCCAACATTATCTGAAAAGGCTTTTAAGTTACTCCTTCTTTTTCCAGTCATATACCTTTGCAAGACCTGATTATTTTTCTATATGTGTCAACTAGAACAATACGTTACAAGAGATTGAATGAACATTCAGGCACTTATGAGAATCCAGCTGTCTTGCATTAAGCCAAATGTAAAAGATATTTTTTACAAAAGTGTAAAACAATTTTTTGGAAGTGCAGGTTTATAAAAAACAATGTTATTTATGTGAATATGTAATGGGATCATAACTGCTATTTGTAAATGAATTAACTTTTTTCGGTTTTGATTTCTGATATTGTTAATAGTAATAGATGTAACCTATATAAACAAAAGCTTCTGAGGCTAATAAGTTCAATCATTGCTGACCTAAACCTTTAGTATCGTGTTGGGGAGAAGCTATTCCAAATCTAAACTAAAACTTGCTTAGCCACTAGAGGGAGCTTTTATTTTATATAAATGTATAGTATAAAGGTATTAAGAATCTTCATGAAAAATAAGCATAAGAAGCCTAGGATCACCAAACGTAATATATACAACACGAAGCTTTGTGAGACCCTTACTGTTTTATTTCTGCAGTATCTCTTTAGACAAAATGGAAGATATTTTTTCTATACCCATAATGTTGTCTGTGCCTAGTATGCTTAAGAAAATTATGTTTACAGTGAAGTAGACATTCAAGAAAATATCACAAATTCTTATTTCCTATTGACATATGGAAAGAAGGCATTTGTTTTCATCTTCCTGACTGCTTCCTTATAAATAGTAGGAGTTGACATGGGGTGGTTCTTTCCTCTTACTGACCTTTGAGTAATTGCTAATTGAGTCAAAGTCAGTTAGAAATACTTCTGACATCTTGTATTTCTCTCAGAGATATTTATATCATTTATAGGGAAATGACTGTAACTATGGAAGCAATGACTAAATCCTGAATGATTTATTTCTTCTCTTTGAGGTCCATTAGGAATCACATCTCTACTGCAGTCAGTCATTCCTGTTGTTTTGTGAACTTTCCCTCAATGCTATCCATTTTTTTTCAGTAAAATTTATTTATTTATTTATATATTTATTTATCTTCCTGAAACCTTGACATGGAAAAGCACATCCTAATTCTTAAGAAATAGGCACAGACTCAGTAGTTAGAATTGCTAGAATAGACTAATAGATGCTTTAGAAATAATTGCATGCATTATTATTTATGTTTTATAAATAATCTTAAGGAGACAGTGTTATGGTAAAACTAAAACTAAGCCCATCCTAATTTTCAGTAGCTATGTTGGTACAACACACACACACACACACACAAGCAAATCAATCAAATGGAAACCATAATCGCTCTGTTTAGAAAAATATACAAACACAATATGCTTAATTTTGCATAAATGTTTGAAGACTTCCAGCCTCCTGAAGGCCACAGGATCCCAGGTTAAGAATCCAGGCATTGGGACCAGCAGTTGGTGTAATGGCTATGTTGCTGGACCCCCATGTAGTCAACCACGGTTCGAGTACCAGACCTGGTGGCTTAAACTCACACCAGGCATGTAAGCGTGCATGCCTAAGATCCTAAGAAGAGAATGGAGGAGAAGCGACTGTGGCATGGCCATTCCTCCTGGGGAGTGATTTTTCGTTTTCTGTCTCTCTGTCTCTGTCTTTCTGGCGAGCGCACGCACCCTATACCAAAAACCTCTCCAAAAAAAAAAAAGAATCCAGGCATTAAATAAATAGAAAATCAGTGAAGGTAGGATATATATAGTAGGTTTCTTCAAGAGGGGGATAGATAACTATCTGAAACTAACTTGCATTAATCATCATACTTATGTTGGAGTCACTAAAACTATCTTTAGGAATCTTGATATATTTTTAGAAAAGACTTCAAAATCAATTTCTATTAAAATATTTATGAAGACTAAAACTTAAAGCTTTTGTAGAATTGAGGCCAGATTTGGTGAAACCTGGTAAATCCCTAATGTAGAAAGTACATTCAACTTGCGAGGTTTTTTTTGTTTGTTTGTTTGTTTTTTGTTTGTTTGTTTGTTTGAGAGAGAGGTTTTTGCTATAGGGCGCATGCGCTCGCCAGAAAGATGGAGAGAGAAAGAGAGACAGAAAGCAAGAAACCACCCCCCAGGGGGGATAGCCACGCCGCAATCCCTTCTCCTTCATTTTCCTCTCAGGATCTTGGGCACGCACGCACACGCGCCCGCGTGAGTTTAAGCCACTGGGTCCAAGACTCGTATCGTTGTCAACTACACGGGAGTCCAGCGACATAGCCATCACACTAACTGCTGGTCCTGCGAGGTTTTTTTTAACTGAGCTTAAGAAAGTAGTTTGTTTAGAAAAGCAATGTTGAGTTCATCTTGGTTTAAACAAATTAAACTTTTTAAGAGATTATTTAGAGCACCCAATTTCCATGAGCCAAAAAGAGCTCAATCATTTATCAGGAATAATGATACAGTTTAAGTTACATAAAACAAGCTAAGAACATTTTATTAAATGAAGGCAAACTTCACTCACCACAATAATTTTTAAGTTGTTTATACACATTTCGTTTTAACATTCTTAATTGAGAAAGGATGGGCATAATATATTTAAATTGTGAATAATGGTGATATAAGATGATTTTACTAAGGGATAAAAAAAAATTGGAGAACTGAGGATGGTCCCTGAGGATCTTATAGGAATAAAGATGAGAGATTTGAAAGACAATCTTTAGTTCACTAATTATTGGCAAGTGATGATAGTTGAAGTTTACCCAGAAAATAGCATCAAACTTTTTGCTTTCAAGAAAAATACTGGTTTGTCAGAAAAGTCATGACAAATTTTTGCATAGAAAAACATGAAAAAGCATCATAACTTTTCCAACGACCCTATGTTATACCCCACATATCTGCTCTCTGAAATTTTTGTGAGGAATTTTCATTATTCACATAGCTTGCCTGATGTCTAAACTTCTTTTAACCTCATATCGATATATCTGAATTATTGTCCTAGGTTTTACTTAAGTAGTAGGTGATTGATAGTTTAATTTTGCTTATGTGCTTGGATATAACCATGGTGAAGAAATAAAACTAGGTAAACTATATCATTAATAAACTCAAGCATGGCCTTCCCTTAGTATTTCACAAGTGCTGCCACATTCCAGTGATCATGAAATAATAATTTTCTCTGGCTTTCAGCAAGCCTAGATTACTGTTACCTTGATTCTACTTTTTAAGGGTTATGTTGATTAAAATGAGTGATTTTTCTGCCTTCCTCATTACCTCGTTGAGGCTAAAAAATACATTTAGGGGTCATCATACATAAAATGAATACATACTTCCTGTATACCTAAAGTATGGTTTATGGGATGCCAGTTTGGCAAGTGTAATTCAACACCTTTCTGAGTTACTGCAGATATTTGCAAATCTTGGAGAGAAGAACAATAGACAGTATGATTTGTAGCTTGGAGAGCAAATGTAGTGACTCATCAATGATGTTGAAAGCCAATAAAGATCTAATGAATACACGCTCTAGTTTCAACACTGGAAATCAACATTCACTGGAAATTGTTATCCTTGAGGCTATTTTTTCCCTTTAAAACCCTTGTCTGTGTCCTTGCTTATCCTTCCATTCTTCTAAATTTAGCAGGTATATTTAAGCGGTGATGATGAGCAGATAGTGGCATATGGTGGGCTTTGTCATAGTCTCGGTAGACCTATTATATTCCAGAAAGAACCCAGTGAAGCAATGGCGGACTCAGCCATAAGTCCGGTCCCTTGGAGAGAGGAATGATACGAGCCAAAGAATGTGTTAGTAACCCCAGAATTGAGTTCACGTCAAGGATTCAGCCCTTCATGAAGAAATAAGGAAACCAGAGATTTACCATACTTGGAAAAGTGTGAAATAGGGAGCCAGTAATGATAGAACAGGGAAAATATTATGGCCTATTTAGGATACAGGGGCCTTACTCATATACCAGTACCTAGGATACCAAACTAGATCTAGACCTTACTTGATACTGGGAATGGAGCTTCAAGTTTTTGACAGATCCACTACTGAGAAAATGAGGGCATTTTCCACAGTATATTTTAACTTCTCAAGAGATACACGTGTATCCTTTGCATAACTTTTAGAAATAAGTTAACTTTTCATGAAAAATTATGAAACTACCAGGATGGTTTATATTTATATATATTATGTTATAAATGAACTTACCAAAATAGAGAATTTTTTTTCCAGAATCAGTTTTTGAAAAAAAATCTGTTTATTTTTTAACAGCTTTACTGATATAACTTTTATACCATAAAAGTCACCCATTTGAATTGCATATACAGTTAGTAGTTTTAGCATATTCATAAGAGTTCTACAACCAATATAACAATGTGAGTTCAGAACATATTCTTCTTCCCACAAAAAACCCTATACCCATGACAGTCATTGTCCAGCCCTAGGTAACTACTAATCTACTTTCTTCTCTGTAAAGCTGCTCATTCTGGACATTTTATACAAATGGATGCATGTAATATGTGGTATTTTGTGACTGGCTATTTCATTCAGGGTGTTTCGAGGTTCATCCTTGTTGTAGTATGCATTAACAATTTATCCTTTTCACTGTAAAATAATACTACATCGCATGAATATATTACATTTTATTTATCCATTCTTCAGGTATTTGGGCTTCCACGTACTAGCTATCATGAAAGATGCAATGCTGCTATGAACATTCATGTACAAATCTGTGTGTGGACACATATTTTATTTCTCTTGGATGTGTGCACAGAGTGAAATTGCTAGCTCATATGGTAACCCCATGTTTTTTTGTACTGAGAAATTGCCAAATTGTTTACCAAAATGGTCATGTCATTTTATAATATCAGCAATGTTTTAGAGTCCCAATTTCTTTGCATCCTTGCCAACACTTGTTATAATCAGTATTTTTTTTTTTTGTTGTAGTCAATGCTAAATGTTTTAGCCAATGCTGGTGGTGGTAAAGTGATATCTCATTGTGATTAGGATTGCATTTCCCTAATTACTAATGATATTGAGCATTATTTCATGTGCTTACTGTCCATTAATATGTCTTCCTTAGAGAAATTTCTAGTAAATTCATTACATTTTTAAATTGGATATTTGTATTATTCTTTATAAAGTCTTCTTTATATATTCTGGATATTGGTCCCTTTTTAGATATATGATTTGCAAACATTTTCTACAATGCTGTAGGTTGTCCATTCACTTTTTGATGATGTTCTTTGAAGCACAGTATTATTTAATTTTGATAAAATCCAGTATGTCTTTTTTTTTTCTTTTGTCACTTTTGCTTTTGGCATCATGTCTAGAAACCACTCTAACATCTGCTTAAAATACTATTGCACATGAAATATCTTACATTTTAACCTAGTCTTCTAGACCTCTATGTTGTTTTCTTTTGCTGCATTATCAAGTGTTCTTTGCCAGAAGATAAAGACCATTTCTCAGGGACCATAACAAAGGAGAGGAAATATTAAAAGAAAGTACAATTTTAAATGATCCGTTACTTCCTAGCAGGCACTAGCACTGAACTTGAGAGGGAGCAGGTAAAAGTGAAAAACATGCATTTTTTTTTTTAAATCTCTTGCAGAAATTCTACTCAGGAGTAAGTTTAGATTATCAGGAAATGACTTTTTTTCTGTGTTTTTCTATGCAAAAATGCATCATGACTTTCCCAACAACTCAATATATTTCTAGTTATTATCAATATAGTTGAACTGATATCTATATTTTGGATGCTCAAGGGGCATTATCACCAGAAAATTCAGCCTTATTTCCTCTCAAATCACTTTATTGGAGAGCATTACTTAATAGAGGACAAAAAAAGTATACTCTGGGTTCATATTCCTCGGTAGAATCCTGACTCTACCCACTTACTGACTGCATGAGTTTGAGCAAGTTATATCATGGTTTTTGTGCTTAAATTCTCATCTATAAAATGAAAATAACAATAGCACTTGTCTTATAGAAGTGTGAGGACTAAATAAGATACTATAGGTAAACTAATTAGAACAGTGACTGACATATATGACCTTAAATGTTAAATGATAATGATATTGTTGCTATATTTTAGAATTGTTTGTCTGAAAAATTGGCCAAAACAAATTCTGATGAATTTTCTTCATTGCTGTTTAAGTATTGCAGACAAACTGAAAAATAACTAGAATATTAACTGTACTAAATAAATATAGATATCTGAAAACATCATAACTGTTTTTATATTTCTATTTTATTAAGTTTTTCCTCTTACAATAATAAACTGTATCTTCTAGTAATGAGGAAATTTCCTTAATCAATCTTTGCTGTTTGAATTTGTTTGAATTCCAAATATTAAAATAACACAGTAATTCATCAAAGTGTTCTGAATTAATTTCAAACACTGCAAATATACTAATATTTTAAAGATGACAATCAAAGGTTTCTCAATTACTTCCAATTGCTGAGAATATACTCATATTTCACAATCACATCAGGTGGATGGGAGCCATGAGACACCACTATTATACAGAGGAAGGAGTTTTTAAAATAATTAAACATTAATTATTTTTAGAGGAACTATAATTCTTCAAGAAATTAATGTTGAAGTTGATAAAAGCATGTTCCAGTTACTATTCCCAAAATACAGTGTTAGATCCTATTTTATTCATTACCCATTGCTCTTTTTTGTCAGTTTTGGTTATGCTGTCACTAGTTGTTCCATGAGACTAACATGCTCTCCTCTAGTTCACACCTAATAGTGTAGATGCTTCTCTGTTAGACCGCCAGTCCTTGAAGAGGGGTGAAAAGCTCATTATGTATCCCCTACATCTAACCCAGGACCTTGTGCATTGAAAGTAGTGGGTCGATTTCCACAGCACCATCCAGTTTTAGAGTTATGAGGCAAATGCCTTCATTAGAAATGGACACATTCAGAATATTAATATGATGTGTGAAAAAGAACATAGTAACTTTGTAGTTAAAGAAATGGCAAAAGTATGGAAAGATACTTCTCCCACATGAACCCTGCTTCCTTCTTTTTTTTTTTTTTTCTTTTGGGAAGATAGTATTCAAAAATGCCTGCATTTAACAGAGGCTCAGCTTTAAAACTGAAGATAACCAAAAGTAAACAAAGCTTTTATATTAAATACATTGGATAATAGTTGTATTAAACAATATGCTCTACAATGAGGATAAAAGCTGTTGGGCTCCCTTTGATGCCCCATTTGTCAAAATATCACAGTCATAAACCAGCAGAAGGATGAAGCCATCTCTGCCACAGTTGAAACTGGACAAACTACAATGGGGTGTTCCTGCAAACAGCCTGGCAAATACTTGTCCAGGTCTTCTATGGCTGTTGAGAAAATGGGTTGGCACAAATAGTTGTAACCTTAGTGTGGACATCGCCAAGGTCAATATGTGTGTGTCTTCATTTACTGATAACTTCTCCGATTCATCTGGAGTCTCCAAACCATCTCTTACCTTTCCAAATACTGTGTATTTCATGTCCAGAAGTGACTGCTTGCCATAGGGGAGGAAGAACTGAGATCCACTGGTGTTTGAACCATCATTAGCCATAGACACAACACTTCTAACATTATGCTTAAGATACATGCTTAGTCTCGCTGGATGTCTGTACATCTAAAATGGCATGGATGGACTTGATCAAGTCTTCAAATCAGATGATCCTTTGCTGATTCTGACTGAGAACAGTATTTTTATTTTTGTCTTTTGCTTGTTTGAAGAAACACAAATTCCCATTTTGTTTTAGACCCTATTTCAACTTTTACCTTTGTGCTCATTATTTATTACAAGCTCCTGAAAGGTATTTGAAGTTGCTGCCCAGGCCTAGAGATGATTTTTATGCTACCTCTTAGTTCTAAACTTTTGGATCTATGGTGTTTTTAAATAATGCATGAGTTCATGCTTCAGCCTCTATTTATTTATAGCTAGAAGCTTGTATTTACATTGGTTCGTCCTTCTGTTTATCTTTTGTTTTGGCTTTTTCCACCTGGTAAAGCTTTTAGAGTCCAGACCTCACAAATTCTTGCTGCTGTCTCTGTCATTTTAACTTAAAAGAGATAATTATATATACTTGTATCTTCTTTAGATATTTTTATCAGCACCATGTAAGCTGATAATTATTAGCATAATAGAAGTATATAGTAAAGTATTATGTTTAAAAATATATATGAATTTCAGAAATTTCTTATTAATTTCAAACTGTTATTTTATATGGCTTATACACATGTCTCTGTTGATTATAATGCATGAATTCATGTTAATTCTGAACTTATCAGCAATATTCATGCATCTGTGTGCTTATGTACTATAGATAATAATTTTATGTACTATAGTTAATAATTTTATGTAAATAATTATACTCTAGGATTTCTTATCCTCAGGGCAAAACCAATATAAAAACTTGGCATAATCCTGAATGATTCTATTACATGAGATCTGATTACCTCCATGAGGAGTTATTCTATAAATATTGCCTCAGAGTATATATAGTTGACACGGACCCATATTTAGTAACAGTTGAGTGCAACATAAGAGGCCTTTGTTGAGTGAAAATGCTAATGTAGCAGAATAGTTTATGAACAGTGAGATGAGCTACTGTTATTTTTGCACACACAAAAAAGAAAAAATCTAGAAAAAAATAAAAAAAAAAACAAAAAATAAGCAATCTAAATTTTGTGACTGTGTTTTCTGTACTGATCAGAACAGCAGCTATTACATTGAGAAATCTGTGATCATGTGGCTGTATTGCTGCCCATTTTGGAACATTCTGTATGGTTAGTTACTTGGAGCATAGATGCACAACAGAAGCAAATTTTGAATCTAATAGAAACCCGTGGGACATACATATGGGACTGTTCAAATAATTGAACTTTTTTCCACTTCTGACTGTCTTATTTGCCAGTTGGTGCAGGTCTAAAGATTGTACAAGCTATGACGGAGCCACTTGGCTATCTGGTGGTCCCTAAGCAATCATTTTAAGTTCTGTCACAGTAGACCTAGTTTATAGAGCACTAAGGCACACTGTCCTTAAGAATATTAAGGAAGTAATTGCTCAAACATGGTTTCACACTGTTATTCACAACATTGTTATTTTCAACATTGTTATTTCAGGTATTACAATAGTTGTGGTCCCAGGCTGAAGATGCCCTTCTATAATTTGATGTTTGAAGCAGCAGTAGCTAGACGCAGCAGCTTCCCTCACACAGCTTTGAATAGTGTATCTACTTGAGAGGAAGTTCTGCCTATCAGATATGTCTGCAAATATATTATAGCAAAAATGGTAATAGTTAATACAGCTACTCTTCTCTCATTGGCCTTATTTTCCTTACACTAATTCAAGAGCTTAATCTCTTATTGGAGAAAGAAACTGGAGTTTATTAAGGACCTGTTTTGTGCCTGAAAGTGTGCTTGCTATAGATGCCTATCAACTGTGACTTTTGACTAAAATGTTATTTTTCTTGTAGGCTTTGTTGTCTGGTTTTAAGAGTTTTTGTCTTGTCTTGAGCTGTCAATAGGTTCATGTACCTACTATTTGAACAGAATACTAACCTGTTTCTAGGCTTTACATTTTAAGCAAATTTCCTTACCAATTCAAAACTGCTTTTCTTGAAATTACCAGCTGAACTTGCTATTGAAAGTAGTTAGATTATTGGGACCAGCAGTTAACATAATGGCTATGTCACTGAACTCCCATGTAGCCAACCGCAGTTCAAGTCCCGGACCCAGTGGCTTAAACTCACAACGGGTGCGTGTGCGTGCGTGCCCAAGATCCTGAGAAGAGAATGGAGGAGAAGGGATTGCAGCGTGGCCATCCCCCCTGGGGGCGGGGGGTGTTATTTCTCGCTTTCTGTCTCTCTGTCTCTCTCTGTCTTTCTGGCGAGCGCATGTACCCTATAGCAAAAACCTCTAAAAAAAAAAAAAAAAAGTAGTTAGATTATTTAAGAAATTGTGTGATCAATAAAATGTGGGGCAAAAAGGAATGGAAGATAAATGTAGACACCAGAGATAGTGTGAGAAGAAGGTGGGAAAGGGCAGAGGGTCAGACATAGGGGTATATATATATATATATATATATATAACCAGAGATGGAAAATTACTGATGATAACATACATGATTAAGACACTATGCAGTATATTTTAGATGGGAAACCACATTTTGTATGCTGTGATGATGATTAGGGGATGAATGTAAATTAATTAATTTAAAAAAGTTTCAGGATAAAAAAATAAACACAAAAGCTGTTTTTCTTGAAATTAAAAAAAATGCATATTTGATGACTGCAGTAAGCTGTATAGCCCCAGCTCGGTGCTACTTCATAGTATGTTCGTTCAATTGAGGTTTATGCCTAAAGTCAGACTTGTGTTCATGGATATGTATATATCAGCTGTGCTTGCTACTGGACATATTTAGAGTAATTAAGTTCACTAGCGAATAAATAAAATGGGGAGAAAAGACATAGAAAGCAACCATGGATACCAGAGACAGTGTGAGAGGAGAGTGGGACACAGCAGAGGGTGACAGAGAGGGAATCAAGGATGGCAAAAAAATAAATAAAGCAAAATATACAGGAAACAAGAAATGGAAAATTATGTGTTGATGATAACACATATGTTGGTGTGCTTGATTGAGCCAATATACAGTGTATTCTGGATGGGAAATCTCATTTTGTATGCTGTAATGATATATAGTGAATGAATGTAAATAAATAAATTTAAATTAAAAAGTACCATTTATTATTATATTATTTTTATTCAAATATTATTCATATTGATGAATAAAAACATTTCTACATTGAACAAGGGGCATTAGGTGCATTGAATAGATATTACTCAAATTGTTTTTCAGTTCCTCCTTTTTTTTTCCTTAGTATGCTATAGAGCCTGTAAACTCACTTGAGAAAGACAGAAAGAAAGAAGGAAAGTAAGAAATCATCCCCAGAGAGGATGGCCACATCCTTCCCCCTCTGTTCTCCTTTTAGGATTTTGGTCACGCAGACATACATACACAGACACATGCCCAGTGTGCTCTTCAAACCACAGGGTCCCGAACTCCAGCTGTGCAATCAGTCACGTGGGATCCAGCCTCCTTAACCTCCACACCACCTGCTGGCCCACTTCCTCTTTTGTTAATACATTTTACCTTATTTTTTAAAACTGTGTGTGTGTGTGTGTGCATGAAAACCAGAAAGAAAAAACAAAATGAGAGAATGTGAGAATAAAATCTGAGAATAAAGGACCAGCAGATGGCTAAACAGTTATGTTATTGGACTCCTACATAGTTGACCATGCGTTGAGTAATGGAACCTGGCAGCTTAAAACTCACACCAGGTGTGTGTGCGTGCATGCCCAAAGTCCCAAGAGGAGAATGGAGGAGAAGGGATTGTAGTGTGGCCATCGTTCCAGTAAATGATTTCTTGCTTTCTGTCTCTCTATCTCTCTGGTATGGGCATGTGCCCTATAGCAAAAATCTCTCTAAAAAAAAAAAAATCTCAGAATAAAATTTTTCTTGTGGGTATAATAACTTTGTTCTCATGCCAGGTATCTGGGTTTGAAAAGAAGAGTTTCTAGTACCTTATTAATTTTGTATCCACCATTATAAAGTAAATAATTTTCTGTGAAATTCAGTTTTGATAATCCATAAGAGAATGATAATCCTCCAGTACACAGATGTTCTCACTTTCAGGTATTAGTTTAAAATTGAGAGAAAAAGAAAGATAAATACAAGAAGTAGGCATTTGATCTTTGTACAGAGTTTCAAAAAGTGTTTTTCACATATTTAAGCCAATATTAGTGAAACACGATCAGTCCCATAAGGTTGCATGGTATTAAAATTATGTCAGGGTCATGAGAATGTTCTCTCTATATCAGAAATACACCTCTTCAAATGGATTAGATGTGGTGAAAAAGTTTTTTTTTTTTTTTTTTTTTTTTTTTTTTTTTTTTTTTTTAGAGGTTTTTTGCTATAGGGCGCGTGCGCTCGCCAGACAGACAGAGACATAGAGACAGAAAGCGAGAAATCACCCCCCAGGGGGGATGGTCACGCCGCAATCCCTTCTCCTCCATTCTCCTCTCGGGATCTTGGGCACGCACGCACACGTGCCCGGCGTGAGTTGTAAGCCATCGGGTCCGAGACGCGAACCGCGGTCGACTACATGGGAGTCCAGCGACATAGCCATTACGCTAACTACTGGTTCCCGTGAAAAAGTTTTTAAGTTCAACCTCAGCAAGGTTAATGTTAGGAATTCAAAGGAACAGACCTAAAACCATCTATTCCAACTTCTTATCAAAAGCTAGTGTGCCTGCTCGTCAAGTACTTAGCCACGATGTGCCTGAGTACCTCAGAGACAAGACTTCATAACATTGTAAGGTGTAAAGCGTTTGTACTGGTCCGCTCTAGTTCTGCAGGTTTTGTTTGCTGTTTTTTCTATGTTGACCTGAAGCTTGCTTTCATGTATCAGCTCTCTTCTCCCTCATGCTATCTCCTGGAGACAGGCAAAATTCATCACATCTTTAATTATCTGTAGTATTCCAAATTTCCTGCAGCTGTCTCTTCTTCAAGTGTTTCTCCATGGTCTGTTATTGAGATCCGCTGCTATCCTGGGCCCGTTTCTGGATAAACATTCATATCAGTCTCTTTTCATAGTTTAAAATCTCTCCAAGAGTTTGTATTGTGCTTCTTAGAGACATCTGTCCTTATTAATGTTTCTTCACTTGTAATTCATTCCAGAAGACACCAGTCTGGCTTTTCATTTGATCTAAATTTTACAGAACTGATGACTTCTGGACCTAAATGTATTTCTAACTCCTAAGTATATTTCTTAGTCTCTCTGCAACATTTGACTAGGTTGGCTATTTGAGGTACTTCCCCTACTTTTTTTCGTAGAGAGGTTTTTGCTATAGGGCTCATGTGCTCACCAGAGAGACAGAGAGAGACAGAGAAATCACCCCCCAGAGGGGATGGCCATGCCGTGATTGCTTCTCCTCCATTCCCCTCTCAGGATTTTGGGCACGCACGCACATGCACCCGGTGTGAGTTTTAAGCCGCTGGTTCTGGGACTTGAACCATGATCGAATACATGGGAGTCCAGCGACGTAACCATTGTGCCATCTGCTTATCTTGGTACTTCTCTCTTTTGAGGGCCTGAATCCTCCTTCAGCTTTTCCTTCTGGCTCTGACAGTCTTCTTTCAGGATCCTTTGTGAGTTCACCACTTAAAGACTGCAGTTGATGTTCTCCAAGGGAGCATCCATCAGATTTTCATATGCTACACCTGATTACTGAGCTATTATATATGTTATTTGTGTTATTGACCATATTTTGATGATTCACAAATACATATCACCAGTCCAGAGCTCTGTCCTAACTTTTTGCAGTCCAGTTTCCCATGTACCGTCTTAGCCTAGGACTATCATTTCCTGCCTGTGTATGACCACAGTCTCCTGACTCATCCCTATGTGCAGCCCATGTCTTTTCTGTAGCCAGGCTAAACTTTCTGAAGCAAAAATCAAATCAATATCCAAAGTAAAAGACTTAGTGACTCCCCTTTGCCTGTGAAATACTTTTCAAACTCCTTAGTTGCTCAGTGTACAAGACTCTCCATGGCTTGCTCCAAGCTAAGTCTCCAGTCTCAGATGAGATCACTTTGCACCTAAAACCTTCAGCTATGGATGGTCATAGAGAACTGCTTCTGTGTGGTAAATACTTGGTGCTCTTCCTTGCCTCTGAACTCCATGCAGCTCCTTCTGCCTGAAACGCCAGTCACTCCCTCTCTACCCTTTCTGCATTTGATTATCTCCTGTGCAGCTCAGAGATACCACTCCAACTAACAGCCTTCTGAAGAAATGAGTAAAGTGCCTCTCCTGTGGGCTCCTGGAGTCCCTGTACACCACACGGCTTTCATCTTAGCACGATCACAACGTATTGTGATTGTTCATGGATTTATCTCTCTCCCCACCAAAACATGAACAGCTTAAAGGAGGGCTATTTCTCCTCTTGTGTATACCCAAATACTTATGAAAATGATTTTGGCATCTTGGGGTAGGTCTTAATAGTCATTTATTCACTCGTTGAAATGTTTCAAATACCTATTTGCTATGATTGGAATATGTCTCCCCAATTTTTTGTGTTGGAAACTTAATTCCAATGCAACAATGTTGAAAGATGAGGCCTTTGGGGACTATTTGGGTCATGAAGGTTCTGCCCTTATGAATGGCTTCCTGCTGCTGTAAAGGGGACTGCCAGGAGGTCACATTTGTCCTCTTTTGCCCTGCCATCTCCGCCATGCATGTATGCAGCAAGAAGGCCCAGATCAATGATAGCACCTTGACCCTAGACATCCCAGTATCCAGAAGGGTGAGCAATACCTTTCTGTTCTTTATAAATTACCCAGTCTGTGGTATTATGTTGCAGCCGAATAAAACAGACAAAGACACTATTGTCGACCAAGCTCTATAGTAAGTAAGATAAAAATGGACTGGCTCTCATAAACCTTATCAACAACTAAGCAACCTCTTTATTCCCTTTAAATGTTATTCATTTCATTCCTTATTCCAATATGTAGGATTATTTTAAATCTTGATCTTACTATTAACCATATTAACTAGGCTTCCTGCTTATGTCCTGTGCTGGTGTATTCTTTCGAATATAACTTTGGTTACTAAACATGTGTTTAGTGTTAACATTATCTCTTTTCATCCTCTGAGTAACTCTATCATGCCCATGCGGGTATTCACTTCTTTTTTTTTTTTTTGGAGAGGTTTTTGCTATAGGGTGCGTGCGCTCGCCAGACAGACAGAGAGAGACAGAGAGACAGAAAGCGAGAAATCACCCCCCAGAGGGGATGGTCAAGCCGCAATCCCTTCTCCTCCATTCTCCTCTCGGGATCTTGGGCACGCACGCACACGCGCCCAGCATGAGTTTTAAGCCACCGGGTCCAGGACGCAAACCGTGGTCGACTACGTGGGAGTCCAGTGACATAGTCATTAGAAAAGATTTCTGAAATTAAGCATTCCTCTACTAGTAATTGTTCTGAGGTGCTAAATGGCAGGGCAGGTGGGCTGACCTCAATTGTGATAAGATTTCTTTTATCTCCAGAGGAAAGGAACATCACTCAGCCTTGCCCTGTACAGAGCCCTGAGGATAAAAGTCCCATTTCACAGAGGGCAGAGAGAGTTAAACAGTAATTCCCCACAGTTTTGCTTTCTATGGTCTCAGTTACCTGAGGTCAGCTGTGGTCTAAAGATATTAAGTAGAAAGTTCCCAAAATAGACAACTCACAAATTTTAAATTGCATGTCTTTCTGAGTAGTGTGATGAAAATCTCACACCGCCCTGCCCCATCCTGCCTGGGGTGTGAATCATCTCCTTATCCAGTGTATCTACACTAGATATGTTCCTGTCCGTTACTCACTAGCCATCTTGGATATCAGTTCAAAAAAACATAGTACACACGAGATCTTTCAAAACATTATGGAAAATAACATATCTTGAAGAAACTACGCATGGACTTCAAATTGTTTTTTTGCACCCAAATAAACTCTAAGCTTGGACTTGAATTCCATCTTTCTGTAAACTTTCTTGAAGTCCGCTTATATATAAGGCTTTGTTTTTTCTCTCTCTGACTTTCCGCATCCAATGGGCATCTCATAATATATCTCCTGTGTCTAAGGGGAGATTACAGTACTGAGTAAGGCCAACTTCCCTGAATTGGGCACGATTAGGTTCCCAGATGTAGCTTTGTACTTGCACCTAGAAAGTGCAGTCAGGAGGGAATATGAGAAGACTTTTCAAAATAATTATTTACAACCTATTTTTGACAGTTATCCCCCATGAGGGGCTTCTTGTTTAAAACGATGAGTCACATAACTCTTACACATAAAACTATCTGCTTTTTCTTTTTTAAGCTTTCTTAGGCAGATATGATAGTACCAACACAAATGGCACCTAGTAATTGTTAAGTCATAGTTTTAGAAATAAAAAATGAGCCTATGTTTCAAAAGGAAAATTTAGCATCAACTCTTATATACCATCTGGTATTCAAATTGCTTTGAAAAAAAATTATTCATAGTAATGGGAATTCTCCTAGGATAAAGCTGGAGAGGAAATGGGGGACTGGATTGAACAGCCTTGAAGAAAATAAAATCCCGTTTGGCATTACCTCTTTCTGTGTGATCTTCTCTGTCAGTACAATTTTAGTCTGATCTTGATTAGAAGGGCATAATTTATAGAAGAACTTTCAGAATGAGACTTCATCTAGTTAATGTTTTTATCATGATATCTTTAAAGAAGCTTCAAATTCTCCTTTAAATCAAACCAACTACTAATTTGAAGCTCAAAAAAGGCAAGAACGAATAGGTTGAATATTTTTTCTTTCTTCAGCCTGCGGTACTGAGAAGAATAGCCGTTGCATTTGGTACAATGCACACTTTTAAAAGCTGATTCATACTGTGTTTAGTGTGTTTTCAAAAGACTGCTTTTAGCATATTAATTAGATTCTATAAATGTAATTACAATAGAAACAAAACAAATGTAGCTTAATCTCTCTAAATTTAATTCAATCATTTTGAAATAGTACTCAAGTATGGAACTTTTAGAGAAATGCCATTTATAATAGTTCTCCATTTCAGTGACTACTGAGGACACAGAATTCTTATATAATATGTTGATATAGTCCTTTTGATTCTCCATAGTTTACATAATCATTATTATAATAAATATATGTGACTTGTGTTTTTTACTGGAGATATAATACTCGCTGTTCTATTATCCATTGAACATTTAGTGCTTAATTAAGAACTGTGGTCAAGAGAGGTACTACAATATAAATTGTTAAAATGTTTAACTTTTGGGGCCAGCAAATGATGTGATGGTTAATTAAGTCGACAGATCCCACATGGCCAACTCTGCAGTTCTAGTCCCAGATCCTGTGGCTTGAAAAACACACCAGGTGGATGTGAATGCATGCCAAAAATCCTAAGAGGAGAAAAAGTTGAACTTTTCTTTCAAAGCTAATGAAAGTTATCAGAGAGATAGTTTGGAAATTTCAAAGTTTATCTTGTTTTCAATTCTGCTTATCACTTGAATAATAGTTACAGAGCATCAAGTTTATACTTCTAGAACACTTTCCTATGAGTTTAAGAGCTAGGAAGTTCTGGAAATTACTGCCCTTTGCAGGAGGAGATATACAGCAAGGGTTAATGGCCTCAGCTGAAACAAACTGAAACACAGGTTATGACTGACTCAAGGTTTCATCAGCTGCAAATTTACAAGGTGACTAACCACTTGTTATGGTTTCTCTGAAACCTGTCTGAGAGGAGAAGGAAATAGGGGAGAATGTTTGATGAACGAATTCCCTAAGCACTTATTTACTGGCTGGGGCCCTTTCAAAATAAAATAAGAGGAAGGTAATTGGCGAGATATTTTTACATTTTATGCATCTATAATTTTAAAATAAATCTCCAGAGTCATTTGGTCTTGTAGAACATATAATATCTCCTTGTTTTTTGAACTTACTGGTGGGACACTTTACTGATTTAGAAGTAATTGCATCATTTTTCATACCAAGGAAAAAATGTATAAATAGTATTGATCAGTATCCACTGCATACTATTTTTTTAACTGGTGATCAAATTTTCTTTAGACAGTATATACAGGAAGTGGAGGGTATAAGTCTCTAATGCTCTTATGTCTTTTTTTCACGTAGTAAAATGTAATTTCAGAGAAAATTGTGTTTTAGGAGCGTTCTTTAGAATGTGTTTGCCTGCCTGGCCACCCTGCCAATATACTAGTGACAGTTCTAGACCCTCATTAAAGTCCAAATACAATATAATACCAGTGGTAGGTGGGACTTTCAGTATATGTAAAACAAAATAAAATATGCCATTGCATTGATTTTCTGATTTGCACTATATAAAAAACACACCCAAGTAATTTGATAGTTCAATGAATGGCCTTTGGTTACCCATCCTAGAGTGCATTTTACAATGTACTATTAATAGTGAAAAAGATTACTTTACTAAACACTTTACCTGTTGATTTCACTGCTGCTGTACATTACCTGGCAATATTTTTGCATAATTCTAATAAAAAAAATCTAAAGCAAAAAAAATTTGCATAATTCTAATGGATTAGCTATGTGTGTGTGTGTATATACACACACATACACATATATATATATATACTATGTATTTTGCATTTATATAGATAGCTGTAATAATTTCTGATTTTTATAAGCTACACAGGAATACAGCTGCTTTCTGCATATTTATAGTGCATATATATGAGTGTACTGTGTGTGCTAAAATAACATCTTCACACGCTACTAGTTTCAGTAGGATAAAATTTCAAGGACTATTCCCTCTAAAGCTTTTAGGTGGAAGAAGATGAGACACTGGGCAAAGGGGAAATTTTCATGTTATTGCAGTGTATCACACAATTAGGTGCTTTATGGGGGATTTTATGTCTTTTGCTAAAACAACCAGTATTGGAAATTTTCAGAAATAGGATATTGGAATGATCAGATCATTGGTCGGTTCTACTGTGATAATTTGTTTGCCTAAAGAGGGTGATATTTGCTTTATTTGAATACATGTCAGAAATAGGGAGCTTTCTTTGTTTAGGCTTCTTGGATCACATCTTATGGTAGGATTTCTTATTTGTCAAAATACTTCTTTTTCGAGTGCTATGTGAGGAGATTATTTAATGAGATGGGAAAAGATTCATAATCTGTTGCATGGATTAAAAAACAGGTTATAAAACAAAACATAAATGGTAGCCCCTTTTAATGCTGCGTATACAGAGGAAGGCTTTATGTCGTAGAGCTGTGGTCCTGCGATGAGGATAGTCTCGGTCCTATTTCAGGAGGCCTCATTTCACATCCCAGCTCTTCTCCACATAGTACAATGCGACCCTTGACTCTGAACAAGTTACTAAACATCTCTATGCTTTAATTTTCTCATTTTCTAAATGGAGATAATGGAGCGTTTGTTTGTTGATGATTAAATATATATAAAGAATTTAGGGGGCTAGCAGATGGCTTGGTGGTTAAGGTGCTGGACTCCCACATAGCTGACCGTAGTTTGAATCTTGAACGTGGTAGCTTGCTTGCTCTCTCTCTCTCTCTATCTCTCTCTCTCCCCCTGTGTGTGTCTTTGGCCAAATTAAAATTAAATAAATAAATAAATAAATATTTTTTAAAAATTTAGAATAGAGACTGGTCCGTAGTAAGTCCCCAATGTTATTAAAATGCTATTATTACTATTAATATATAATGTTAATAGTACTTACCCTCTGAATAGTGAACTTAAAGTTAATTTGAATTTCCTTCTTTTTATGTATTTTCTTTTATTCCCTTCCTTTTAATTACCTGATTTCTCTCTCTCTCTCTCGCTCTCTCTGTTTTTCTTTTAAAGTTTATTTATGTCTTCCATGAGCAAGAAAGACAGAGAAAGGGAAAGAGAGCGAGCCCCAACAGAGTCTTGACACTGTGGTGTACCCACAGTCAGCCTGGGATCATGGGCATGCACATGCCTGGCTTTCACAGGGAGATAACCAGGCGTGTGTCTCGGAATCTTCCCATATGGGTCAGCTTTGCAGAACGTCATGCTACTGCAGCACTACCATCCAGCCCCAATTGTCTGTATTTTCTAAATTGTCTAATACACATGAATAATGGTTAAATAGGTTATAGAAATGAGTGGTAAAAGGCTAATACTCTAATTTATACTGGAAATAGTTTAGCAAAATTGTAGACATCTTTAACATCTTCTGAAGAGACACTGCTGTGTATCTCTCTAGCTTTTATTTCATTTTTACCATTCTTTCTAATGCATTAAAATTGGAACGTTACTAAGTTACTGAGATCTTAACAGTGGGCAAAAAATGTGAGTAGTTTTATTTTTTTCCCTCAAAACATTATTTGTAATAAATACTAAGGCAAACTTTTAACATTTGTTGTAACTTTTGTAGGTTTCTTTCAAATGTTAGTCACTATTTTTTTTTTCAATTTAAAGTGAATCATAAAATACAAAAAGAAAATTGGTATGCTTTAGGGAAAAAGATTTAATAAATCACTAACTCAAGGTTAGTTCACAAAAGGAAAGAACAGAAAATAACAATTATTCATTTAATCAGGGGGAAAAAAAACAAGTTTTTTCCAGATAGAACAAAAAAACATGCTTATTTTCTTCTTTTAATTTTAATTTTTAAATTTTAAACAGGTTAATCAATATAATGTGATATACTTGCTAATGACCATTTAAATCTTTTTTTTTAAGTCTTACATTGGTAAGAATGTCTAACATGAAATTTACCCTTTTAACAAAATTTTAAGTTACGTTATTGTTGACTAAGGGACACTGTACAGCAGATCCCTGGAGCATCTTCCTCTTGCTTGACTGAAATTTTGTTCCTGCTCACTAGGAACTTTCCATTTCCTCATCCTTCCCCCGCAACCCCTTGACCTTGGTCATCACCATTCCACTCTTTAATTCTATCAATTTGACTATTTCAGATACATCATATAGATGGAATCATATAGTATTTATTTTTCCATGGCTGACTTATGATACTTAGCATAGTGTCTTCAAGATTCATCCATGTTACCACATACTGTAGAATTTTCTTTGTTTATGACTGCGTAGTATGCCGTTGTGTCTCTTGATGTATAACCACATTTTCCTCATCCATTCATTGGTCAATGGACATCTATGTCACTTCAGCGTCTTGGCTATTGTGAATCGTGCTGCAATGTACAGAGACATGCTAATACCTCGTCATGATTCTGGTTTCCATTTATTTCATGAATACCTAGAAGTAAGAACCAGCCTTTAAATATTTACTGGATACTCTATCTTACTTTGTAAAATTGACATTTGTGTGAGATAGTTGGAAATAGAATTTTCTAGTCCTTTATTGAATGGGTCACATCATATAAACAAATTTCAGCTGCAGACCAATTCAGATTTTAGTCTTATGGTATTTTCTTAATTTTATTCAATTTAACAATTGTCCCCTGGAATTCAGCACTGTTGTCTTATCTGTATGTACTCTGATATATATTAATTATAAAATATATACCTGCATGTGTGTAACTCATAAAGAGCAGATCAGAGATTCACTTTTAACCTCTACAAGTTTATTTGGCTATAAAATCTTATATCATAATTTAACTTTTCCCAAATTATTATGGAAAAGAGTATAAGATTTATAGCACTGATATTAATGGAGCTTTTAGCTCTTCTTTCCCCTGGGTCCTGTGGTCACAGACCCGGGCTTTTAGGAACTGAAAGACACTGTGCCCCTTGGGTTGTGGTTGAGGAGACATCAACAGAGAGTGGCCACAGGGTTTTCTGGTGCCAACTTGTGACTTGAGACTAAACCTCCTAGCTCAGACTTGCTTCTCAACTTTCAGCACAATTATTTGGGGATGAACGATTTCATAAGAGGTTTCTCACACTGAAAAAGGAAGCATGTAAAGGAACATTAGAAAAATTAAAAACAAAACAGATAACAGCTCTTCGATTAGCACAAAAATATACTCTCAATAAAATAGTGATTTAAGTTTAAAGCCTTCAGGTCTGCAGATTGCGAATAGGGTTGTCAATGAAGAATGAATTATTAATGTAAAAAATAAACAATATAGGCTTGGTATTAAATTTTAAAATACTTTAACAATTTTTTTTTGTTTGTTTGGAGAGGTTTCTGCTATAGGGCACGTGTGCTCGCCAGACAGACAGAGAGACATAGAGACAGAAAGCGAGAAATCACCCCCCAGGGGGGATGGTCACACCGCAATCCCCTCTCCTCCATTCTCCTCTCGGGATCTTGGGCACGCACGCACACGCGCCTGTTGTGAGTTTTAAGCCACTGGGTCCAGGACGTGAACCGCGGGCGACTACGTGGGAGTCCAGCGACATAGCCATTACACCAACTCCTGGTTCCCACTTTAACGATTCTTAAATTCCTTTCATCAAGTGGGCCAAGCACTTTCCAAGTACTAAGTAATGTTATATGAATGAGTGCATGATCATTTTATCACATTTAAGGAGAGCTTAAAAGTTTTTGCTTTGTTGGGGACTGGCAGTTAACGTAATGGCTATGTCGCTGGACTCCCACGTAGTCAACCGCAGTTCGAGTCCCAGACCCGGTGGCTTAAACTCACGCCGGGCACGTGTGCGTGTGTGCGTGCCCAAGATCCCGAGAGGAGAATGGAGGAGAAGGGATTGCGGCGTGGCCATCCCCCCTGGGGAGGTGATTTCTCGCTTTCTATCTCTCTGTCTCTCTCTGTCTGTCTGGCGAGCACACGCACCCTACAGCAAAAAGAAAACCTCTCCAAAAAAAAAAAAAAAAAGTTTTTGCTTTGTTTTGTTTTTCTTAATGTTGAATATTCAAGTCTAGATATCACCTATAAATATGTACAGTAATTATATGTCAGTTAAATTTCTTTTTTTTTTTTTTTTTTTTTTTTTGGAGAGGTTTTTGCTATAGGGCGCGTGCACTCGCCAGACAGACAGAGAGAGACAGAGAGATAGAAAGCAGGAAATCACCCCCCAGGGGGGATGGCCACGCCGCAATCCCTTCTCCTCCATTCTCCTCTCGGGATCTTGGGCACACACGCACACGCGCCCGGCGTGAGTTTAAGCCGCCAGGTCCGGGACTCGAACCACGGTCGACTACGTGGGAGTCCAGCGACATAGCCATTACGCTAACTGCTGGTCCCAGTTAAATTTCTTTTTTAAGAGAGATTTTTGCTATAGGGTGTGTGCACTCCCTGGAGAGACAGACAGAGACAGAAAACGAGAAATTACCCACAGGGAGGATGACCACACCACAGTCCCTGATCCTCCATTCTGCTCTCAGGATTTGGGGAATGCATGCATGTGCGCCTGGAGTGAGTTTTAAACTGCTGGGTTCCAGACTCAAACCTCTTGAGTGGTTGACTATGTGGGAATCCAGCCACGTAACTATTATGCCATCTGTTGGTGCCCAGTTAAAACAATTTTTAAAAGAACAGATTTGGGGCCAGCAGGTGGTATGGTGGTTGGGACGCTGGACTCCCATATAGCCGACCACATTTAGAGTCCCAGACCCAGTGACTTGAAGATCATGCCAGGTTCATGTGCACAAGTGTGCCAAATCCCAGGAAGAGAATGGAGAGGTGTTTGTGGCATGGCCATTCCCCCATGGTGTGCTTTCTCACTTTCCCTCCCACTGTCTCTCTCTAGCAAGTGTGTGCACCCCGTGGCAAAAACCTTTACATACATACATACATAGAATGGCCAGAGTTCTGGTCAATAACAAGACAGACATACAATTAACATCCAGTGATTTAGAAGTACATAGAGATAGAGAGAATCTTCCCCTGATAGGATTGGGTCAGTCCTTCATAAGCTTTTCCAACCCCAAAGGTACATACAATGTTAGGTTAAAAATGTTCCTTTTATCTGTACTTTCTACCTAAATATTTTACCTGCTTTTGAAGAAAGATTAAGGATTGTTCTTAAAATAAATCATTTCATATAAATAAGTATATGTGTGTGTGCCTGTGCGTGTGTGTGTGCGTGCGCCGCGCACACACGTGCATCTGTAGAGAGAGAGAGAAGCCGTTTCTAATTGCATTTCCTAGTGCAGACAACAAATTTCACAAATGCTGTAGTTTATTAACTAGAAGACTTACATCTTTCTTTTGGAATTTTCGGGGAATGTATTTTTCTTCTCTGTTTCTTTTCTACTTGAAGAGTAGATTTAACGTGGAGGAAAGAAAGAAAATTCCATTGTCTGTATGGTAAGCTCAGTAACTTCTTTTTTGTAAGCAAACAGAGAAGAAAAAGACTTCCAAAACAGTTTTATTTAACTGGGCAAATTGGAGTATAAGGATGGTGTTTATTTTATGACATGAAAAAATAATACCAGCAAAAAATATTTTAACTTATAATTTTGAGGAAAAAACATTGCTGAATATATTATTTGATGTTTGCAGTCTCTCAGTGTGTTTGCATTTTTACTCTATTTTATAGGTGAGAAAATTAAGTCTCTGAGGGGCCTTGCAGGGGGTAAATGGCAAACTAAGCCTAGAAATCAAATAACTCCTAATCTAGGGAAGTCACATATTACTTTGATTTTGACTGCGGTTATAAAGAAATGACAATGACAATTCAAAACCTAGATGAAAGCTTAGAATAAAGGAAAATTAGGATTGGTATTTTAAGCAAATATCTAAAACCTACTCAAAGGCTAAAATGTGGAGCTTAGTATTTGCACATGATCCTATTTAAAAATTTAAAATTCAGTATTCATATCTATGCATTTATTTTTAACATTGTGCAGCTTCAGAAGGAAAGATCAAAAATTCTCCTATTGATTGCATTTTAGGTATAAAATCAAATTTATAGCTTGGATTTGAAAGAAATATATTTTAAAGTCTTAGAACTCTGACTACCAGAGTATATAAATCATATCATTTTTATGCCAACAGTTTAGGGAGGAAAAGCGTTAAACTTAAGAAACATTAGTTGAGAGATTATTTTGCATATGAAATTCCATGAACCAATTACGGAACTCTTTATACCTTGTTTTCTGCCTTTAATAATGGAAGAAAAGGAGGGAAAATGGTAAGGAGAGAGGGAGAGGGAAAGAGAGAAATCAAATCTGTGGAAAGAGAACAGTTCCAAGTGTACTTCGGTGGGCCAAACAGAGCAGTCAGTGCAGTGTATTAACATGGACTTGAATAATTCAAACTTTCAAACCACAGGAAGAGGCTTTCCAGTGGGAGGAAAAGTCACCATAATTAAAGCTTCCCTGGCACACAGAGGCAGCTGTATCCTCCGACAGACCGAGAAAATTGGACATGGCCTAATAGCCTAAGAGAACAGGGATGCTGTGGGGTAGCATTGTGTGAGAAGTGTTGGGTTTATTTTGGTGTTCTCCAATTATAAAGTCAATTCTCTGGATACCAGCTTCTTTTACATATTAATAGCCTAACCCTTGGCATATGGCAAGAATTCAGGATTCAACTCTGAGACTGCTTGGAAAAGGGAATAGCGAGTTCAAAACTGAAAAGATGCCAGTGGCCAGATATATGTTCTGGGGGTAGCCTTCAAAATAAACAAGAAGATGGGATTTTTTTTTACATCACTATGCATTTCATTTTAGAAAGACTATTTCATCATTTAATAGCTCCACATGAAGTAATTGTTTCAAAAAATAGACATATATATATATATATATATATATATATATATATATATAAAAGCACACACAAACTCATATGCACTGTTTCTGAATGATACTTAAGGTTTTAAAACAAAGATGATTTCTGCCTATACCTTCCTTTCCACACAAATCTAAACTCCTATTTCAACTCACTCATTTAAAATGTTAAAAAAAAAATCTCACTTAATTTTAATTTATCCAAATTCAAGTCTCATCAGCACCTTGCTTTCTTGAAAAAAAAGTGCTTATTTTTCCTCCCTGGTGCATTTCCTATGTGTAATTTCCTGCCATCTCCCAATGTCTTCAACAAGGATGTTAATTGTCATACTTGGTGTCTGGGAGTTGAATGCAGCAAAGGGTGTATTGAAATAAACAATTCAGTGTATTCCTGGGGGCCTTGCCAGACTGCGAAAAGCTAAAACATATTGTGACATTCCCTTTGGGACTTCGCACCATGCCTAGGCTAAGGAAAGTGGAAAAAACAGGGTCAAAGCAATAGTTTCGTGTGCTTCCTTTTTTTCTTCTTGACGCCAGAATTAAAAGCTTACCTCTCTCTTCAGGTTTGATTCCCCACTCTCCCAACTATCCCTATCAGTGCATTATTGAGCTGTTTTCCAGTTGGCCCCAGGGGATTGAAAAGGGAAAATAGAAACAGAAAGTAAAGATTCTGAAGTCTGCTACTCCAAAGAGAAAGCAAGTTTATTGTTGTCCAGTTATTTAAAAACTGACCAGAAAAAATTCTGTAGCCTTTTAAGGGAATTCTTCATTACTTTTAGGACAACTTTTAAACTTTCATGATAAAACTCTTATATAGGACTCTCATATCAAGAATTAGGTATAACGGGAACCAGCAGTTAGCGTTATGGCTATGTCGCTGGACTCCCACGTAGTTGACCGCGGTTCACGTCCCGGACCCGGTGGCTTAAAACTCACGCCGGGCGCGTGTGCGTGCGTGCCCAAGATCCCGAGAGGAGAATGGAGGAGAAGGGATTGCGGCGTGACCACCCCCTCTAGGGGGGTGATTTCTCGCTTTTTGTCTCTATGTCTCTATCTGGTGAGCGCACACGCCCTATAGCAAAAACCTCTTCAAAAAAAAAAGAAAAAAAGAATTAGGTATAATATTGTAAGACTATAATGACATACTTTATAAAGTATAATTTACTTTATATTTTATTTTACTTTATTTGCTATAGGGCATGTGCACTCACCAGAGAGACAGAGAGGGAAAGGAGGGAGCACCCCCATGGGAGTTGGTCATGCACAGGCCCTTTTCCTCCATCTCTCCCTCCTTTGGGGATTTAGGGCACACATGCAGATGCACCCGGTGGGTTCCTCAGGCTTGAACCACACAGTCAACCATGTGGATCCAGCTGCCTTAACCATCAAGTGATAGATTTGGCCCTAAAGTACAACTCATGTTAAATCATTTATATAAATTAAGGAATCATGTTACTTGTTACTGTGTAAATTGTATTACTGCCTAAGGGCACAATCAAATAAAGTAAATGAACCACCAAGATACATTGTAAGAGATTATTGAGACAATGATCTATGTTATTTGCAGAAATAATCCACAATATTTTAGAATCCATACTTTTATTTTTAATTCTAAAATAAAATGATACCTAAACATTATTTTCATGCTGAAAACCTGCTCCTGATAAGAACTTTGCCAAATTTACAAGGGTACTATCTTAACGGAGCAGAGGATCAGTCCTGAAGCATAGTGGTTAAGGAAGCCAGATCCCACATAGCCAACTGTGGTTCAAATCCTGGTCCCAGCAGCTTGAAAAACATGCTGGGCATGTGCATGTGTGTGTTGAGATGGAAAAATGGCGAGGGGATTGTAGCATGGCTGTACTCCATTGTGCCACTGGGGGTTGGTGGTTGCTTTCTCTCTCTCTCTCTCTCTCTCTGTGTGTGTGTGTGTGTGTGTGTGTGTGTGTGTGTGTGTGTCTTTCTGGCAAGTTCATGTACCCTTTGGCAATTTAAAAAGAAAAAGAAAAAAAAAAAAAAAAACAGAAAGAAAAGAAGTAAAAATGGGTGGCATTGATGGATACCACAAACTCACTTACCTGAATCTCACATTTACAGATTGCCTCGTTGGTCTAATGATGATCTGAGGTTTTATGATTTTATTACTTACCAGTTTTTATGATTCCTAAAGGCTCTGTCTACAGCTGAAGGCGCCCTACTTTGGTTTTAATGCTGAATTGTGAATAAGCAGGTCAGATTATCTTCAAAGGCATACAAATTGAAATTGGATCTCTGAAGGCGCATCTGACAGAAGAGAGATGGACTATAATATTTACTGCCTTTCAAAAATCATACTTTTGAACTTTTTGAAAGTAATTGTACTGAAATAAACTTTAAATACACCATTTACCATATGGAAGACAGGGAAATACAGTTAAAATAATTTAATAAAACATTCAGAAGACTTGGTGACAATCAACTCTGCCACTGGACCGGATCTGACGTAAAGCCCAGTTTTACTAATGAGATTAGGGTAACATCCCCTGGCCCTGATTCCCCTTCTCAGTAATGTATCCTGGTCCTCTTCCCTCTGCCTAACAGAAGGGAGTCCACTTCTAGAATCTCAGTCTGTGGCCAGTCTCGTCTTGCCTGCTGGCGCTGACCCAGAGTCTCCTTTCAGGTGCAACTGCACAGCCTGTTAAATCTTTCTTAAATCTTGGCTACCATGTTGACATGCATGACTACCTGTATCCTTGAATGTAGTATCCCCTTGCCCCCAGGAACAAGTGAAAAATCCTTAACCTGGCCTAAAAGGGCTCTTCCCAAGCTGGCCTCTGCTTGTGTTCCTCATCTTTCCGTGATACTGCCATATTTAATATACCCTGAACAACTTTCCCCATCTCACGTTCTGTTTGGAATATATTTTTCAGCATCATTTCTTATCTCTTTCCCCTCCCCTTTTCTCCTCTCCCCTTTCCTTCCTTTCCCTTCCTTTCCCTTCCCTTCCTTTCCCCTTCTCCCTCTCCCTCTCTCTCTCTCTCTCTCCTCCCTCCCTCTCTCTCTCTCTCTCTCTCTCTCTCTCTCTCTCTCTCTCTCACACACACACACACACACACACACACCTTTATCCTGAAAAAGCTGTGCTCTCTCCAAGTCTCAGATCTATCACTTCTCTATGAAGCCCTCCTAGGTTGGTTCGGCCTTCCTTCTTCTATCCTTTCCTAGTCCCAGTACCATGTAATTCTTTGGTTCTAGTTATTATTCCAAATTAAAATGGCTTGTGTTTTCCTGTTCTGTGTGGGACCCCTTCCAACCAATCCCTGATATCTGAGGCTAGAGACCAAAATTCACCACGTATCCCTACTACCTGACCTATTGTCTCTACATAGTAATTTCTCAAGAAATATTCACTAAAATGAATAAGCAAACTGTTTGGACCCAGCTTATCCAAACTCTTCCAGTTTCTGGAAGGTAGGTCTCTCCCTTACTGCAAGAGACGTGCCCTATTTCTGGTGCTTCTATTTTGTCTCTTTACTCAACATAAATCCTACCATACTGGCCAATGCCCTGAACAGAATGAGGAGGTTTTCAGAAAGCAATTAAATGGGGATGATCTTTAAGAGCTAATAGAAATGTTGAGGCTGTCCAGAATATAGAACACCCCTACTTGGTGTTTCTGTCTTTTAGAGCTCACTACAATTGCAACAAAAATCTGGGACGGCTTTGTTATATGCCGTTACTGCGTAGTCTACATTTAGAACCTTGTACAACATACAAAGCATACATTCCACCTATTTTCCCCTAAATAGAAGAACCGGTTACAGTTAAAGTGGAAATTCTGCTTCCATTGCAGAACCCCAGGCTCAATTTGCTCCTCCTCGTTTTTTCATACCATCTTAAATATGAGCACAATTCATAAGCATTTCCTGAAGCAGCACTTTCCCATTTTAGTATCACTGCATATACAGTCTTGCTTTCTACTGTACAGACAGAAGTACATTCTCGCTTTTAATTCAATACTGATAAACAACTAAATGAATCTAAATATTGACATAAGTGCTCATTTTTTTCTGGTAAAGAAATATAACCGTGGAGTAACTCTAAAATTGTCACATACTTAGGTAACTCCAGATTTTCTCTGTTTAATTGGCACCTAAAAAGAGAGATTATTTCTTACCATTAAAATTTCTCTGGTATTGATTCATAATCCTTTAGTGCACTGCCTGTGTATCTAACTGGAACTGATGCAGTAAAGTAAGACACAGGATGAAAAAAGAAATTATTCTCCTTGTAGTTCTTGAATCTTTACTAAGCTTGGGAGTTTTTCTGAGTGGTGACTGACTGATAAACTGATCTTGTTAGCCGCATTCTGTCATTTTCTGTGGCGAACACATTTCCATCTGGTTTTCAAAAGGAATCCTTTGAGATCTGCATGTGTGCATGAAATGTTCTGCAGAGAAAAAGTATGTTTCCCCAGCCTTCCTCTTTTTTAATGTAAATTCACTGAGGTTCTTATCACTCCCTGTCTGTTTAATCTCTACTTCAACAGTGTGCCTTCTCCCCCCCAACCTGCCATCAGCCTTCAGCCTCCTGAAAATTGGTATGCATACAGTAATCTGAATACAGCTGACCAACAATTAAACCTTGGAGATTTGTCATAAGGATTTATGATCCCTTGCTTTACTGGATTTTTGGAGAATACAGTATTTTGTTAAATGAATATATAAAGTCCTTCCTCACACTACTCTCACATTTCTAATTTCTCAACTTTCATTTTATTTTGTTGCATGTTACTATTTATTGCAGAGAGATTTTTCAGTTCCGTTTTGAATCTAACCTTGTCTGACCATTAAATTTGCAAGCAAAATTATACAGCCAATGTAACCCTTAAGACAGAAATAAGTAATCATGACAAGAAAAAGAATGATGCTTTAAATAGCCTACATTCGAATTCAAGAAGTAGAAGAATTAAACAGCGAGGATTTCTATTGATTTTGACATATTTTTTTATTACAGCATAGTGTTCATTTATGGAGCTATATAAATCTCATAAGAATAATTGAAGAGCACATGTAAACCTGCTCCCTTGCCCCTTTTGGGTCTCCTCCCTTATGACTTAACCCAAATGTCAGGAAGCAGCTGTCAGTCATGGGTGGCTGTGTTTAATCATCTATTGTTTCTCCCACTAACTTGTCCCCCTCAAAGCCCATCCCAGGTGGCCTCCACCAAAGGTAAAAAATGAAAGCCAGGATGCTCTCATCAATGATAATTAGGGTGACCTTTTCATGTTTGGAGAATTTTTAAGTATATTTTAAAACAGCAGAGAAAAAATGTGGTCATCTTTTCATCCCTTTGTAATTACAACCATAACCTAGACAGAGCAACTTTTCATCAGAATACTTTTCCCCCCTCAGGAAGAGATCTAAGAATAAACCTGTAGAACAAGCTAAGCCACCTAGAATAATATCTGCATATGGCTTTTCCCGAGGTCAATGAAATTTCCACATGTGTACTCAAGTGTGGAGCAGTTTAGAATGCATTCCCTTATCAGGAACTATTTCCCTGCTTTCCTTTGCCTATGAAACGTTTTGTGCACCAAACGTCATAAACCCAGAATGTATCTGTTTATTCAGCAGATAAAAATGGTAAAATTGCAACACCAAAACGCAAAGTGGAAAGCTTAAGATTTGCATTTATACAAAGCTTTATTATTGTTATAATTACTGTTATGTTTACATAACTGCCATTGTAAGCAGCACTGTGAGTTACAGAATTTTAAAAGGAATTAAAACAATAGCATTGAGGGACCAGCAGTTAGCGTAATGGCTGTGTCACTGGACTCCCATGTAGTCGACCACGGTTCGAGTCCCGGATCCAGTGGCTTAAACTCACACCGGGCACATGTGCATGCGTGCCCATGATCCTGAGAGGAGAAGGGAGGAGAAGGGATTGGGGTATGGCCATCCCCCCTAGGGGGTGATTTCTCACTTTCTGTCTCTCTGTCTCTGTCTTTCTGCTGAGAGCATGCGCCCTATAGCAAAAATCTCTCTCAAAAAATAAATAAATAAATAAATAAATAAATAAATAAATAAATAAAATAGCATTGAGGCCAGCAGGTGACATGGTGGTTAGGGTATTGAACTCTCACATGGTCAACCACAGTTTGAGTCCTGGCTTGCTTTCTTCACTTTCTCTCTCTCTCCCTCTCTCTGGCGAGTGCACATGCTGTATAGCAAATTAAAAATAATGATAATAATAATGAATAAAGTTAAATAAGGAATTTTTTTAAAAACCACATAATGTTAGCTCTTTAGCACAGTGCTTAGGGGAGATGGATCCCACATGCTTGACCATGGTTGGAATCCCAATCCTGACAGTTAGAGAGAAAACATACCAGGTGTGTATGTTCATGATGAATGGAGGTGCTCACAATTTGGGGTGTTCACGTTTATAACAAGGCATTAATTATTCGCATGTCTCGTACAACATTGTACTGTAGTGACCAAGAAGATGAGGACCCAAAAGATCCACAGTTTTAATTCTGGCTGTTACTTTTGAGATGTATAGTTTGGAGAACATCACTTAATTTCTCTAATCTTTGGCTTTATGAAAGGACTAAAATAGACATAGTAGAGGCTCTCCTATTTCCTTCTTGCCTCCTATACTTGCCACTTTTATTTTTTAAGTTTTATATTTTGACTTCCTACCTCCCTGACCCTGTGAATTTTGACTGGCCAATAAACATTTCTTAGAAAATATTTTTCAGGGGCCAGCTGGTGGCATGGTGGTTAAGGGTGCTGGACTCCCACATGGCCAACTGTGGTTTGAGTCCCCGACCTGGGAGGTTGCTTTCTCACTTTCTCTCTCTCGCTCGCTTTTGATCTTTCTCTGTATCAATCTGTTTGAACTAAAATAAATAAATAACGTTAAATAAAATAATTCTTAAAAAATATTTTTAAGATGGTTAGTGGAATTGTACCAATAACCCCTGGGCAAGGAGCATGAAAACAGGAAATATGTCCGACTGGAGTTTCCATTAAAGTTGAAAAGCAATACCTAAGCAAAAACACAGGACTAGTCTCTATCATAGAAGCAAAAATGACGTGGCCTGGGGACTAAAGACATGCCACCATTTTTATAATGACATCTTGTACCCACTACTCTGGATGACCAACACTTCTGTCTTAGGCCTTCATTTTGTCACTAGATCCCATCTCCTGTACTCACGTTTGAGAAGTACTCCACCAGTTCTCCTCTCTTTATCCTTCCTGATCAAAATGTTCTTCTTGGGACCAACAGATGGTGTAATGGTTACATCACTGGACTCCCACATGTTCAACCACGGTTCGAGTCCTGGACCCAGTGGCTTAAACCTCACACTGGGCGTGTGTGCATGTGTGCCCAAGATCTTGAGAGCAGAATGGAGAAGAAGGGATTGCAGCATGGCCTTCCCCCTAGGAGAGTGATCTCTCTCTTTCTGTCTCTCTCTCTCTCTGTCTCTCTGGTGAGCACACATGCCCTATAGCAAAAATCTCTCAAAAAACAACAACAAAAAAATGTTTTTCTCTAGTAGGTCATTCCCACAGCAGATAAACATGCTGTTCTTTCTTACATCAGAATTTATTTTTCTTTTGCCCTAATTTCCTCTCCAGGTACTACTCAATTTTTCTGCTTGTCTTTAGGGGAGACTGTTTCTAAAGAGTCATCTGAACTCCATCTCCAGGTCTTCTCCCTCTGTTGGGCCCCCACAATCACACTTTCAACAACTCTCCAGAAGCTGCTCTTTCAGGGTCATCAATAACGCTGCTTAATTTGGAGTACTATAAGGTTCAGGCACTTGGTCTCTTTCTATTCTGAAAAGTCATTAATGTGTTTAGTATTCATACCTGGCCCTTACCCTGGAGTTCTAGACTCAGAGAGAACAAATTTCATTACTAGATTCTAATAAGCATCTCAAATTTAAAGATCCAAAACCAATCTTAATTTTCTAGTTCATTCTCTTCCACCCTTGTTTCCATCTTAGTAGATGACAATGCCATCCTTCCAATTGCTCAGGACAGACAGCTTTTCTTTCACACTCCACATCTAATATATCAGGATTACTTGTTGGCTCCGTCTTCCAAAAATGTGTGGTTACTTCCTGCCTTCTCCACCATTGTTACCTTTGTTCTTGCCACAATAACCTCTCATTTGCACTATTTCAATATCTTTCTGATTGTCTTCTTTCTTCTACTCTGTTCCCCTCAAGTTAGTTTTCAACACAGCAGCCAGAATGATTCTTTTAAAATGGAAATTTAATTGTGTTGCTCTTAAAAAGTCTCCAGTGACCAGCCAGTTTGCTCAGAATAAAAGTCGAATCCTCCTGCTGTGCTGCTCTCCCTGGACCTCTGTTTCTGTACCCCCTTCTCTGAACGTATCTTCTGCTGCTTCATTACACTCTAGTCAGACAGTGGCTGCCCTGTAAGTGCTCAAATCCAAGAAGCGTATTTATTCTTTAAGATCTTTGTATTTTCTGTCCCCTAAGATATTTCCCCCCACTAATTGTTTTCCTCCTTTACTTCATATCATCTCAGTAATCACGCTGTCCTACACATGCCACAAGAGAGGAAAGAATATTTAGAGGGACTCTCTAGGTCCCTGTAGGGTCCCTCATATGGATCTTTGGCTGAAGGCTAGATCAGAAAGAAAACCACCAAGGCTTAGCAGTAAGTGACTACTCCGAGGTGGAAAATGGGACAGCAGTGCTAGAGGCTTTTGGTGTTCCATCCCAGGTGGCAGGCTTACACCTCTTCATACTTTGTTATCACCCCAGTGTCTGATGCAGTACCAGATAGACCATGCTTTAAATGTAGGACCAAACCCTTCCCTGGAAAGTTTAAAAACAGATTGACAAGAGATACAGGGTTGATACTTCAGAGTTAAGTCTTGCCCATTTAGAAGAGATTGAGAAACAGCTTGAATTCCACACATCTGTGCTACACTGTTTCAAAGTGATCATCTAGTAATTAAATATCTACCCGAGTAAAATCAATACTCATCCCAGGGAGAAAACTGACTCTGGAACCTCTACAATATATCATCCATAAAATCTAGTGTTTGATCCCGATTACTACACATGTAATGAAACAGGAAAGTGTGATCCATTGTAAAGAAAAAGTAGGTTAATAGAAACTGACTTATGGGTGAACCAAATAAGGATTTAGCAGACAGAATTTACAGAACCTATAAAACATACGCTTAAATATGTATTTTTTTTCAAAGATAACATGAGGACATAGTTGATTCAATGGCTCACCAATGTCATCCATTATTCAACATTCCTCCATCTTTTTTGTTTGTTTGTTTTTTAATATGTTGAAAACATATTTATGGGCTTCCGGGAAAGATGAAAGATTTGAGAGAAAGAGGAAAGACTTAATGGAGCAGGTAGGTAGAATCAGATGGAGAGTGAAAAGTGTAGAATTTGTTTTGGGAAAAAAAAATAAAAACAAGAGAAAGTTCTTCCTGTCAAGTGAGAAAGAAGAAGAAAATGAGTAAGGGCTTATTTGAAAATAAAAATATTTAGTTGATTTAAATCTGAGGTGTGTCCTGCCATGTTCAGGGACAAAGGCAATCAAAGAATCTCTGTTCTAAATTCCATCTCCCAGACCCCCAAGCTCAGACAGAAGCCATTTAAATCTGAGGTTTACCTTTTTATATTCAGGGACCAAGGCGACTGAAGAATCTCTGCTCTAAACCCCATCTTCCAGATCCCAAAACTCAGACAAGTAGGGCAACCTCTATCTGTCTCTCTCTCTTTAAATTTTTTCTTAGATTTTTCAAACACTTCTCACCTCTGACTTCTCCTTTCTCTTGCTAATTTCAGAAGCCATTTAAATCTAAGGTGTGCCCTGCCATGTTTACCACATGGTTTTCACTTTTTGCTTTTTATGAAAATTTTTTTTTCCTTTTTTAGTTGTTTTGTCTTCCCCCCCCCCCCTTGTTTTCTTTTCCTTTTTCTTTTTTTTTAACTTTACTTTCTTACTCTGCTGCTCAGCATCTACACAGTGTATGTCTAGACAGGTCTAGGTGCACAGTAGCCAAGCACTTGAATACTTTTAGGGTCATAGAAGTCCTCAACTCTTACTGAACCTGCTGCCCAAAGTGAGAAACTCCTCTTTGTAAATCTGAACTCAAAATTTCTTTTTGTGGATACCACAATGTAAAACACAGTAGATGACAGAAATTGTCACAGAAGTATCTCACAGTAAAGGGAAGCACATGATCTTAAAGTTGCAGAAACCTCCAACCAATTAACCAAAAGTGAATACACCACCAAACAACCAAAATTCAGAGAAGAGAGACTGCAGAGTGAGCAGCAGGTTGAAGCACAGAGCTGCAGAGGAAGCATGACTCATCTCCTCCCACATATGTCTGAACTCTCAGTTGAAACCCCACAGCTCAGCCGAGGTACACCTATTCCCTAGAAACTGTGAGGCCTTTGTAATATCCAGTTCCAAAGTAAAAAACACAGGTTGCTTGGTGAGAGTCAGGGAAATGGAACTGAAGAGAGATCACCTCTCTTCCGGAGGAAGAGGAAGTGGATCACCTCCTCTCGCGCACCTCTGAATTCTCAGAATTAACTCCAAGAAATTAGGAAGACTGTATAATCCATCAAATGACCAGAAACTGCTGCAGATGTCTAAGAAATATGTACCAAGAAAATATCTCTCCCCCAAGGGAAAACAAGATCCCTTCAGCATCCACAGACAGTACAGTGGAACTCACGGAAATGTCCAAGTAAGAATTCAGAATAGTCTTTGTAACAAAACTAAAGGGAATGTAAGAGATGAGGATAATGAACTCCATAAGGTGCAAGAGAAAAGAAGCAATAAGAAAAAAAAAAAGAAAAGAAACAATAAGTTCTAGGAAGCGAGGAAGTTCTTTCATGATTTGAAAGAACAAATAAATACACACCATAAAAATGAATCAAACAAAGCTGTAGTAGATGAAGGCTGTAATACAGGAAATCAAAACCTCCCTCAAAAGTATTAAAAGCAGATTAGACCGGGGCGTGGTGGCACCCGCCCTATGGCAAAAGCAGATTAGACCATACAGAAGGTCAAATCTCAGATGTTGAAGACAAATACCTCTGACCTAGGAAAAAAAATCACTAAAAAGGCTGAGAAAATAACCAAAAAATACAAGCATAACATAACACCTGAATAATCAGTATCCCAGGAGATGAAGAATCTAATAAGGGCATTGATAATCTACTCCACAAAATTCTGGAAGAAAACTCTCCAGACCTAGAGAGGCATTCAAATATCCAGACAAAGGACCCCTAATAGAATCAACCCAAGAAGATCTTCTCCAAAGCACATCATAGCCAGATTGGCTAAAACCACAGACAAAGACAAAATACTAAAATTGGTAAGAGAAAAATGTCATATAACTTACAAAGGTTATCCAATCAGGCTGACATCAGACCTCTCATTACAAATAATGAGAGTAAGGAAAAAATGGAAAAGTATATTCAAAATGTTAAATTAAAAACAATTTCAACCAAGTACCCAGCATGATTATCCTTTATATGATAAGAAAAGATAAAAACATACTCAGAGAAACAAAACCTGAAAGAATTTACCAACACCAGACCAGCTCCTCAAGATCTGAAGGAAGTGCTATACCAGGATAACTAAAGACAGACAGAAACAAGAGAACAAAAAGCAACCAAGAAAATGACCAACTTAATAGTAGAGACCAGTCCAGAAATAACAATAATAACATTGAATGATAACTTCCAGGATTTAAATGGAAAGATTGAACCACAATAACACTACAGATTCAACAGAAGAGAGATTAATTACATGAGATTAAACTGGTGAAATAGAATTTTATGACTTTTGACTAAAACATTACTGATTTTCTTCTATGCTTTGTTTTCCAGATTTAAGGATTTTGCTTTCTTTTGAGATGCTGATACATTCAGCAACTTGTTAAAATGTTTTGTTTGTTTGTTTAATTTGAAACATAAACTTTTCTCCCTTCCTGGCCCTTCTGGAATGGGAAAACATTTGTGAGTATTCTATTTTGTGGCAGAAGGGTTATTTTCATAAGTTCAATAATACCTGTTGCCTTGCATCAGAAATTGGAAATACTCATTATTACCAGGGCTTTCACTGGAATGTCCTATCTGAAAATATGACCAGAAAACTATGGAACTCACGTAGATCTCAAGAAAGTGAACAGAATCTCTTGGAAAGATTGCCTGGCACCATAAATAGTTCTGACTGGCAGAGAGGATTAGAGAAGCCATATGAAAGAATTTGTACCATTAAAACAACCTGGACTTTTCCAGCTCAGAATTGTAATCAGAGATTGCAAAAGAGCAGACACAATCAGAGGGTTACCTTGAGGAAGACCATTAAAGGAAGAAAAAGAGGTTGATCTTTGCTAGTAGGTGGTAAACCACAGAACTCTTGGTAGGCAGAGCTGAGTTGGGAAGGTTCATGTGTGAATTGTGTGCTGAGTGTTTGCTTTTTAATAGTTTGAGTAGTTGACTTGTAAATATTTTCTCAAAAATATTTAAAACCATACTGTCTCTGTTATTATAGAGTCACAAACAAAATTATAACAAATATTTTGAAAATTATCTTTAAAATTCAGCTTTTGAATTTTGAAAGTTATCTATTAACTGTCAAGAACTATGGAGTATGAGCAAAAATTTTTAATATATAAAGTAAATGTTTGTGGGAACGTATTAAAAATAAATAAAATTAAAACAAAAATAAGCAGGAAAAAAAAAGAGAGAGCAATGGAGAAGGCGCTCCCTCCCCCAGCCCCACCCCTAATGGAGCGTGGTCATGCTGCAATCCATTCTCTTCTGTTCCTCTATCCTGTTGGGATTTGGGGCACACTTGCACATGTGCTTGCTGTGTTTTCAAGCTTTTGGAGCCAGAATTCCACTTCTGCAGTTGCCATGTGAGATCTGGCCCCCTTAACTACTAGACTATAAGACCAACTCTAAAAAGTATTTTTATAAGGTAAAATTTTAGCAATATTAGAGATAATCACATTATTGAATTGACATTGTATGTATATTAACATATAGAAAACATGAATCCTAGGAACTTTTATTATAAATATACTTATTATATTTACTGTTTATAATAGCCCCCAAAACTTAATGAGATGAGTTTAATGCACAGTGTTCACATTTACAATAAAATATCTTGTAGCAGTTGTATGTAATTCTTAGAAAATTTTATTCCCTGTAAAGTAATAATGGGTGGCATGGTAGGTAAGGCTTTGGACTCCCACATGGCTGACCATGGTTTGAGTCCCAGACCCAGAGACTTGAAGGTCACACTGGGTACATAGGCATGCATACCCCAAATCCCAAAAGGAGACTGGAGGAGAAGCGATCACAGCATGGCCAGCCCCAGGTGAGTAATTCCTCACTTTCCCTCTCTCTGCCTCTCTCTGGCAAGCACATATGCCATATGGCAAAACCTAAAAATAATAATAATAATGAAAAAGAAATATGGTAATTATTAAAAACACAGTTTATAAAACAGTATTGATATTCCTTTTCTTTTTATAACATTCATAAATATATCAAGTCTAGAGGGTATGCACTGAAATGTTATAAAGGGTGTTAATGTACAGTGACATATTTTGTGATTTAGTTTTCTTTATTTTTATTATCCTAACTTTCTACTTTTACTATGAGCGTGTAATACTTTTTAACTAAATATTGTTTAAATTAATGGAATTAAGTTAACTACTCACTAACCATCAAAAGTAAAAATAATAATTATTAAAAATAAACCAGAAAACTGCAAACAAGTATACTGGCTTTAATTTGCATATTATAATGATATTCTGAAGCCATTCAATGGTATATGCTGTATAAGGTAATTAAAATATAATAGTATTCACACTTAGTAAAAAAAAAAAATGATAATAATACTTACCTCTTACGGGACCAGCAGATAGCATAATGGTTACATTGCTGGACTCCCACCTAGTTGACACGGTTCAAGTCCTGGACCCAGTGGCTTAAACTCATGCCAGGCACATGTGTGCACATGTGCATGCCCAAAATCCCTAGAGGAGAATGGAGAAGAGATTGTGGGATGGCCTTCTCCACATCCCCTGGGGGAGGGTGATTCCTCAGTTTCCCTCTCACTGTCTGTCCCCCTCTGTCTTTGGCAAGCACATGCACCCTAAGGCAAAAACCTTTAAAATGTCAAAAATCACACAGAAAAGACTTTAACATTTTGCAGGAAAAAAAAAAAATTAAGGTACAGGGAGGCTGTGCTGCCCAAACTCACACTGCAGAGAACAACCTTGGACCCCATTCAGACTGTCTCCCCTGTACATGCTGCCTCCTGCCCAGCCCTCTGCAATGTTTTCATTTCAAATATGTCATTTATTTCTGTATTTAGGATTATGTCAGATCACCAGGAGCATGCATCAAATTGTACCAAAGAGAAATTTTATATTACAGTCTTAAATGAGATTTATTTTAGCAGTTTCTTTTTGCACAGGTCTAAAGATTTTTAAATGGACTTAAAAATTTTTTTTCTTACATTTTCATTGAAAAGCAAATCAATAGAGTCATAATACTTTCAAATAATGGTGTGGATGAAATGTTTTCATTTGCAATAGACTAATTAAATTACTGATTTTATCATTACGACTTGCTTTATATTAGCAAAATTGGCAAAGTCTGCTTCATTAAGCTGCATTTGAGAAGGCCATTTTCTTTTTTTCTGGTTTACTAATTCAGAATACAAGGATTCTCAGCATCATGTCAACTTTTCCTGACATGGTCCACAGACCACTCTGGTGCCAGACGGCTGTGGTGCCACCACAGCTAATCTGATTAATGCTCTACAGCTAAATTGTATCTGGTGATGTAGATCAATGCTAGGACTGGGAAGGTCAATGTGAGCATGAGCCCAACGTTTTCTACTTCCCTCGCCCGACTACGGAGCACAGATGATGGCTGAAAGTGGCTGCTGGTAACGATGAGATCCATTATCAAGCCAGTAAAAGGTGATGTGACAATGTGCAAGTCACTCTAACACTCTGGGCCCAGGTTGTTGTCATCTATAAACTGAGGACATTGGACTATATGATCTCCAAGGATCTTCCAGTCTAAAATTATCTTAATGAACCTACAGTAGCCCCTGGGGTGTGCTGATAGTCAGAAATTCTATGGGCAGCCGCCAAATAGCACACATAGCTAAATGGACTGTCACACATTTCATTATTATTTAATCTCCTTCTTTGTAAGGTTTCCACCCTTGCTCCAATCACTGGAGAAAATTGAATATGTTGGGAATAAGCTCAAGGTGCCATATGGTGGAATTGAATGGGAATATGGCTGTTATTTTTATATACAGAGCGTGGTGGTTCTTCAAATTTTAGGGTTTAGCTTTGAGAGGATGTGATAAAAATTGTAAACTGTCTTTTCCCAGAAAATCTAATGATCATCTGAATTTTTCTTTAATTTCAGAGAACTCAGGGACCTCTCTGAATTCGCTGGTGTTCTTCTTTAAATATTTTTGTTTCTATGGGTGGTATTAAATAGAGTGGGCATTCCCTATTAGTATCATGCTATTCTAAAAAGAGAATGAGCATTGGAATCAGTCCTTCAATTTTCACTCCATTGAACTCAGAGATATTAGGTAAGATAGTTAAGATAGTAAGACAGTAAGTCTGTTTTCTCACCCATAGAAGAAAGATAACTTTCTTCACAGAATTGTGGAGGTACATGAAATACTATTTGTACATTGCCTAACACCATGTTTGTTAACATAGTATGCATTCAGCAAATCTGTTTCTTACTTCCTTTCAAAAGTGTGAGCAGTTTATACTTTAGGTAACATTTTGGAAAGCAACTGATAAAATTTTAGAGTCATAGGGCTGAGTGTCAGGAACACCCATCTGATAGCTTCGAGAATTTTTAACACTTAGACTATAACTTTGGCAACCTGGAATATTGGGGACCTAGCATGAGACCTGGGTAGAAACCTCAGAGTTTCACCAACTTCCCTTTGGTCTATTCACTGACCTTCTATGGACTATCTGCCCCCAGTATGGGGCTCCATCCAGACTAGAAACTGCACCAAGGACCAGATTCCTCTATCTTACTCATAAAACTCATCTATCCTGTTGCCATCCCTTAATGCCTCACTTTGTTTTCAACAGCTTTGACTTAAAGTGTTAACAATGGACAACATAATACTCCTCACTCCACCTGTATCTCCCACTTTTTAAGTGCTACCTGCAGTGCTTTTTATCCAAAGAAATGACTAATTGTAGAAAATGGCCCAGTTGGTGTTTCTGAGTCATTGCTTGTCAAGCAACTAGCTGGGAGTGTTCTTCATTTTCTAAGACATTTCCTTTGGGAAAAGGAGAATGGTAATTGATTAGGGCAGGGCTACTACTGTTTCAGACATTCTTTTTGTTCTGCTAAAATTAAAGTTAAAAATAAAACAGTTTTAAAGTATGTTTATAAAAATATTAGCCAAGTGCCTAGATAATATACCCCATTTCCATCTTTTCAATTTCCATTCCTCGAAGTCATGAGGAAGAGCAGCACTGGTATAGAGAAGCTGAGGCAGAGCTGAGATGCATTCCTGCCTGTCTGTCTTTTTTGCCTATTGGTGCTTCTTACCCCATCATAAAAGTAGGCTAAATCCACTCTGAGAGAACTGAATGAACCCGCACACCTGTGCATCCACTCTGGATTGTGGAGAAGTGGAAATCTGCTCATCGAGTGGCACTGAATATGAGCTTGGAATATGATATGAGTTCCTGAGTCACAAATAGACAAGGCCTTGAGGTCAAGGAACCGTGAGAGGGAGTGGCACCTTGTCATTGTGACTCTGGTTAAAGAAAATGGACATTCATGACTGAGTGTCTAACAGAAAGCTCAGGTCCTATAGGCAATCCACAGACTTAATGTTAGATATCTGTGCCCAGGGAAAGATGATAAATTCTGAAAAATATATTTTTTCAATTAATTACCTGTGTCCATAGAACCTTGTATCATGAGAAGTCAATAAAGGAGAGTGGTTAAAAAATGTTTTTTTCCAGGACAAGTGTCCAAGAAGGCCACATTTCCTGAAATTAGTGACCTAGAGATCATAAAAAAGACTACTTACATGGATATTACTTAGAGCAAATTGCTGTTCTGCCTGGCTTCTGGTTCCCAGGGCCCTCCCTCTCAGACCCTTTGGAATTCTAGCGACCAACATCAACTTGGCTCGTCCTGCTTGTTCTTTGAATTCAGCAAGTTGTTCCTTTGCTCAAACCTCTGCCTTATAAAAATAAATAAATATCCTAACTCTAGAAGCTAGAATTAAATATTAACCTGACTCTAGACAGGAAGCTAGGCCTTGTCTTCTTTGTATCTGACTCTCTCTCAGTCCTCTGAGATTTAGTATCTGCTTTACCATCCATTCTTTCAAAACCCAGCGCTCCACCCTGAACCCCGCATGTTCAGAACACTCCATTGTCAATATCCTACAAAATGATGGGGAAGGTTAGGTGGTAGGTGCGTGTTATTTCTAGTGGAACATTAGCTGGTTTTTTGGTTTTGTTTTTGGTGCTTCTTGTCATAGAAAAGAATAAACGGCCCCACTTAAAGATTTTAACCTTCCTAGCAAAGATTCCAGCTTAAATGCAAATTGAAACCCTCTAAAAATAGTGCCCTTTCTTACTAAGGTAGATAGCTAGACTACAAATATAATTCCATCACTCTGACTAATTTTATCATTTCTAGTTTTGTCATAATTAAACTATCAGTAAATTTTTAGTTATTCAACTATTTTTCATGCTTTTTGATAGACAAACTTATTTTTGTATTGCATTGGCCAATTCTTGGGTTCTGTGTTGAGAAACTAGTGACTTTATTTTGTGTAGAGGCCAACAATTTTTATGAAGGGGTAAGGCAATGAAGAGGCAGTAAAATGTGAGAGCCACTGTTCTCTGTAGACATGAGAACAGTGGGTACCAAAGTGTATCTAGTAGGTAACTAGACATATTTTTTTCAATTGAAATTAAATCATCCCCCAAGTATATTTGAACTTTGAACTAATACTTGAGTACTGAGTATAGACGATGAAACAGATTGGCCAGCCACCTCGGTAATTTCAAATGCAGATATTTTGCATACTCTTTTAGTACCTTTTGATTAGAAAAAGTCAGAGCACACATTTTCTTTGGGAAAGGCTGATACTTGTCACCTGTCAAAAGGTTCTTGGGGATTTATGTATGATGCAGAAAAGTCCTGTTATGAATACTGGCAAATTATTGTCTCAAACCTACATGATAAGTATTAATGTGTTTTCTGTTCCTCATAATTTGATGCACTTCTGAGAATTTTTGGAAAAGAAACCCACACATTGCCTTTTAAAATGAAAAGTGACGAATCAGTAATTGTTTTTCTTGCTTCTCTCATGAACAAATATAACATATAGTTAGCTAATGCCTCTCCATTAACTTAAGAAGGTAAAAGTAGAAAGGGAATTTTTACCTTATTTATTCTCAAAAACTTTTAAAAAACTTTTTTATAAGTTCTAATTTTTGCTAAATGTTTCCATAATTTTAAACCTTACTTCTGATTTCAAGCATTTTTCCTTCAGGCAGATTTCGGGTGTCCACGAGCCTGGGAAAAGGGATGTTCCAGACAAATACACTAACCGATACCTGAGAAATCCAGCTACTTGGTTTTCCCACAGGTAACATGGAGTCCGCCTCTGGGCTGGCTTTCTGCCTTTGGGACTGACAACCTGAGCAGCAAGGCAGAGGCCAGGGACCTGGCATATTTGATCTGTAACCCATACTCAGGGTAAATCCCAGACATGCCCAGAGAGCTTCAGAAGCTACCCGATGATATTCTCATGTAAAATGCTGTTAGTAACAACAGGGTAATTTCAGTAAATGTCCTTCATTCATTGGTCCTAGCATGATGCCAACATTGCCAGTCTTACGTTTTCCCTCACAACTCCCGTGTTAGTTCTCGACAACAGAATTAAACCTCTACTGCCCTCTGGCCACCGCATCTCCAGCATATTTCTCAACAACATCTAAACAACCTCACTTCTTTCTTCAAAAAGAAAATCACATGTCCTTTATCTTCAGCTCTGTTCCCTCTCAGGATTCCTTTACATCAGCAGCTAAATATAGTTAAGGCTTGCATTTGAATAGTGAAGGAAGCGATCACTAGGATTTCTAGATTAGGCATCTGGATCGAGTAGTGGCAAGTCTCATTCACTGAGAAAATGAAAGATAGGAAGCAAATCTTAGTAAGCAGAGAGTGATGACTTCAGTGTGGGATGCTCGTGTTTGAGGGTTCCTGTGAGCTGTTGGGTAAAGGTGTCTTATCAAGTCATGGGTGTCATCGACTTGCCAAGGTTAGAAACGAGGTGGGCACCACTAGCGGATATGTACTAGTTTATCCTTAAGACCAAAAGAAACTGCCTAGGGAAAATATGGATGATGAGAAGAAAAATTAACCAAAGAAGGAATCTTAAAACATATCAAGAATGAGTGTGCAGGGAAGAGATGTCCCCAAAAGATTTGAGAAGATGTTCTGAGAACAAACAGAAAAGGACCAGGAGAGAGGTGTCACGGGAGTTGACTTCTGAAGCTTTACCCTCCCTAGCTTTCTACCAATAACCTCCAGGAAGGCAAACCCCCACTTTCTAGAACTCTGGACATCATTAGCCACTTTCTCCACCTTTATATATTCTCTTCAACATAGTCTGCCTTGTGACACCATATTCTTTTGACAGTCTTTCTGCCTTATTATGAATTCTCACTTTGTATCCTTTACTGACTTCTCTTTCTCTGCCCTACTTGGGCATATCACAGTTTACTTAGATTTTTGTCCTAGACCCTCACCTCCTTGCTCCCTCCTTGCTTACCCCATTAGTGATCACATCTGTTACTGGACTTTAAATGCCTTCCATTGGCTGCGACTCTCAGGTTTACACCACTGGCATAAGCTTTTCACTGAGCAGCTAATACATACTCATGAATGCTATGAACATAAAAAATTTACAAATACCACATTGAAAGTTGGAAAGAAAAAAAGACACTACATTAGAAAGCTGAGAGGGTAGGAAAGGGTGAGAATAACCAGTAAGTACATGAAAACATATTTAACCTCACTAGAGATTAAAAATCAATTTAGGATTAAATTCCATTGGGCAAGGTAAAGATGAATTATGATACTACTTATTTTAACGAGTAATGTTGAAGAAAAGGACACTTTCGTATAACACTGGGAGAATAACTTGATACAGTTATAAGTGTAGTTGGTAAATATGTATTAAATACCAATTATAAGGTCCTGTGACACAATATTACTACCTCCAGAAATGCATTGTGAAATAATTCGATAAATGCATGCTATGCAGATGTTTTTCATCATAGAGTTTATAAGAGCAAAATTCTGCCAGCAATCTAAATGTCAATCAATGAAGAATGAATTAAATCATGTATTATCTGCATTTGAGGATATCACGCATATAATAATGTGACTATTTTTAGAAATAAGAGAAATTTTCTATTAAGTTAAAAAAGGCAACATTTGATATGGTATCCATATTATCATCCTTTTTGTCCTAATTATTGGTTTAGACATGCCTAGAAAAGAGTCTGGAAAGATACAATATAAGGTTAATAGTCTTCATGCTTTATGATATGCCTTAGACTTCAAGTATTTTGGATTCTTTCACCATGACCATGTTAGTAGCTTTTACCCTCTTAATATAAAAAACTATTTTCCTGCAGATGAGTATGGGTGTTAGTTCTAAGTTACTGTGATTGACACTTCACAGCTATGGGATGGGGAAGAGATCTCTCTCCATAATAAAGTTTCCCTCATGACAAATTTTGAAAGGAAGCGACTGATGCTGTCTCACCCAACTTCTTAGCCCTTTCCAAGGATGCTGAAGTGCTGTGGTCCCTAAGCACACTTATGGAGCACCTGAACACTATTTCATTTGGAGACTTTGATTATCAGCAAGCTTTTTGCTTTTTTTTTTTTTTTAAGCTAGAAATCAGGGCTAGAAACTTTAAAAGAAATTAACTTCTATCTAAAACAAGGTTGACAGAAAGCTACCTGAAAATAACAAATTTCAGGACTTTGAAGATTAGGAGATATGCTAGAAGTTCAAATAGCTTTTTTTCTTATCTGTAGAATTGGATAATTTCACTGTCGAACTAACTAAGAAGACTTTGTATTTTTTTTTGGTTGTTGTTCTTTGAACTACATTTAATGAGGAGAGATAGTATATAAGAATTCAAAGCATAGTGAAGATCTCTCTTTTTTATATTTTTTTGGTTTTGAATATTAAAATAAAGGGTGTAATTTTTATAAGTAAAATAGTTAATAAACTAATAAAGGTCTTGAAACATTTTCTTAAAAGTGTGTCTGGGGGCCAGCAGGTGGTATTGGTTAAGGCCCTGGACTTGCATATGGCTAAGTGTAGTTCAAGTCCCACACTCAGTGGCTTGAAACATGCCAGGAATGTGTGTGTGCATACCCAAAATCCCCAGAGGAGAATGGAGGAAAAGGGATTGTAGCGTGACCATCCCCCCTGGGAGGAGTGACTTTTTGTTTCTCTGTCTCTCCAGCGGGCACATGTGACCTATTGCAAAAATCTCTCCAAAAAAAGAAGTGTGTCTAATAGGCCCAGAGTCCTGAAAGAAAATGCTAATTTAGGTAATTCTTAAATGCTTTTTGCTGAAAACAAACAATCAAAACAATTTCATTGTTTGAATATTTTGTAAAAATCTCTATTGGGCAAAATAAAGATGGATTATGCTACTATTCCCCCACCTTTATTTCCAGACCTACAGTGAATATTAAAAAGCAAGTAAAATAAAAAATTAGTTGGGGGGCTGGCAGGTGGCATGGTGGTTAAGGGCGCTGGATTCTCACATGGCTGACTGTGGTTCAAACCCTGGACCTGGCGTCCTGCTTTCTCAAGTTCCCTCATGCTCTGTCACTCTCACTCTGTCTCTCTCTGGTGAAATTAAAATAACTAAATAAATAAAGTTAAATAAAATAATTCTTTAAAAAAATTAGTTGGAAATAATACTACCTCAATAGCATTAGATGTTCATTTCATCTCCTAGACTGCCTATATTTTCCAACATATGACTAATAATATTCTGGCTATAAACATAGAAAAATCTTTATCAAAAAGTTCAATTTAGGACCAGGCAAAGGCAGCTACATCTCACATGACTGACTGTACAGTTTGAGTCCCTGACCCGCTGGCTTGAAAAACATGCCAGGCATGCCCAAAATTCTAAAAGGAGGGAGGGAGAAACGGAATAGAAAGGGTTGCAATGTGACCGTTCCCCTTAGAGGTGCTTTCTCACTCTCTCCCATTTCTCTGTCTCTCTCTGGCAAGAGCACTCACCTTCTGCCAAATTTTGAAAAATACCCATTTATACCAGGATATTTCAAAAGGAGAAGGATGGCTTTTTATAGTACTTCTCCAATAAAAACTTATTAAATGAAGAGAGAACTGACTATCAACATGAAAGTATAATAGTTCACAGTCTCCCACATATTTCAGATAATTGGGATTTTAAGTTCCTCCAGCTTTTACCTTTATTTTTTAATAATGTGATGTTCTAGAGGCCAACAGGTAGCACAGGTAGCATGATGATTAAGGTGCTGGATCCCACCTGGCCAACTATGCAGTTCAAGTTGTGCTATGCAGTTCAAGTCCCGGACCGGAGGCTTGAGAGACACTCTGGGCATGTGTACATGCATGTCCAAAATCCCAAAAGGGGAAGGGAAAAGAAGGTATTAAAGCATAGCCATCCCCCCTGGGGTTGACTTACTTTCTCTCTGTCAAGTTCATGTACCCTATAGCAAAAAAAAAAAAAAAAAAAAAAAAAAAAAAAAAAAAAAAAACCAGTTTCCTCTTTTATTTATTTTTCTTTTCTTTTTTTAAAAAGATTTATTTTATTTTTTATTATTATTAATTTTTAACTTGTTATAGGGCACATGCACTCAACAGAGAGAGAGGGAAAGTGAGAAAGTGAGCCACCGGGTCCGGGACTCAAACCACGATTAGTCATGTGGGAGTCCAGCACCTTAACCATGATGCCACCTGATGCTCCCTATTTTTCTTTTTTTTATTAATTTTTATTAATTCCTTTTTAAATGTAGACAGACAAATAAAATTACAAAAAGAATTAGATATATTTGCAATATTTTTTGAGAGATTTTTTTCATAAGGCATGTGTACTCACTGGAGAGACAGAGACAGAAAGCGAGAAATCACCCCCCGGAGGCATGGCCACACCCCAATCCCTTCTCTTCCATTCTCCTCTCAGGACTTTGGGCATGCATGCATGTTTTTAAGTTTTAGGTCATGGGGTATGGGACTCAAACCATGTTCGACTACATGGGAGTCCAGCAATGTAAGCATTATGCCGTCTGCTGATCCCATAGAATATTTTAAAATCTTTCGATTTTGTTTTAAAAGTGAGAGGACGTGTTTTGGTACAGCTTAGTCAAAAGTATGTGTTATGGGAACCAGCAGTTAGCGTAATGGCTATGTCGCTGGACTCCCACGTAGTCAACCACGGTTCACGTCCCGGACCCGGTGGCTTAGAACTCACGCCGGGCGCGTGTGCGTGCGTGCCCAAGATCCCGAGAGGAGAATGGAGGAGAAGGGATTGCGGCGTGACCATCCCCTCTGGGGGGTGATTTCTCGCTTTCTGTCTCTATGTCTCTCTCTGTCTGTCTGGTGAGTGCGCTATAGCAAAAAACCTCAAAAAAAAAAAAAAGTATGTGTTATGAAATATTTGACAAGACATGGTAATAGTCTTATCCTGAGAAAAGAGACTTGTTGGATCATAGAGTAGAGTTTTAGTTTGCTTTGTAAACCACATATTATGGAAAGATTCTTTAGGTGATTGGCAGCCTAATTATTCAGGTAAATAATCTACCAAAGAAGGCAGTGTTGGAGAAATGTAATGCTTTTCTTTATTATGTGAATCAATAATGCATGAAACCTACTTAATGGAAGTTTGACAATACTCATATTTTGTTCGTAGTAGAGAAATTGTGAGGACAGGGCTTGCTGAGAAGAGAGTGTCCAATAGACAGTAAGTTCCACGAGGACAAAGCTGTCTTTCTCATTTTAAGCATAAAGGTTGAACCAAGACTCTTCCTATCTGTAATTCTAGTTAATCAGTATGGAGGCAGATGCACTCTCACATGGTTTTGAGATGGAAAGGCATACCAGAAAGGGGAAGAGGAAGTTTTTTCCAGCTTAAGTTCCAAAAAGCAGAAGTGTTGGAAGATATATCTAATGTGAGAATAGGAATCAATAGCTAAGGATATCCATTCATGATTTAGTAATAAAATATATTATAAATGAATTTGAGAGAAATAGCTATTAGGTAGGGCATATATGTATTTACTACATTCTGTACTTACAGTATAAAAATTATCAAACCTGGGTTCTCTCTTCTGGCTCTCATTCTCAAAAATAGTACTAAAGTCAACCTAAGTCCAGTTTGTTTTGACGAATTATTGCCAGTCAGACCTTACTTACGGAGATAAAAGAAACTGCCAGTTATCAACTCAACTAGCTTCCCTTTCATTCATTTAAAATTACCATCCTGCCTTCCCCCTTGAAGAGATGCTCAGTCTCTTGCCCATGGTTAACTCCTCTACTTGTGTGGTCCCATACAGTCCCTCGACTTCCCATGACAGTGTCCCATTAGTTAATCCTCCTCTGTTTGTCACACAGTTGTGCTTCCTCGGCAATCTCATCTTATCCCAAATCCAAGCTTTTCTCATCCTAAAGAATAGTCTTCCCTCAGTCCTCCCTTCAACTGCCTTCTGCCCCATTGCTGTCAGTCCCTTACCTACCCAAATTCTTGAATAGAAGTCTATACTGTTGCCCGCTTCTCTTCTCAGGCGTTATTCAAGTCACTGAATCCTAGCTTCTGCCCCCACCACTCTAGTGAATGGCTCAGGCAGCTAACGTCACGATAGTTACCCTCCTCATCCTCACAGCAGTGTCTGCGCAGGTCCTGTTGTCTCCCTCAGATCCATCTCACGTGCTACATCCAGACTGGAATGCTGCAGCACTAGCTGGGTCATGTCCCCATGCTTCAGAATAAACTCCAAGTTCCTGAATCTAATTCAGGACCTAACTACTTTCCTTTCCATCCTCATCATTTGTTATTGCGTATTCCAGTCCAAAGTCATCAGACTCTCTCAGCTCTGTCCCTCTGCACTGTGGGTTCTGTTGCCTAGATCTGCCTTCTTCAGGTCAACCCAGAATCTAACATAGAGCGTGGCTCAGGGTAAATTTTTCTGTTTCTCTTTTAGATTTAAATAAACTAGAGTCTTGTCATATAGGTTTCTCTGAATTCTGGAAATGACAGTTTCTAGGATCCAATAACCACATTTTTTTTGTAATTTAAAATGTATTTATTTACATTCTTCACTGTACATCATTGCAGTATAAAAAAATGAGATTTTCCATCCAGAATACATTTATATTGGCTCAACCAAGGATATTACCATATGTGTTATCATCAATGAATAATTTTGATTTCTTGTTTCTTATATATTTTGCTTCTTTTTTCCTCCCCTTAATTCCCTCCCTCTCACCCTCTATCATTTCCACCATCATCCTCCCACATTGTCTCCGGTATCGACCATTGCTTTCCATTCCCCTCCCTTTTTTTTTTTTTTTTTTTTTTTTTTTTACATTTTATTGATTCAGAAAAGATCTTGATTAAACTAAATACTTTCACTAGCCAGTGCAGCTGATATATACATAGCTATGAACACATGTCTTACTTTAGGCATAAACCTAAAGTAGAATGAGTATAATGAACATACTATAAGGTAGCACCTAGCGGGGGCTATATAGATTACTGCAGTCATTAATATGTATTTTTATGCATTTTTTTTTCTTTTCTTTTTTTTTTTTTTTTGGAGAGGTTTTTCGCTATAGGGCGCGTGCGCTCGCCAGACAGACAGGGAGAGACATAGAGACAGAAAGCGAGAAATCACCCCCCAGGGGGGGATGGTCACACCGCAATCCCTTCTCCTCCATTCTCCTCTCGGGATCTTGGGCACGCACGCACACGCGCCCGGCGTGAGTTGTAAGCCACCGGGTCCGAGACGCGAACCGCGGTCGATTACGTGGGAGTCCAGCGACATAGCCATTACGCTAACTGCTGGTTCCCTGCATTTTTTAATTTCAAGAAAAACAGTTATAGTTGTAATAGATTGAAATCAAAAAATGTTAAGAGAAATTTGCTTGAGACTTACAGCCAGGAAAAAGGTTAGGATTCAGTTCAAACAGTAGATAGATAAATCTATCAACAGTTCAAGAGAAGATAAAAATCCTTATATTTGGAAAACTAAGCATAGAAGAAAATCAATAATGTTTTAGTCAAAAGTCATAAAATTCTATTTCACCAGTTCAGTCTCAGGTAATTAATCTCTCTTCTGTTGAATTTGCAGTGCTACTATGATCTAATCTTTCGGTTTAAATTTTGGAAGTTAGCAATCAATGTTATTATTGATTTTTCTGGACTTGCCCCTACTATTAAGTTAGTCATTCTCTTGGTGTTTTTTTGTTTTGTTTTGTTTTTTGGGGTTTTTTTTTCTTTTGTACTCCTATTTCTGTGTGTCTGACTTTAGTTTTCCTGGTATAGCATTCCCTTCAGCACTTCTTGGATAGCTGATCAGGTGTTGGAAAATTCTTTCAGGTTTTGTTTATCTGAGTATGTCTTTGTCTGTTCTTCCCATAGGAAGGATAATCTTGGCGGGTATAGTGTTCTTGATTGAAATTTTTTTCACTTAAATCTTTGAATATACTTTCCCATTCTTCCCTTGTTTGTATTGTTTCTTTTCTTTTCTTTTCTTTTCTTTTCTTTTCTTTTTTTTTTTTTTTTTTTAGAGGTCTTTGTTATAGGGCACGGGCACTTGCCAGAAGGACAGAGAGAGAGAGAGAGATAGAAAGCAAGAAATCACCCTCCAGAGGAGATTGCCACGCCACAATCCTTTTTCCTCGATTCTCCTCTCTTGGGCACACACGCACACCTGCCCTGCGTGAATTTAAGCCACCGGGTCCAGGACTCGAATCACGATTGACTACATGGGAGTCCAGCGACATAGCCATTACACTAACTGCTGGTCCTGGTCAATCTGGCTTTGATATTCCCTGGAGAAGGTCTTCTATGTAAGGTCCTTTGTATTTCTTGGGTCTGGATATTTGAATGCCTCTCTAGGTTTGGAAAGTTTACTTCCAGGATTTCATGGAACAGATTATCAATCCACTCATTAATTTCTTCACCTTCTGGGATACCGATAATCTGGATGTTTAGGCATTTAATGCTATCTAGTATTACATGTATATTATTCTCATTTTCGTAAAGTCAGAGGTTTTGTCTTCTGCATTTGAGATTTGATCTTTTGCATGACTTAATCTGTTTAATACTTTCAAGGGAGTTTTTTTAATTTCCTGTATTACAGCCTTCATCTCTAACAATTCTGTCTAATTCTTTTTTACGGTGTGTATTTCCTCTTTCAGATCGTGCAAGAACTTCCTTGACCTCCTGAAACTTATCTCTTTTCTCCTGCATCTTCTGGAGTTCATTGTATCGGTTAGCTTTGTCAATGAATATTCTAAATTCTTTATCTAACATTTCCACAAGTTCCCTTGTACTGTCTGTGGAGGATGAGGAGTTATTCTTTTACCTTGGGGGAGAGATATTTTCTTAGCTTTCCTATTTCTTATGCCCTCTGTGGTGGTTTCTGGCCATCTGATGGATTATATATTTTTCCCTAATTTTTGAAGTTAAATCTGAGTGTTTAGAGGTGTGCAGGAGGAGGCAGTCTGCAATCTCTGTACAATTCCATTTCCTCCCTTTGTGCAGCAGATTCCATAGTAGTGGAGGATTACTCTGACCCTGGCTAGATGTTGGAGTCAGGAGGATGAAGCCTGGGCACAAAATCTTCAGTTGTCCTAGTCCCTGAAAGGGCTGCTCAAAACTCAAAGGTAGATGGCTTGTGATTTGGCCTGTCCTTGCTAGATCTTGGGGTCAGGAGGGTGAAGTCTGAAAAATCCAACTTGTCCTACTCCCCTTTACCCTTTTTCTGTATCTGCCCCCAAACTCCTGCACATACTCATTATATTATCCTGGCTTTTCTCTTAAAAACCTGTTAGTCATTTTGTATATGAGATTTTAGATATATCTTTAAACTAGAATTTTAATATTGTAAGAGCAAGTCTTGGAATTACAATTATTCTTGAATTTTTTTTTTTTTTTACTGAGTAAACACAACAGAATAATTTTAGGGATTCTATCAGTTTTTTTACACAGTTATTTTTATAGTATTTATTTCTGGGAAAATGTATGCTAAAGGTGAAAACATTCCTAATATGTCCACTCAAGTTATAAATATCTGATGTAATAGATAATACAAGGTTTGTGGCCAAATAATCCTTGATTTTGAAGTTTCCTGTTTCTTTAGTGAGAAAAATACTGTGATATTGATGTTATTGTGGTTCTTAGTACAAAAGTAGACCTCAACAAATGTTAATTAATTTTGTTACGTGAATTGTCATAATTTACCTATTGTGACATTTAGGTTATTAATTGGGCTGTGTTTTTATGTGTAATATACATAATAATGTATAGTCACTAAATTTGTTGATAAGTCACATTTGTATTTTTATCATGATATAATACTAGCATAAGTGAATTCAAAGTAAATTCTATTTTTTAAAAGTTGAACAGAGTAAATTTATTTTTTGAGGTTACAGATAAATTTTTGTTTACTTAAAAAAATTTTTAATAGCAGTTGCATTGCCATTGGTTGTTTTTATTTTTGTTCTGTCTTTATTTATTTATTTATTTTTCTAAATAGCTGCAGTATTAACTTCCTTTCTGAGATACAGAAAAGCCTGTGATTTGTGGATTGATCCTCTAAATCTTTCCTCAAACATATATCTGTGACTATATTTATGCCTGTCCTATATCTTTAGCTATACCTATGTCTTTAAGGCTCCACCAAAAGTATACTATCTAATATGTATAGATGAATACATTGAGATGTCACATTGATTTAGCTTGAGTGTTTAACAACATAAGCACTGAAGAGTTATCGCCATAAAACAACTACTTAGTTTTAGAAGAGAATCTATTTCACCTGTGTGTGGTACTCATGTCCACTTGTTTACTTAAAAGGATCAGTCAATAGATTTTAATTGAATTCCTATCATGTGCAAAACACAATGATCTGTGGAGACACAATACCAAGAGAGACAGTTCTGCCTCTTAATTTATAGTCTAAGAAGGGAAACATGTTTCCCTTTTCTGTTCGTCTTTTTAAATAAAAATTTCACATTTGTAAAATGTCAACATTACCATGATATCACACTGTAGGTATGAAAAGAAATACATAAATAGTAACTAAATTGAGTACATAAAAGTAAAGATTGATGTAAAGGCAATGATGTCATCAATTATGAACACAGAAATTCCTTCCCAGAAATCCTATGTGAAATGATTACGTGCTCATATTTTTACTGGCTACAGGAAGTGATTCCCATGTTACCTAAAACTGATGGCTAATTGTTGAATAATACATAATAGTCTATAGTCTAGAAGAGAGTATTGAGGAGAATTGGGAAACTGAGAAAATCTGAAGGTTCAAATAAATAACAACTATAACAGCAATATTAATAGCTAACATTAACAGTTACTTCTGGTAAGACACTGTGATATACTCCAGGTATAAACTGTATAATGATAGGATACTTTTACTATCTCCAGGTGAGTATCCAAGTCGTCGTAGATTCCAAAAGTTTTTTCAACCAGGGCCTTGCAATAAATATTTGTTTTCCACATCATCTCCACTTCAAACCTCTTATTTTTATTTACTTTATTGTCTGTATGACTTCAAATAACCTGGAATTGGCAATTCAGTGGGAAACAAAGAGCCTTATCAAATAAAAATCAATGTGAGTAGAACAGATCAGAGTGGAAAGATCAAAACCAGGACTCCAGGCAGTAAGAAGAATATAGCAAGAGATCAGGACAGCCAGTTTTAAATTGGGGGGAAATTGCTGCCAGCAAGGATCAAGGAGCCAGGGCAGAAAGGGATTCAATTACAGGCACAAGGGCACCAACGCCGAAGCCTGAGGACAAGACACAGCAGCTCACCCCCAAGTCCGTGGCCACAGCTGTAAATGCCGTCCTCATCTTTCCCTGCCTTAGACCTCGTCCTTCTGCCCTCCTGTTGCACATTTGCCTGGACCTGCTGGCATTTGTTACCATGCTGCTGTTTGTCGTCATTGTGCTGCTGCTCTTGATGTGGAGAGGGTACTTTGAATCTTTTTTTTTTTTTTTTTTTTTAACAACTACTAGGGACATGGGATCTCAGCAGGGAAATGCTGCGTCTTCAGGATCTGAAACAGGAGAGGAGTCTTCATGTCCTTCCCACAGGGACAGGTCGGTACTCCAGAGGAGGGCACATGTGGGTAAAGGCAATTACCCCGGACACCTCTCTTCTTTGTGAATAAGGATACAGTTGGAAGGCTCTGCATTTAGAAACCCAGTTGCTGAATTTACCAGAAGACTCAAGAATATTTTTATTTTTATTTGAAGTCCATAATAACGTTAAGAAGAGACTTAAATATGAAATATATTTAAAAATAGGGTTGGGGACCAGCAGGTAACGTATTGATTAATACGAGAGGAGTCTTCATGTCCTTCCCACAGGGACAGGTCGGTACTCCAGAGGAGGGCACATGTGGGTAAAGGCAATTACCCCGGACACCTCTCTTCTTTGTGAATAAGGATACAGTTGGAAGGCTCTGCATTTAGAAACCCAGTTGCTGAATTTACCAGAAGACTCAAGAATATTTTTATTTTTATTTGAAGTCCATAATAACGTTAAGAAGAGACTTAAATATGAAATATATTTAAAAATAGGGTTGGGGACCAGCAGGTAACGTATTGATTAATACGGTGCTTTATCACTCCCCACCCTCCCTTTGCTCTGGTGAGACCTGTAGTAAATTAAAAAATCATAATAATAGTAAATAAAATTAAATAATAATTTAATAAAAGTATTAAAGTCAGATGTAGAGTATGAATAAAAGGTAATGAGTGTCCAGGATCTTGATAACAAAAATATAGAACTGCCTCAGCAAAATATTTCTATACTTCCCTGTTACTTGCTGTTTTGTTTTGTTTTGTTACCAGAGAGCACATGCACTTGCCAGAGAGGAAGAGAAACAGAAAGCACTCCGAAATTGGGCATGGTCATGCCACAATATTTTTCCTCCATTTTTCCATTCTGTTTGGATTTGTGCATGCACACACAGATGTCTGATGTATATCAAAACGCTGAAGTCAGGATTCAAACCATATTGGCCATGTGCGGATCCAGTGCCCCTAACTACTGCTCTGTGGGACCCGTCCTGTTCATTTTAATCAACTCTGAGTTTTGTTTAGCCTATTACCTGACTATGGTTGTGATGTCTGGCTTCAAAATTCCTGGCTCTGCTCCTTATAAACTACAACTTTGTGAAAGTTACTTAATCTTCCTGAACCTGTGTCCTCATCTGTAAAATAGTACAATTGAATAATAATAGTACCTACATCATAGGATTATTATAGGGATTACATGAGTTGTTATTTGCCAAGAGCTTAGAACAGTATTTAGTATTCATTAAGTGTCTCAGAAGTATAGACTTTTACATAAGTTCTTCTTACTTTCCTAGGTCAAAAACCTAGGACATGCCCTGCCTCCTGTCTTTCCTCAGCCTCCTTCCTTCATTCAACAGGGCTGCCAGTTCCAAGTCCTAAGCAGACCTAGACACTACCTACTTCTCTCTCTGGAAGAGCTGCCCCCTACTGGAGAGACTCAACATCTCTTACTTGACTTGGAATAGCCTTTCCACTGGACTCTGTAACCGCAGTTTAACACCCTAGTTGGCATGCATTTCCGTTTATGAACTCAGGTGTCCAAGAGAAACTGATTGTTTCCCATGACCCAAGCTAATTACTTTTTTGGTGCCATGTTGAAACTGCAAGGATGGCAAGAAATTTAAACATGTTTATTTTATTTTTTAAGAATTATTTAATTCTTTTTATCATCATCCTCATCATCATCATTATTTAATTCACCAGCAAGAGACAGAGAGGGGGCGGGGAAAGAGAGAAAGCAAGCCACCAGGTCCATGACTTGAACTGTATTTGATCATGTGGCAGTCCGGGGCCTTAAGCACAACACCACATGCTGGCCCCTAAAATTGTTTCTTTTAAACACATTCATTTTGGGAGGTTCAGGGTCTCCTACCATCACGCCTCTGGTGGGATGGGGACAAATGAGAATCTGATCAGTGATCTGCAGTGACGGCCATGAGGCATCCACCACCACAGCACACATCGTTCTGCAGGTTCTGCCGAGTCCTTGCCACGCTTGGGTACCAGGATCTCTCCCAGGCTGCCTGCAATCTCATCCTCCTCTGTGCGGCATGACCTCATTTTCCTTATGGGTTATTGTCTTCTTCAGATAATCATTCAAAGGTGCCCTGATTTCCAGGAAGTGAAGTTCAGTGTAAAACCTCCTCGTCTTACTCTTATTTTTCTCTTCTTTCTTCTTTCTCCTCTTCTTCTCTCTTGCTTCCCTCCCACCAGCGGGCAAACTGGAATTCCTACCCAAAACATTTGTATACCTCCACAAAATATGTCCCCCACCTGTCCCCTATCTTACATAATCTCTTAATTGTCCTAGAACAGTTTTGGAACAAAAGAGCCAGAGAGAACATTTCTGTTTTTCATCTTGGCATATTCTTTTCCTGAGGCAAAAGCAGAGGGTCTGCTATCTGCTTAAATGGAAAGGGAAGGGGAGATGAATTACAGAGAAAAAATTAATATCTCAATTATTGTTGCACCACATATTCAATATACAGAAGTCACATAGATTGGTCTCAAGGCCTAATACACTCATTGAATCTCCTCATTCCCTGCGTGAGCAGTTTTGGTAACTTCTAATTGTGTTGTGGGTTATCTCTAAACTAGACGTGGCATACAAATTTAGGCAAGTTACTCCATCACCTTGTCTGCTCTCCTTTCCTGTCATCCCTCTCTCTTCTCCGTACTGAGCCATATTAAACTTTTATCACATGTGAGAAGAAATACGCTGGCTCCCCAGGCTTAAATTACAGTGTTTGATTTGCATTCAAGATAGCCCCACCCTATTCCAAAGCAATCCAAACCAATCAAAAACGCAGGAGGAAGCAACCATTCTCTGGATCTTTGTGGATCAATTCAGAGTATGTGTGGCTATTAAAAACTTGAAATGTGTTGCATTATCATTTCAGATATTGAATATTTAGTACTAGAAATTATGGAAAATATTTTATTAATATTTCATAATGATTATATGTTGAAATAATAACTTTTCATATATTGGATGAACTGAAATAAATGAATAAATTAATTTCATCTGCTTCCTTTAACGTTTTAAAAAATATGGCTATTAGGAAACTTAAAATTGCACCTGTGGTTCACTTTTGTTATATTCTATTGGACTATGCTGCTCCAGACTGTGACTATGAGGGACAACAACCTAACCTAAGGAAATACATAAAAGACAGAGCTTCTGTTCCATTGCATCCTCCAAAGAGCCAAAGATATTAGATATAAGCCTCAGGCAAGAGCAGCTGTAAATTGGAGTAATGTTATGAGGTAGTCTCGGTAAAGTTTGTAGAAAATGTATACCATGAGAAAAACTATGCATGAATTTCCATTTTTTGCACCAAAATAAATGTGTACTTTATTCCATTTTCCGTGAACTTCTTGAAGTTGTCTCATGTAGTTGATTGCGTTGTTTACAAAAGAAAGCATTCTTTTCTGTTTTTAAACATTCTTCTCAGAGGCCCCTAAGCATTCTGAAATTTGGATTAAGAAGTCTAGGTACCACCACAATTAGCATCATATAACAGTTTTCGCTTGGCAGCCCTCTAGTATTTACAAGCAACCCCCTCCACAGATGTTCAGGACATTCTTAAACAAGTAATGATAACCCTGGGTTGACTCCCATGAGTCCTACATTCCCAGACCTCCAAGGTATAGCTTCTCTTCTGTGGGTCACCATAATTTCACACTCAAGCAGTCAGCCGAGCGAGGAACAGGTCCACCTTCACCCTCAGCTAATGAAAAATTCTCAGTGGGTTAAACTTGCATAGAATTGAATCCATGCATTAACCTGCAAACCTCTGGAGGTTGACTGAGACACAAACCTGTAAGCAATAATCTGCACAAAGGCATAGAGACACAGTGTGAAAGTAGAAATGGATTTTTAAGAAGAATCTGAACAACACTTGTTTTGCAAAGCAAGAAAGTTAAGACCTGCAATAGTTAAATGAATTGCAAGTCAGGGTCAAGAGTTGAATTAGAGCCTATGGTTTTTACAAATTCTGAGCTATGCAGCATGTGCTAGTTGTTCTTCCAGGCACTGGGATCCAATAGATATCAATTATATTGCTTTCCTGTTACAACAGAAAACCCAATTAATTAAAAATTGGCTTGAAAAGTAAAGGCAGTTTGTTGTGATGTAACTGAGAAATCAAGGTAGCTTCAGACAACTCCTGATCTAGTGGTTCAACTGAATTCTTTATAGTGATTTTTAAAGTTTACTTATTTATTTCTTCCAAGAAAGGAGAGAGAGAGCACCCTTAACAGGGTCCTCACACTGTAGTCCACCTCTAGCCTTCAGCCAGGTCCAGATAATGGGCATATATATGCCCGACATACTCGGGGAAGTCTTTGGACTTGAAAGAGGAACCTTCCTCTGTGAAATTATCTCACAGACTGTAGCATGTTACCATTGTAGCACTGTCTGGCCTTGAATTCTTAAGAACAACTATATTCAGTTCTCAGTACCGGTTTCTCAGCGCTGGCTCCATTCTTCAGAGCTTTCTTCATTGTCACAGTAGAACAATCAGTAGCTCCTGGAGTTAGGGGCTTTCAGTTATCAATCCAACCCAAAAGAGAATTCACAAACAACATGGAGTTGAATCTTACAACTGTGATTTGCTGACTTGGGTGTTCAACCCTGAACCAATTAGTATGACCTACAGGTGAGATATTCTAACTGGCTTATGTCAGTTAGAGCCCACTTCCAAAGATAAGAATGGAGTCCATTCCATACAAAGCACCTGCTGGGAATTTTGAGGAGCTATTAGAAAGGGGAAATAAATGCTAGGAAGCAACACACAAAAAATGAAATCTAAACCTTTCCCTCTAGTGCTGGCAGTTGAATGCTTTCTAATACCTTTATTGGTTGTTACACTATATTCCATGGACAAGTTCCCTAGAGGTATCACAGAGTTTGATGATATATGCACCAGTGTAACCCCCAACCTTTACCTCCAACTTGAAACATACTACTCCTTTTTCGTCTGATTGACATTTTAAGGTTCTGTATAAGATTTCATTTGAAGGAGGTGTTTTGTTGCTGAAATATAGTTTTAAAACCATTCTCAAATAATGCCGCTGCAGTGCCAAAATGATTACTTTTTATATATATTTTTAAGAGACATTTTTGCTATTGGGCGTGTGCACTAGCTGGAGAGACAGAGAGACACATAGAGACAGAAAGGGAGAAATCATCCCCAGGGGGTATGGACACACCACAATCTCTTCTACTTCATTCTGGGGCATGCGTGTGTATATGCGTGGCATGCTTTTTAAACCACCGGATCTGAGACTCAAACTGCAATCAACTATGTGAGAGTCCAGCGATGTAACCATTACTCTGTCTGCTTATCTCATACTTTTTCTTTTTAATTCAAGAATGCATCTCCAAAATTCAAGAATTTAGTCATGGTGTATCTTCTGGTGCTAACTGAATGAATCATAATGTTATGGATTCAATTGTTGAAACTTAGGTGTTAGTGATAAATATTCCATTTCATAGTCACTTTTCTCATAATTCTGATATTCTTATTGTAATAGTCACTCCCTAGACATTCTTCTCACTACCTGCTTCACATACACACTCAAAACATGGAGGACAATTTCTTCCCCTTTTAAGGTTTTCACTCTGCTTTTTCATGAGTAAGCAAGTAAAATGTTTAACAGATGGTGAATTCACCAATGAGTTCTACCAGTGTAGATACTTAGCAAATACGACTGTTCTTCCAATAGTCCATCTGCTTACCTGGAGCTTTATCTTATAGTTTGAAGATTTAACAATTTAACAAAAAGACAAACTTTGACTAAAGAGAAAATATCTCTACTTTTATGTCAAAGTTTGCAGTATGTTTGTTATAGTTTGATACTTGGTGAATTCTTCTCTTTCTCTGATCATTTTTTAAATCTCCTTCATATTCTAGTCAATGGCAATGTAAAATTCGAAAATATGTTACACTCACTGTTAATTCTCAAAGAATTTAACTCAATTTGCTTCCATCCCGTGTCATCATCATGGTGTATTTGGTCTATAATAATGATCTAGTCCTTAAAGTTTTCTGAAATGAATTTAGGGTATTCAAAATATGATCTAAAATTCAGTCTTCAACAATGACTAATATTTATGTCACAACTTTTTGTACAGGTTTTATTATATAAATAATATTATTTTCCTACTTAAAAATGAATAGGTAAAAATTCATGACAATAGATAAGGATATATACATGTTAATATTTCAGATTCTTATTGACTAAATTATGTTAGTTACTTTTTTATTGTTATTCTTGATGTGTGTGCATAAAAGAGAGAGAGAGACAGAGAGAGACACTGACATTAGCACCCTCTGCAGGACGGTCATGCCGTGATGGCCTTCCTTCAGTACTCCAGCTGGTCAGCTCTGAGGCACTTGCATGTTGCCGCTCATGGTTCCAGATGACCAGGCAGGGGCTGTTAACAGTGATGGGCATGTGGGATCCAGCTTTTTCTTTGCAGTATATTAGTGCTATGCCATGGAGCCGGCCCTATCTTTTTTATTTTGTACAGCTTCCTCCTTTGAGTTCCTAGGGAACAGACTCCATGGGGAATTTGTGTGTTTGGAGTTCCGGGAAGAGTTTGGGAACAATAGCTAGAAAGACATGGGGAAGCAGGAGTGGACAGAGTACAAGGCTCTCATTAACAGTGCTACAACAGAGGCCCCAGGTAATCACAGGGCTCGTGACCTAAATATTCTTCAGAGTTGTCCCAACTTGAGGCAGGGAACCTGCCTTTGTATCCCACATTGCCCAATCATGGCATGCAGAACACAGCTTGGGAGGGGACATGGGGACTTACGCTGGGCAAGGCAGTTTCCTTCAACCAAGGGCAATGACAGGAAAAAAGGGCAGCTCTGAACCTTCTAAAACCAACATTCCTGACTCCTGTGGGAATGAGTGCTTCAGTGCCGGAAACCAGGGCTGGGCAGGGTGGGGAGGCATGGGCATTGACTACAGTAGAAAACCTCCACCTTCATACCCAGAGAGGAGCTGTGAGGGGTGGACTGTTGGGTACATATCTAAGAAGTGCCAAGGACCTCTGCTCATACCTCATTTGCCATTCACAGGAGGTATTTCTAGTAACTTTAAATGCACAATTGAGTAAAGTAAAAGATGTTCGTTGATACAATGTTGAGTACAAGTAATAGATAATTGATAGAAGAAGAAAAATAAGCAAGAGGTTCCTCCCCTGGGCCCAAAAGATTATTGTTTTAATTATAATTACTAATTAGTGCATGTGTGCTGAAAGAATATTAATAAAGAAAGCAAAGACACAGGCAATGAGTTCTAGAAGTTGACTTTTTAGATCATGTACTATATTAAATAGGGAGAAAAGAAAGGAAATTATTTCATGTGCTTCACTGGTTAAATGGGCTTGTCTTGGCAAGACTCTAAAAGGCTCTTATTATCAGCAGGAACCACCAGATATAGGTGTCCTTAAATAGCAAATACACAGAAAAAATGCTTAAAAAAACAAATAGGAATAAAAACAAGATAGAATAAACAATGCCCTAGGCCTAAAGATTCTGCTGCCTGACTGAAATAGCTAATAATACACAATTTCTACTTTGAACAATACCATTAGATCGTCAGAAAAGTCATTACATATTTTTCTACATTTTTCTATGCAAAAATGCACCGTGACTTTTCCGGCAACCCAATACGTTAACTGAAACTTGTACATATTAGGACCCTGGAAAGTGAGGATTGTCCTATTATCTTATTTCAATTATTGCCATATTTATCTTCCTACAAATCATCTTCTCTCTTGAAAATTATTAAACTGAGTCATTAGACCATATACTCCATGTAAAAAAAGAAACCTTGCCTGGTTTTACTTGCTAATTTTGTCCCTTTAGCCTACTGCAGTGTCTGACCCCATAGCAGATATTCAGTGATATCTGATGAATGAACGGGTCAGCCACCAGCCAAATGAAGTAATGCACAACAATCTGTTAACCGTGTATTCTTTTTCTCAGACAGTTTGATAAATATCTCAATTATTTGCTAGAAAAATCTTGAAAAGATAACAGGACTTTCTGTAGCAAACTCAGTGCTTGCCCTTATTTAGAGATGTGTAATTTTTATAGCAATTCTTCCTGTTATTGTATTCTAAACAAATACTAGTTACTCTTCTATTTTCAAATATTCACTGTAAGTCTAGCTCTAAAAAAGATCACCATCCATGTGTACATATAACTCAGTGAGCCTATAATGAATATTTCACATATTTCTATTTATTAATACGTCAGGCTTTTAAATTCAGCCAGAAAGATAATTTTTATTTCAAAAACAAATAGTGAAATTTTAAAAATTTTAACTCTGCTCAATATTAGTCATGCTCAGATAGACCAAGATACTCAGCATAGAGAACAGAAAGAAAAATACAAATATTAAATAAGGGATAGAAATACAAATATGAAATGGAGCAATTCTAGAAACAGAAGGTGGTATGAGGGTTAAGGCAGCAGCTGGATCCCTCATAGCTGCCTCCATGGTTCAAGTCCCAGACCTGGTGGCTTGAAAATCATGCCTGTGTGTGTGTGTGTGTGTGTGTGTGTGTGTGCATGCCCAAGATCCTAATAGGAGAATGAAGAAGGGCTTGAGATGTGACCATTCCCTTAGAAGGTGATGATTTCTCACTTTCTCTCTCTCTGTCTCTCTTCAGTGAGCACACACTCTCTATGGCAAAAATAAATAAATAAATCTTACCAAAAAAACTTACCAAGAAGTTTTCAAAATTTGCTTTGTTTTTAACTAGCAAACTTTTAAACCTAAGATATTATCCTGTTTACATTTGTAAGAAATATGCCCTGATACTTCGGAATCACCAAGTTCGTTAATTGCAAGCTGATTATAGAAGTTTTGGTGATGGTTTCCAAATCATTTTTTTTTTTTTTGGCTGTTACCCTGGTTTTCTTATACTAGACTTAAGCCTCAAATTCCCTCACATTCTGCTTTTCTGAAGTTTATTTCAATTCTTGTTTATCTCACTCTCATTTCTCATGAAGCTTCATAGTTTTCCGATTGTTATTATTAAGGAGCAAGAACAATACAGTCTAATATGAGGGTGGCCACTGGGTTAACTTTTATTGCTTGGGTGGCTGGTATCCCCAATTCAAATTAATACCTGTAGGAAACCACAGAGCACTTTCCCTGCTGGTCTTTTGTGATACATTTGTAAAAGCTGAAGAACTACCCTGTTGCAACAAGAGTTAAGAACAGTAGAGGCTTAACCAAGGAAGCCTATTTGGAAAGATGAAAAACAGTAACTCACAATTGAGTGAATTGCCAATTCCACTGTGGTGGCAAAGCAAACATCATTTGTGGGGAGATCTATAGAAATTACTTATTTTGGATTTGGAACTTATTAAAAAGGAAATAAAATTAGAAAAAAAGACATTTTTGTTTATTCTAATTCATCTTTTCCCTGTGACCATATTAAGTGAAATCAGGCTAGGGTAGAATAGAGTCATTTTTTTCATTCACAGTTGGGTTTTGTTTTGTTTTATGGTTTTGTTTTGTTTTAGTTTCTTTCAGTTTGTCTTAAAGACAAACCTTTGTTTTAAAAGGTGCTCTTTATTATGTGGAAGAGCAGAATAAAACCCATGTTCTTTTCAGTGACTACAAGTTGGTAAACACTGCCCGCTGTTAAATTCAGAAGCTGTGTTAAGTTCTAAGCAAACTAGCCAACATAAAACTTAGTTTTGAGTGGGAAGCTGGCTTCTGTTGGACTATTAAGAAGACATGAGTAAAAATTTTTTGCTATGTTAAGTAAATGTTAGTGGAAAAGTATAAAAATAAATAAATAAATGAAAAAAGAAAAGACATGAGGAAGAGATTAGGCTCCTTTTTCTCTTAATGGGAACATTACTGTGTAAGTACTGCCTAAGCTATCATTAAAGCCACTTATTTGCCTTAGCTTAAATGATGAACAGACAAACTATATATACTCTTGTCTTTTGAAGCTGAGATTAGTAAAAGAAACAATTGTAGTAGGTCTGCTCTGAACATTGTTGTTGAAGCCCTCTTAATTGCACTTTAACTTGAATTCTTATACTATGTGTGCAGAACATTCAATGGATTACAAATAGCGTCTGTATCTAATATCATTTTTGAGCTTCCCGTACACATTGACTTAAGCAGAGGTGATATCTGATGAACTTCAAAACATGTGGCTCAGCCATGCCTGCAAATATCCAGTAATTTCCCCTAGTTTATGAAATAACTGCTGTTTCCCTTTGGTAGTAATCATGGAAATAATTGAATACTGGGCAAATGCACTTCCTACAAAGTTATATTAAGACATTTTGTTAACAGAGAATGTAATTTTGTACATATATTAAGCTTTATGCATATAGACTGCTGTATACTGCTGGGAATTTCTAGGCTGGGTTACTTTGTAAAATACCCTATTCAGTTTTTTGTCTGCATGCAAATCCTCAAGATTCATGCTGCTTCATCATTAAAGCCTCAGTGCCTATGGGGTCAGGAGACTTGACTGAAATATGTTTTCCTGAGCTCTTTTCACAGAAACTTCTACCTTTCTATCAGTGTAAAACATAGTGCTTTTTGGGAGATTTGACTCTACAATAAATAATCTGGTTAGGACACCACACGTACACAGCTTTCCTTTCCTGCCCCATGCATGACTGGTTTTCTGTGGCTTCTGCTCATGTGAACAGAGCCTAGCATGAGTCTGCTCACCTTATCAAGTTTGCTTGATATTTTGCCTTGAAAATGAGGCCACTCTCCTCATTGCTATGTGTCAGAGCCATCAATCAGACTGTCTCGCTTCCCAGCAGTCCACTGTGCTACACGGTGTCTGTTGAAATTGTGCTTCACTGTCCTGGCAGGACTGTATCTGTCCTAACAGCTTGTGGCTGTCCCCACATCAGCTTAGCAAACATATCTGCTCAACTGTCCTGTTGTCAGCTATGCTTCTCATCTATGGAGTCCCACGTGGCAATCTATACTAGTAGGCTGGCCGCGTACCAAGGCGCCATTGTTGCTGATGATCCTGACTTGCCTCTAATATGAAGCATTATTCACCAGTACCTGGGAAGAATCTGGAGGGATTTTATAACCCATCGCTGTCTCTTAGCTATGGGCTAGGATGCACATGACTGCCCCATCTCTCTAAACTCATTCGATATCAGAAGTATGATGTTGTCTTGGTGTTTCCCAATTTCAAAAAAGCATTGTTTATCTTTTAAATCTAGTTTTCTTCTTGTTGTCATTCTGTGCAACTGTAAGTGAGAAGCTGCTCTATAGATAGCATCAGCTATCAATTTTGTATTGTAATGGTATAGCACACATACGGAATTGACTGCATTTTCAGTACAGCTTCTTCTACACTGAATGGTATCCAACAACCTAGATGCCACCTTGTGATTCACAGATGGTTTGAAAACTAGAATTTTATCAGGCCAGTGTCAATTTCTATACAGTAACAACCATATGCTTTCAAATTTTACTACTAAAAAGAGTATGTGATATTGGGATAGAAATAACATTGTTATACACTGTGAAGACATACAGTGGTTAAATGTAAATTTTAAAAACGTTTTTTTAAAAAAAATACACGGATGCCAATGTTAACTTTTAAAGAACACGCAGATTGTAATAGTTTAAACATGTTTTAAAAATCATTTAAAAGAAGAATAGTAATTACGAGAGGGAGCAAAGGCTAGAAGAGAGGGGAGACAGGGAAATGTTGGTTAGTCATAGGTCATCGGGAAAGCCATGATACATTTTTCTGTTTTTCTATACAAAACTGTATCATGATTTTCCTGATGATCCAATAGCTGACAGGGCTTCTTTTTGGAATGGTGAAAATGTTCTGAATTTGTATAATAATGATTTTTTTAATGTATTAAGAGCCACTTTACCATATAATTCACAATGATAATAATGGTGAATTAAGAAAATGTATTTAGCTTGAACTAAAAATAATAGTAATAATATTGTGAGTTTAGGTATACCTTTGCTGTCTTCCTCTATCTTAAGATAATAATAGAACTACATATAAGGTGATCTTTAACATTTCAACTAAAATATCCCCCAAAGTGATCAGTTTATTTATTGAGTTTTCTGGTATTTGAATCCTTTCTATCTGGGAAGCTCCTTATCAGTCCTAACTGATAAGGAGTATAATTTTTTTGGCCTTCCACAAAAGTACTATAAAAGCCCCCCCCCCCATCCATGGTTTCACTTTCCATGGTCTTGGTTGATAACACTCAGCCATGGTCTAAATTTAGGTAAGTATAGTATAATAAGATATTTTGAGACAAAAAGATCACCTTCTCATGATTTTTATTACAGTATACTATCATTTTATTATTAGTTATTTGAAATCTCTCACTGTGCTACTTTATAAATTAAACTTTAGCATAGATATGTATATATAAGAAAAAAACATAGTACATATAGGGGACTTGATATAACCTACAGTTTCAAGAGATGGAGGAGAGTTGTGTTCTTTTGATGGAGGCATATTTCCTGGGTTTTTGTTTTTTTTGTTTTGTTTTGTTTTGTTTTGTTTGTTTTTTTCAGACTTGAGTCTCTTCCGTGACTTTCAGCCATGTGGTGATGTATTCCCTTTTGGATAACTCTTTGGAGCATGTTTCTGCAACTGGGAACTAGGTTGATCTCCCTTTTGCTGTGAATTGATTCCATCCAATAAGGATCTTAGAACACAGGCCCCATGGACAAGTGGGAACCAATGTATGAGGAAAACACAGATGTCTTTATCAATTAGCAACTGCCTAAGCAGTCAGTGACAGACGATATATCAGCCTTGGTGCTGAGTCTACAAGATACCTGAGTTGGTGGATCTTACAGTCTAGTAAGAAAAATAGAGAAAATAACTCAGAATGATAAGTGATGGGAACTGGTGCTATGATAGAATCAAACAGGTTGGTAAAATTGAGAGTGACAAAAGAAAAATTGATTTGAATAGTATAGATAGGAGGAGTCTTCAGAAAGTATATACGAAATGCTTATTATGAAAGAATCGTGGCTTCCAATTATTATTCACCCAAATGAACTCATACTTTAATTCCATTTATCTGTACACCTTTTGAAATCCCCTTGTGTATCTTCCTAAGAAGTTTATGACTTTGCTGTCTTTTTTAGGAAAACTGTGTTTACAGTTTCGAATCTCACCCGGGCCCTGTGTTTCAGCTCCCCTTTTCACTACAGTAGTTCTCTGCTACACATGCCCATAACAAAATTCATCAAATTTCCTAGTCTCTTAGTTTGGTTTAGTTGGAGATATTTCAACATGCCTTTTCAAAATCTCTTGCCAGAAACCATCTCTGTATTCTAAGTCTGGCAACAAAGATGCAGTTGGTTGCAAAATCTATATTGTAAAGGAATGTTACCAGAGATCTTATTACCAGGCAGATACATTTTCACATTATGACTTTACCTGATAAGAACCTAACTCTTCATGATAGAAAAGTTGAATGGAAAAGTTGTTTTTCTCAGTCCTTATCCGCTTTTTAAAAATGTAGGTAGTTATAGAGGGAATAAATCATGAAAGTAGATAAAATGGAGAGTATTGCCTCTGAAATAGTGTAAGCAGCGGCAAAGGTAGAGAATGGGGGCGGTGAGAAAAAAAACGAACCATTAGCAGTGTTCATCTAATCTTTCTCTAGGCTTGTGATTGCTCCGACTCTTCTACACTATTGCCCCGACTCTTCTACACTAAACTATTCACGCAAAGTTTATCAAAAAGGTCAAATTTTAAAAGCAATTATCGAATTAACATCCATTAAAGTTGCAGATAAGGGGTCTTTATGGAAAAACAGAGAGAATGTATTTTCACAGTAGTCTACAAAAAATTCTGGTATTTCCTTAAATATACAGGTATAACTTAAAGAACTGAGAAAAGCCTTCGTTTAAAAGCTAGGAATCATCCCATGAGTTCTTTCTCTTTTTAAATCCTGTTCTGCCTATTGTATGTCGTTGCAGTGGTGACTCATTGCTTTGATTGTAGGGTCCATTGATACCAAACCTACTCTGAGTAAATGTCCTCACGTTTCATCGTTCCCTGAGCAACATGGCAGGTCCCAGGGGCGGGCCTTGTAAACATGTTCCTAGTGAACCTGGAACACCTTTGACTTTCGTCTGTCCTGTGATCAGTACTCGCCTTTTAACAGCAAACAGCTGAAGTAGTTTTGAGGTGATACAGAGAGCAAAATACTGGATTTTCAGCTCTGAGATGCTGTTTTCACAAGATATTACTGAAAACTACAGTGGTAGCTCTGTGTTTTCATACTAAACACTTTAGAAAATGACTATAATTACATAGAGAAGAGAGTCCAGATTACAGTAGGCTTTTTCACACTTTAAATTACAAAAATATATTTGTATATCGACTCCGGTTTTTCCTGAAGGATTTAAATCAGAATAGCAACACTGGCCTTGTGTTTAGCAACAGAGGATCATTTCAAGTTAACCGTTCCCTGTAATATTTTTCTTACCAGGGGATATATGCCAGCTATCTGTTCTCCCCTTTTCCTACCTTGTATCTGACATTCTGGGTTTTAATATTGAAATATTTAGAGTCATTTATGTCATTGAGACATTTTTGGATGGTGTTTTAAAAAAATTGCAAAGTCGAGCTGGAGAAAAAAATAATGGTGAACTTATGCTTTATGAATTAGCACTTTATGAGTGAAAGTAAGGCTTGAAATGGGACAGGCATCGTGAAGTTGAGAGACACTCCCCATCCCCACTGCCAGATCAGAAATTGTAGGGGACTTTACTGAAGCAATTCAATAGGAACTTTGACATTAGAAACATTATTATTAACTCAGGACAGGGAATGGCCCAGTGAGAAGGGAGAGCCTCCCTTCGATGGCTGTTAAAGTCACTTAGTAAAAAATAACAGGGATTGCTAGTGGAATGCTAAGATAGGTGTGTGTGAGTGTATGTACATATATGTGTAAATAAAACCTTGAGAATGGACTTAGAACAGTTTAAACCAAAGTTGATAAGTAAGTGGTGTGCCTGCAAATTATCTAAGAATTTTATATCAACCTAGGACAGAATAAGGAAGATACACCTGAAATATTTATTAGATGAACACATGAATTAATGTTATCTAATTAAACAAATTTCAGTAACTCTTAGTTCACCTCTTTCTGGATATTAACCCTTTTCAAATAGAAAACTAAAGATCTATGAATTCATCTTTCAGATAAAATTATTGGCACCATGTCTGTCGGGGGTTACTCCTGTCCCTGCTGTGTCTCACAGGCCAGATGGAGCCACACCAACTGCAGAAAAAGAGCCCAGGGCTAAATATTGACAGCAAACTAGGGCCATAGTTCTCATCTTTTAGTTTCAAACCACACCAGTTTCTTAACTGTGACCTGAACAGAGAAGAGCAAAGAGAGGAATTTCAGGTGTAAGCCTAACATGCTTATTACTTACTCCACAAATCCCTCCCTCTGCAAGGAAACTCCATTCCAATTTCAAGATTAGGAGCAAGGCCACTATTGGTCCCATTTGGATCTTTCGTGCAAATTGTTAAAGTACAATTCTTCCTCCTAGTAGGTGCTGCTTTAGTCAGGATGTAAGCAAAGTCAGGTTAGCAAGCAAAACACAGGCTTGATTTGAGTGCAAAATTCACCCTCTCAAGTAAGTACGGTGGTGCAATGAGCAACAGCAGGCCTGTTTCAATGCATCTTGTTAACTGAAAAATTAGTGATGACAATCCAAATCGAGGAGGATTTTTTTTCACATGTCTAACGAAAGTAAACAACTTTACAAAGGGAAATCACACAAGAAAGCCAAAAAGCTCGCAGATTTAAAGGTTATAGTCATAAACTTGCCTGTGACTTTTTTCTTTAATTTTAATTTAATCCCTGATTACCTTCAACATTTATTTCCAGTGTATAGTGTGCTTAAAATAGAAAAAAAAAAGATCTATATTTCTGAAGATCTCTCAGCCTAACAACAAAGAAAGAAAAAAATATTTTAAAATAGAAATGTACAAATGGTGATAAATATTTGTAACTGCTATCAAACCTAGATTGCATTTATTATCTAGCAAAGCAGGGGTACAGAGAACATGGAATTGAAGAAGGACACCATGTGTAATAACCTACTGGCTAACACACACACACATATACACACACAGACATACAAGCATGAACATACAACAAGGCCTGTTTTCTTTTCTTCAATTTTACCTATCATCTGTCTCAAAAAACTTCGAATAGCTGATCTCTCAGGATACGTAGCTAGAGAATGCAAAATAGTAAGACAAGAACTTTTTTTTAACCGTTTTATGTGTTTATTTTAAAAAGTTTTAAAGTTAATTTTAGTTTATTCCTGAGAGAGAGCATGTGCATTCACATGAGAGAAAGAGAGTGGTCCCCTCAACGGGGTCTCATCACACTGCAGTGCCCTGTCCCCAGCCAGCCATTTTTTTTAGGATCCTGGACATGCGCCCATGTACTCAGCATCTTTTCAAGTCAACTGGGGAATCTGAACCCACAGTCAGCCACTATTACAGTTCAGTTTGCTACTCACTGAGTCACCAAGCTGACCTAAGCTCTTTCTTACAGTTCCTTACTTTCTCTTTGTCTCTTTCTCCTTCTTCCTTCTCTACATAGTGGAAGAGTGGTGTTCTGGGCAAGCAAGCAAACCATGTCACTGCCTATCCTCCACACAGATGTACTCTCCTTCAGCCAAACCACCAGAAGCTCTGCTAGGCTGCGCTTGTGTCTGTAGAAACACTATTAAGCAATTTCCGGGCTTTCCTTCAGCAAAGTAAAAGTCACCAACATTTCCCTAGGAAAGTTCTTTTCCTAATAAGGTAGATATAACATGCATTTAGACATGGGAGAGATTCACTTACTTAATCATCTTTAAGCAATTTTATTGAAATAGATTTCTGTCTCCTTTAACATATTTTTCAGTGAGCTTTGTGTTTCCTTTATCATTGTTATCTTTTTGTATTTGCTAAGATAGATTGAAAGTAGAGAAAATTTTAGAAGCTTTGAATTCTAAATTGATATCTGTAAATGGGTACCCAGTAACATTTTCATTAAATATTGATGAGCAAATATAATATTGCCTTCAGAAAGTTTATATTTTGACAGTACTTAGACTTTGCCTCTCTGCTTGTCTTCTCTTCCTTCTACCTATTTTCCCTGTTAATTAATACTTTTACCTTATTTGCATGAAGGATGCCATGGTTTTCATTTGTTAATTGAAAATCTGAATCTCATCTTGTTAGAAAACTCCTGTCAGACCAGAAATGAGAGTCCACATTAAGAAACAAACTTTGCTCATGTTTTCAGGCACCAAAGGTGCTGGAAGGACATTTAATCAGTGATTCTCAGCACAGGTTTCATATCAAAATCACCAGAGGGACTTCTGAGGCTCAGTTTCCCCATCTTAGATCCATTGAATCAGAATCTTTGCAAATGAGACCTGAGCAGTGTTGTTTTGTTTTTCTTTTTTAAATTTTTTATTTCTACTTCTTTTATACATTCAATCACGTTACTTAGCTTACAAAGTAAATATTCCAACATGTGTACATTTCTCCCCAGTCCAGTTCATCATACTAGACAGTTATCTTCAATAGATACTAATCCATTTCTTTGTCCCATAAATGCCTTGCCTCTCTATTTTTCTCCTTAATGTCTTTCCTCAGACTCTACTCCTTCACCCGCCCTCTTCCCACACTGTATCTGGTATTCATAACCATTTACTTAGTTCCTATAACCTTTAGTCATTCAGTTTCAGCCATAGAGTGCAGACACTCGGTATATATTAAGACATACAGTGTCTCTCCTTCATTACCTGGCTTGCTTCACTCAGAAGTAAATCTTCCATATTCATACACTTTCTATCAAAAGCCAGGATCTTGTTTATGGTTGAGTAGCATTCCATAGAGTGTATGTGCCACAGTTTTTGAATCCATTCATCTGTTCGTGGGCATTTGGTTTGGTTCCATGTCTTAGCAATTGTGAATAATGCCACAGTAAACATGAATGTGCAAGCACTTTTCCGATTAAGAATTCTTCTGTCCTTTGGGTAGCTACCAAGAAGTAGGATTGCTGGATCATATGGTAGTTCTATTGGTAGGTCTTTGAGGAATCTCCAAATAGTTCTCCAGAGTGGTTGGACTAATTTACATTCCCACCAGCAGTGTAGAAAAGTTCCCCTTTCACCACACTCCCTCCAGCACTTTTCTTTTTTTTTTAATTTATTATTTTTTTAATCTTAGTCATTCTGACTGGGGTTAGGTGATATCTCATTGTGATTTTGATCTGCATCTCCCTTATAATGAGGGATGATGAGCATTTTTTCATATGCCTTTTGGCTATTCATGTCTTCCTTAGAGAGTGGTTTTCTCAACTCATTATCCTATCTTTTAGTAGAGATAATCATCAATTTTTGGGACAGTTGCTTGACTTCCTTGTGTATTCTGGTTATCAGTCCTTTATCTGACACATAGTTTACAAAAATATTTTCCCATTCTGAGGGCTGTAGATTCACACTAATTATTGTGCCTTTTGCCATGCAGAAACTTCTTAATCCAAAGTAATCCCACTTGTCTAGTTTTGGAATTATCGACTGTGCTTTGCAGGTCTTATTTAAGAATTCTTTGTCTACCCCAGTGTCTCCCAGAGTTTCCCCAGTATTTTCCAGCAGCAGCTTGATAGTTTGAGGTCTTAGGTTTAGATCTTTGATCCACTTTGAGTTGATTTTTGTCAAAGGTGGGAGGGTTCAGGTTTATTTTTCTGCAGGTGCATATCCAGTTGTTCCGGCATCATTTGCTAAAAAGGTTTTCCTTTCCCCACTGGAATGACTGGTACCCTTTGTCAAAAATCAGTTGGCTGTGTGTCTGGGAGTTTATTTCTTGGGACTCTTCTGTTCCACTGGTCCACCTGTCTATTTCTGTGCCAAAACCATACTGTTTTGATTACCACAGCTTTGTACTATATTTTTGGGTTAAGGAATGAGATGCCACTCACTCCAATCTCCTTGTGCAGGATTGCTTTGGCAATACGAGATCTTTTATGATTCCAGACAAATTTCATGATTGTCTTTTCTAGATCTGTGAAGAATGTCTCTGGCACTTTGTTTGGGATTGCATTATATATGTAGATTAATTTAGGTAGAATTGCCATTTTGATTATATTAATTCTTCCAATCCAGGAACATGGGATGTCCTTCCACTTTTTTGTGTCATTTTCAATTTCTTTTTTTTAGCTTTTCGTAGTTTTCCTTGTGAAGGTCTTTAACTTCTTCGGTTAGATTTATTCCTAGGTATCTTATACTTTTTGTGGCTATGGTAAATGGAATTAATTTCTTCAGTTCTATCTCAGTCTGCCTGCTGTTCATATATAGAAATGCTATAGATTTCTGTATGTTGATTTTGTATCCTGCAACTTTACTGTATTCATGTATTACTTCCAGGCATTTTTTAATGGATACCATTGGGTCTTCGATGTATACCATCATGTCATCTGCAAATAGAGGTAGTTTCACCTCTTCTTTTCTTATTCGAATGCCTTTTATTTTATTCTTGTTTCTTATTGCATTAGCGAGGACTTCCAGTACTATATTAAAAAAGAGTGGAGAAAGTGGGCATCCTTTCTTGTACCCATTTTTAGTGGAAAAGATTTCAGATTTTCTCCATTCAGGATGATGTCAGCTATGGGTTTTTCATAGATAGCTTTTATTGTGTTGAGAAATGACCCTTCTATGCCGATTGTGCTGAGAGTCTTGATGATGAAGGGATGTTGTATCTTATCACATGCTTTTTCTTCATCAATTGATATGATCATATGGTGTTTTCCTTTCTTTCTTTTAATATGGTGTGTTACATTTATGGTTTTATATATGTTGAACCAACCCTGTATCTCTGGAATAAAGCCTACCTGGTCGTGATGTATAATCTTTTTTATGTGTTGTTGGATACAATTTGCTAGTATCTTGTTGAGAATCTTTGTGTCTATATTCATCAGAGATAATGGTCTGTAGTTTTTCTTCCTTGTTCTGTCCTTATCTGTTTTGTGGATAAGGTGATGGAGGCTTCATAGAATAAATTAGAGAGAGATTCACCCTTTTGGACTTTTAGAAATAACTTGAACAGAATGGCAGTTAACTTTTCTTTATTAATTAATTTATTTATTTTGGGAGGTTTTTGCTATAGAGCGGTGTGCTCACCAGAAAGTCAGAGAGACACAGAGAGACAGAAAGTGAGAAATCACCCCACAAGGGGGATGGCCACGCCGCAATCCCTTCTCTTCCATTCTCCTCTCAAGATCTTGGGCATGCACGCACACGTGCCCAGCGTGAGTTTAAACCAGGTCTGGTACTCAAACTACAGTCAACTACATTGGAGTCCAGTGACATAGCCATTACGCCAACTGCTGGTCCCATCTTCTTTAAAAGTTTTGTAGAATTCAGAGGTGAAGCTATCAGGACCAGGGCTTTCCTTTGTTGGGAGGTTATTTATTACTGATTCAATTTCCTCACTTGTTAGGGGCCTATTCGGATTTTCTATATCCTCCTGGCTTAATCTTGGTAGATTATGTGTGTCCAGGAATTTGTCCATCTCATCCAGATTTTCTTGTTTGCCACCCAAAAACCACGAGATAATACTTTTTTCTCACCCACACATGGAAACTTTTTGAAGATTGACCACATGATAGGGCACAAAGCAAGCCTCTGTAGATTCATAGGAATAGAAACTATATCCAGCATGTTCTCTGGCCATGATGGAATTAAACTTGATTTTAATTTCAAGAGAAATCCTCAAAAATACACAAATGCATGTAAACTAAATAGCCTACTTCTGAATGACTTCACAACTACTGAAGAAATTAAGACTGAAATAAAAAGATTCATGGAAGCCAATGACAAGAAGGACACGAGTTTCCATAATCTTTGGGATACTGCAAAAGCAATCATAAGAGGGAAGTTCATAGCAAGTAGTGCACATAAGAAGAAGATGGAAAGAAGGCAAATGGATCACCAATATCATGCCTCAGAGAATTGGAAAAGCAACAGGAAAAATAATAAACTCCAGGAGAAAATAAATAATAAAGATCCCAGCAGAATGAAATGAAATAGAAAATAAATGAACTATATAGAAAATAAATGAAAGTAAAAGCTGGTTCTTTGAAAGATAAACAAAATTGATACACCACTAGTGAGACTTATTAAGAAGAGGGAAAGGAATCAGGTAAATCAAATTTGCAATAAAGCTGGAAATATAACAACAGACATTATAGAAATACAAAACATCATTAGAGGATACTATGAACAACTATATGCTAACAAACAAGAGCACTGGTGCTATAAACCCAAGTATATTCTGTAGTGCGCTCAAGGTGTAAAAACCTCTGGTCTCATCCAACCTCTACTTATATAGATAGACAAAATTAAAATCCTTTAGGAAGAAATCATTTCTCTCAGGCCATAACAGAGCCTGAATTATAAACCCTATCATCTAGTCCCATTTCAGATCTATTTTTATAATAATCCAGTACTTATATCTCATTTTTATTTTTTACTTATTTGAACCTTCTCTTGATAGTAACATTAACGAAGGAATCACACTTCCTAAACGTTTCTGTAATATAGATTTTTCTGTAAACTATTGGGTTGTCAGGAAAGTCATGACACATTTTTCCATAGAAAATCAGAAAAATACATCAAGATTTTCCCAACTACTAGTATTAGAGAATCGATGCTGTGCAGGAGTATAAATTAACACGTTTTCAACATTTCCCAGCATAATTTACCTCTCTGCCTTTCACCAAAAAATAAGTAGTGTTTGATTTTTGTGAATTATTTTAGAAACATATTTATAACTCTTATTTCATATACATCAAGAAGATATCTTAAATCGTTTTAGCATCTGTAGACTAATTTTAGTGTCATTGTATAAATGATGTGTAACTCACTTTCTGAGAAATACCCTGAGAAAGCAGTACTAATAGTGGGCCCAGAGTCAGCAGTACTGAAGACAGAGATAGTTAAACATTTTCCTGTTCTTTGACATCTGTCTTGTCTGTATACACATACATTCTCTCTATCTCTCTCCAGTTAGTTCATGTTCCCTATAGCAAAAAAATATAAAAAAATTAAAAGTTAAAGAAAAGAAAATTCAACCATTATTAATAAAGCAAATAAACAAATAAACTTTAAAGTAGTTGGGTGTAAAGAATAAACATTTGAATAAGAAAAAAATTCATAATTGTAAGGACAGTCTATAAATTATGGGTAGACATACATATACTCACATGATTTTTCAACCTATTACAGATATTCAGTAAGGTCTTACCTACTCGATTGAATGGTAGAACTGATTGTCTGTATCTGCGAGTGTTACCATATGTGAGTTGTATATGCTTTATACAAATTATCACCACAATACAAAGAATAGAGAAATTCATGAATAGCAAGTGTTTTAATGATCACTCTTTTTAAGAGACCTGAAAACTCTGTGTGTAGCAGCACCACAGAATAAAGATTAGTGTGTTGGATGGAGCAGACCAGATGGTTGTTTATAATGAATCCCATAACAGATCTGCCCTTGTGGAATTTGTTCAGGGTACAAATTTCCACATTACCAGCCTGAAAGGTTGACTCAAGGAGGCTGTCTCTCTCTGATAAGACTCATGAGGGACTAAAGTTCGTGAGCTATAGGGTCAGTTCATGAGCAGTGACCACTCCTGATACGACTGTTTCCAAAACATTGGTGTTCTTTGTGCCCTCTACCACAGGCACCTCTTTCTGTCCTGGCAGTTACTGGGAGAAGTGATTGGTAAACATGGTTGTGAGGGATACATCATCTAGGCAGAAATCTGAGGGATCATCTGAATAAATGACTTCTCTGATTATCAGGAGGATGCAGGATTAACACGGACAACTTCTGACTTCTGCATTTTCTCTTTCTCATTCTCAAAGTTAGGGAGTTCAAACTATGTTCCATAAGACTCTAGGGCTCTATGTAAGAATTTCATTTTTTTAAGAGTTGGATCCTCTTAGAAAGAAAACATAATTTTAAGACTGCAATTCTCATTTCGCCATCCCCTCCCTGTGTTAATACAATTTGAGCTTCTCCAATCATATTCCAGTCCTGTCTCCTTGTAATGACATTTTTTTCAGATCTCCTGAATGGAGAGTTCTCACATTCTTCAGTCACTCATGAAGAAAGTCACAGAAGGCTGACCGTTTAGGGGGAAAATGTAGTTGTGTAGTTTTCCCTTCTTTAGTTCTCATTATATGTTATTTCTTTTTTTTTTTTTTTTTTTTGGCTTGAGAGATTTTGAAAAATATGAAGGATTTTATTTTTTATTAATAGGAGCTGTCATAGGGTGTTCTAAATCTTTGAGGTAGAGACAGATATAGCAAAAAATTTTACATTTATCTGTAATCTTGAGAGGAACACCTATCTAAAATATACATAAATGGGCAATTCCATATTCATAGCAAATGAATCAATTTTTAAAGAAATACAAAAGTTTTTATTATAACTGTAGGATATATATATCAATTTTTATGCAAAAATGTCATTTAGATTCAGAAATTACAATATAAAACAAGAAAGTTTATCAAGTGAAATTCCTACATATAAAAATCATTTTTTGCACCTACAGAAAAGAAGCATGTATAAAGAGGCAAAGCATAAGTCGTTCAGTTAAGTTCATTTTTTATTTATATAAAGAGGAGCAAAATAAACAGTGCAGCTAAAGCCCTTGGAGTTTACATTACAGGGAAAATGAAATCATGACTAACACCCTGGTGGAATTTCTTACTTTGCTTCAAAAGCGATAGAATATTAAATCATGATTCACTGGTTTCTTAAAATATCCTTTAGTACTCTAGGGAAAAGTATAAAATAGCCTGTTCTCTGATTTTTAAAAGAACTATTTGTTCATTCTCAAATGCATTTTATCCAGCAGTGTTTTTTTTTTTCCTGTCATTTCTGCACTTTAAAAAAAATTTTTAAAGCTCCCTAACATATATAATACCCTGATAAAACCAGAAGGTATTTATTTATAACTGAGCAAGTCTATAGAAACCCATGATAATTGTTTCTTGTATATATATGCCTTGGGCAAACTTCAACTTATTCTTAAGAACCGAAAGATTAAGCCTGCTGGAGCATTTTATTCAGACACAAAATTTGCATTGTCTACCCTTGCATTTCCTGGCCTTTCTTCTTTCTGCATCTGTCGCATTTTAGTTCCATCTTCCATTCTCTTACTTAGAAAACATGACCAGAGCTGGTCAGACCTAACACAGTCAGAATCTCTGGAGGAACATACATCCCTGAGTTCTCCTGTTTAGCATAATACATTCCCAACACCATTGTTTTATTGCTTTTATGATTACTGTGCATATTCTCATTCTAGATAACCCTAGGAAATATTTGTTGCTTTGGGTAAATCAGTATATAGCCTAGGCGAGAACGTCATACCTTTCTTTGAATCTCTGAAATGCCTATTACTCCTTTCAGATAAATATTTAATAACTAGGAATTAATTTGTACTGGGGACAACTATTTTCCAAACTACCATCAGTCTGTACTCAAAAGACGTTAGCTATCAGGTAGTACAAGTATTGAGTTTTTGCTTTTACTTTTTGAAGATAAATGATGTCTAAATAGGAATATAAAATATTCGAAATTAGCAGTGAAGATAGAAAATATCATGCATGAGTGTTTGTCCATATAACTCAAGATTTCTCTGAGGATTCTCCATGTCATGCAGAAGATTGTACAGAATTGTGATCCAACACAGGATTCCTGTTTTTTGTCCACTTTTTTGACAGAATAATCTGTTTCCCCCTTTTCATTTCTATTTTTTGTTCTTTTATATTATTTCATTATTATCATAATTTTATATTACATTTAATCACATATATCTTTACAGTGCATTACATTTCTTTTTCCAACATAATAATTATGCATATCAGTCAATACAAAGACATTACTATCCACATCAGCATCATCAAATAGCTTTTTATTATTTTTTCCAGATTATTATTATTATTTATTCTCATTATGTTTTGGGGGGGTTTTATTTTGGAGAGGTTTTTGCTACAGGGTGCGTGTGCTCACCAGACAGACAGAGAGAGACAGAGAGACAGAAAACGAGAAATCACCCCCCGGGGGGATGGCCACGCTGCAATCCCTTCTCCTCCATTCTCCTCTCAGGATCTTGGGCACGCACACACACGCGCCCAGCGTGAGTTTAAGCCACTGGGTCCGGGACTCGAACCTCAGTTGACTACATGGGAGTCCTGTGACATAGCCATTATACTAACTGCTGGTCCCTATTCTCATTATGTTTTAAACATTCAATCCCTATATATCATTTGGCTTGTAAAGAGATTTTACCCAACATGAAATACTTCTCAGATCAAACCAGTTAAACATATTATACATGTTATCAACAGGTCATAAACTATTTCTGTGTCCCACTAATGTCATGCCTCTCTATTTGTTCTCATTCTACCCTTCTCTATACTCTTCCCTTCTCCTTCCCCATTCCATTCTCTCTTCATCATCCATTACTATTTTCATTGCTTTTATGCCTTCCAATATTTTGATCTCTACCGTAAAGTTCCAATAGTTAGTAATAGTTAGTGGATACATACAGTATCTTTCCTTCATATTCTGGCTTGCTTCACTCAGCAAATGACAGGGTCTTATTGTTTTTTTTAATGGCTGAATAGTATTCCACAGAGTATATGTGCCACACTTTTTCATCCATTCATCTGTTTGTGGACATTCAGTTGGTTCCATGTCTTAGTGATCATGAATAATGCTGCAATAAACATTGTTGTGCAAGCACTAATCTTACGGAATTGTGACAAATTAGTCATTGTGAGAAAGAGATTGAATTTCAATATTTTTAAAAGAAATAAGTTGAATTATCAATATCAATAAAATCAAACATCTCTGAACCCCTACTGCTTGCATGCCATTCAGCTACAGGATACAAGGAAATATGTAAGACGTAAGACACATACTTACCTTCTGTATACCTATAAGTAATTTAGGAAATAAAATGCAAAGGAAAGTTAATAGGAAGGTAATCCAACCAGCTACTGTGTTGTAATGGTAATACAACACTCTGCAATGCTGAGGCCACATGAGAAAGTCCCAAATTCATGTACTGAGATTGCCTTGTATTCTCGTGCTTATAATCCGGCTGGCTACAGGGTTAAGGGTAGATCATAGAGTTAGGACCTGGATGGGGTACCTCTGTCTCTCTGTCTCCTTATCTCATGGAAGAAATAAAAAGACTTTTAAAAAAGTTTTTAATGTGATTCATATATGGTTCATATCTTTATTCAAGGCAAGCGAATGTGTGGATAAGAGAAGAGGACTCTTTCTATTTGTCAATAAAGTGAAAATCAGCCAGGATTTCTGATACAACATATTTCCATAGTTTAAAAGCCAGAATGGGGTGACCATTCTTGGCAGGAAGGAATACTGGGACAGTGAGCACTTGATTTTCCATTCTCTATTTGTGAGACATAGCAAATGAAGGAGATATTTGGGAGTGGTTTTTGGGTGTCCAGGAAATAGGGCCTTCCCTGAGAAGAAGTTCAAGCTCTCTGCTTGAACTCATGTCATTTTGTGTTTCTACATTTTACTTTCTTTGCCTTTTGGAATACTTGCATGGTATACTACCAATTTTAAAGATAGATGTTTTCTTCTCTTTTTCTATTAACTAAACCAATCTCTGTTTAGTTCATTAAGTAAAGATGCTAGAATTTTTTTCTTGAGTAGGCAACACATATTGACTAGAAAATATAATACTATTGTTTATGCATAATTATCTTGGCAAGCATTACCCATGTGAAAGAACACAAACTACAAGAAGATTCCATGAAGGATTTAGTAAAAGTACCCTATTTTATCTTTTACAGTATGAGAGCGTGTCATGTAAAGATATATTTGCAAGAGACCTCATCAACCTTGACTTGGAAATTCAGCAAGAAAATGTAGCACCTGCATATCAAATATAGAATTAGCAATTATACTACTTGATGCAATGTTTAGGAAAAAATAGTCCATTAAAGCAATAGGAATTCAAGCAGAATTCTCTGTAGACAGCATCATCATGCAATTCTGACTTCACAATGACATGAAATTTTAAATGACAACTGTGCTAACTCAGGGAGCAACAAACTCAGGCCAGGTTTAAATTTAGTAACACTGCTAGTTTACTGAAAATAACCTTCTCCATAGCAGATTCTCTCTGAAGTACCAGTGCCTAACCACTTGTTTTTCTGTTCTGTTTAGAGATTATAGGTGCCCACTGGCTTCAGCTTTGGTGTCTTCTCTTCTCAACGGTACTTCTGGTGTCCACCTCAGGAATCTCCTTGGCCATTCTTCAAAGGCTTAGAAATTAGAGTATCTACCACATATATTCTTCTTGAGAGTTTCCATCACAAATGTTCAAAACTTTCTGAGGAAGCATAAAGATTTGAAGGTAAGTGAGGTATGGAAGTAACTCACATTCTTGTGTGACTCTTAATTATTCAATGCAATTTAATAAAATAAGCAAAAGTAAAACAGGTACTAAATATAAGAAAAATAGTCACCTGTACATAGTTCCACATTTAAAAAGAGAAATAAAGAAAATACAATGTTTAAAGGTTGTTATATGTCATGTAAATGTAAATTCAAGAAAAGCACACTGATATTTGTTGACATAGCACCTTGATATTTGTTGGTTCACCATAAAGCATGATATGCAGCAATTCTCAATCTTTAATGTGCATAAACTCACATAAAAGTGAGGGGGTGGTCCTTGAAATGCTGATTCTTAGGTATGCTTCACAAAAACTTAGATTTGCTAAGGCCAGGATGTGGCCCAGGAATCTGCATTATTACGGTTACCTGCACTCTCGCTCCCAAGTAGATCCTGGGTTTTTAGGAACACTAAAACTGGCATTCAAAATAATACACTTTTCATTTTCAAACTTTATATTCAGCTTAGGTATTTATGTTGCTTGTTTTCTTTGGTCCCGAATAGGTAAAGGAGGCTTTATTTTTAGCACAGAAGTGCTAACGTAATGATTCCCTTTTGACAGCCCCAATTTTAATTATCAGTTCTCATTAATATCTCTTTTTACAGTTCAAGAGGATGAACTAATACCTAGGTGTCCCTGTCTCTCTTCCATTCCATGTAATGTTTTAACGTATCTAAATGTATAAGGTTCTTGCATCTAATTATAAGAAGACATATCTAAAAGATGATAACAAAGTATTACCAGAGCTGCCTAAGTACTTCTGCATCTTTTTCTTGTCATTCTTAGATTTCAAAAGAATAGATCTGCCTAATACTTCTTTTGTTACTCTTTTTTCCTTTGCAGATAAGAATATATAAACCATGTGATATATTTATGATGGGTTACATGTATATGAAGTGAAAAATCACTTTATCTTATTCTGTTTTCTATATTTCATTTAGCAACATTGTTTTTCTTGTAATTTTAGTTTCTAAAAGGTTATTATTTTATGCCAGTGAAAGAAGTGATTATAGTAGGGGTGGCTGTATTCAGTTCTTACATTGTGATTCCTTAAAGGTTGATGTGATACTAATTTGATCATGAAGCATGAAATTTTTAATTGAATCCTTTGAATTTTTAGGTTTTTAAACATTTTGTCTCTTTATCAGTCTTTGTATTCACTGTTTACATTGTGTGGAATTTCCTGTACATAAAATACTAAAAGTCAAAAAATAAACCCTTTATTAAAAAGAAGTATATCTCTATTGTGCCAGTTAGCTATGTATTAGCTGTTAGTGTTACACAGAGAAAATTGAATGTAATCATATGCATAAAATAAGGCAGCATTTTTTATCAAAAATCAAAATTAAAGATTTACAGAACCGAATTAACTACAATAATGAAATTTCACATATATTGTTACTGGAATTGTTCTCAAAGGTCAGATTGCCACACCTGAACATAAAATCCTAAAATTTGTAATGCACAAGTTTATGGTTGTAGAAAATTCCCAAGTAAGACTTTATAAAGCTTTTAGTGTCAATATTCTACATTTAAATTGCAAAAATAACACCTCTCTCTTGCTCTTTCTTTTTTTTTTCTTCTTGTTTTCTTTTTACCTGTAGAAGAGCAGGTGGAAAGAGAGTGGAATTGTGTCCTCAGATGAATCACATTTATTATCACTGGCGTTTTTATCAGACTGTTCGTAAATTGTGGTTCCCTAAGGAAAACTTACAATGTGATTTCAGGGAATCTTAAGTGAAGAAGACTCAATCCTCAGGAAGTAAAATATGCAGCAAAAGAATAAATTACAGAAACTTTATAGAATCATGGAAGCATAAAGTTTTACAGCAGAAATGTACCATTGCGATCTTCCTGTCTGATCCCCCCTGTATAATAATATTCTTTTCTCTTCTAAACTAGGCATGTGAAAGTCTAAAACAAAGAGCAGTAAACAACAATCTGGTCAGATTTGACTTATTAACAAGGAGAAGTTAGACAAGTGCTTTTCAATAATGATTACTTGGTTAAGGAAGGTAGAAAGAAATTTTCCTCCAAGATAAAAGTTGAAGAAGTAGAGAAAATACCCAAGTACTTATCATTGAATTTAATTAGTTGGATTTATTGTCAGTGGATAATCTTTCATGTCATTAATCGAGAAATTAAAACAGCAAATTTTGGGTTCATTCAGGCCATTCACCTTTATCTGGAAATATGATAGAGAAAATGAAAATACTAAAAGAAAGATAGAGTTTTAGAACAACAGGATTATCTGGGACCATCACTATAGAACAAAGTCAATATAAATATGTAAGAAATGCTTGGGAGTTTAAGTGATTTTTAAAAAAATAATTAGTTAATTTTGTTTATTATTATTATTATTTAATTTGACCAGAGAGTGACACCAAGAGAGAGAAAATTAGAATGCAAGCCACCAGGTCCAGGACTCAATCTGTAGTCAGTCATGTGGGCATCTAGTGCCTTAACCACCATGCCACCTACTGGCCTCCCCTAAGTGCTATTATGAAAGAGTATAATAATAAAATCTGTGAGATATACGAAATGACTAAAATGTTTTTATTGTTCTCAACTTCAGAAGCTAGGTGGTCATTATAATTTATTTAATAGAATTATAATTATTGACTCGGAAAAATATTCATAATATTCTATAAATTAAAACAGGAAGTTACAAAACCACATTATGGTGTGGTCCCATTTGTATTACAAATATTCCAGATGCATGAAAGGAATCCAAATATTATTTAAGTAAAATAATATCAATGGTTACCCTCAACTGATAAAATTATGACTGATTTTAATTTCTCCTCAGGGTTTTAAAGACTTTTTTTCCTACAGTATGTATTATTAATGTAACTTTAAAAGATCTCTAAGTGCCTGGGAAATATTCACTTTTCCCAATGGAAAATTTACTTTGATAAAACTATAAGGGAGTATTACTAATAGTTGTTTAAAATTGCCTTAAAGAAAGGTTCTTTTATCTTATAGTACATCCCATTAGGTCAAAATAATTTTTAGACATAATTCTTTATTGTGGGATATTATAGTAGAACAAAATTCTCCATGCTTTCCCCTGATAATTTCAAATTATGACAATTAACCTGTGGAAAGATCTTAATTTCTCGTGTCAGATAATTCCAATGTGCTTTTAAGAATTTCTAACTATAACAGTTTATTCCATTTGGAGGATAATTTTATGTGTTTGGTTACATTAGTGTTAATACGTCTTTGTTCTCTAAATCTCTAGTGTAACATACGGTTAGACTCACCATTATTACTACCAGCTGCGGTTGGCCTGTGATTTTTGTTCATTCTGTCTGAATCTAAAGTAATTAGCTCTTTAGTGTAATGACAATATTTGTTAATGGGTTGTTGGGGCCAAATTCTGCTGTTAGAGTGGGTGGTGTATTTGAAGATAGAATCTGGCCCTTATGTTTTAAGCATACGCTGTGTAATTTTATTTCAAAATGATAGCTTAGAGAGTTTTGGGTAAGTAAACTAAATGTGTATTTATCTCAAGTTTCTCATTTTCAAGAAACAGGAAATAAAAATGACAATTTATGCAGATGAACAGAAAACTCGATGAAAGTTCTCTGACACAGCTACCCTGTGTATTTTATTTCATAGATAGAAAGTAAAATGCAATGATCATTATTTGACAAGCTTTGGATAATTCTAGTATGTGATGGGGCTTAACACCAAGTCTTTGAGGTACAATGCAACAGTTTTAATCATTGTATTTTTGAAGGAGTTAGTGAAGTGGAAAGAACCTTTGCCTGGGCGTCACTAGGGTTCAGAGTATGACTCAGCCTTCTTGTATTGGCCTGAACTTCACAAAATCTCTTTTCCTTTCCCTGCACCTCGATTTGTTCACTTTAAAATGAGGTTTTTGCAACAGATGATTCAGTGGTCTCTTAGAATTAAAACTTGCTTTAAGAGAACTCAGTGAGGAGCCCTATCATTTACACAAGGACAGTAAAGAAAATGCAGTGACTTGAACTATCTGAATACATAAAACATAAGTATACTAAAAGATATTTTGAAGACATTTATGTCTTAAGACTTTTTCTTCAGTGACTTGTTTCTTTTATCCTGGGGAAATATTTGAAAGCGTTTATGTATAAGAAGTGTTAAAGGAGAAAAATTATTGGCAAAAACAAACTAGTGATAGTTGAGATATCAATGAATAGAACACCACTAGAGGGACCAGCAGTTAGCGTAATGGCTATGTCACTGGACTCCCACATAGTCAACCGCGGTTGGCATCCCAGACCCAGTGGCTTAAAACTCACGCTGGGCACGTGTGCGTGCGTGCCCAAGATCCTGGGAAGAGAATGGAAGAGAAGGGATTGCGGCATGGCCATCCCCCCTTGGGGGGTGATTTCTCGCTTTCTATCTCTCTGTCTCTGTCTGGCGAGCACACGCGCCCTGTAGCAAAAAAAATCTTTCCAAAAAAAAAAAAAAAAAAAGAACACCACTAGAAATATGAAGTCACCCTCATTGTGGGAAACAAAGGCTTTATACCTAGCCAAACTATCCTTCAGAGTGTAAAGGCTAGTGGCAAATATTCTGAACATACAGTAACTTAGGAAATATTATCCTGAGCCCTTCTTTTTTTGGAGAGGTTTTTGCTATAGGGAGCGTGCGCTCGCCAGACAGACAGAGAGAGACAGAAAGACAGAAAGCGAGAAATCACCCCCCGGGGGGGATGGCCACACCGCAATCCCTTCTCCTCCATTCTCCTCTCGGGATCTTGGGCATGCACGCACATGCGCCCGGCATGAGTTTAAGCCACCGGGTCCGGGACGCGAACCGCGGTCGACTACGTGGGAGTCCAGCGACATAGCCATTACGCTAACTGCTGGTCCCCAATCCTGAGCCCTTTTTAAAGCAACTGTTAGGTTGTTGAAAAAGTCATGATACATTTTTGCATGGAAAAATATGTCATGACTTTTCCAACAATCCAATATTAGAGGACAAGCTCCATCCAATCAAAAAATGACTATCGGGAACCAGCAGTTAGCGTAATGGCTATGTCGCTGGACTCCCACGTAGTCGACCGCGGTTCGCGTCTCAGACCCGGTGGCTTACAACTCACGCCGGGTGCGTGTGCGTGCGTGCCCAAGATCCCGAGAGGAGAATGGAGGAGAAGGGATTGCGGCGTGACCATCCCCCCTGGGGGGTGATTTCTCGCTTTCTGTCTCTATGTCTCTCTCTGTCTGTCTGACGAGCGCACGCGCCCTATAGCGAAAAAAACCTCTCAAAAAAAAAAAATGACTATAAAAAGCTACTGCAAAAAACTGATTGTGAATTTGTGAATGTTGAATATAGTTAACTCTAGAACTAAATCTAATATCGAGATTAGGGTAACAGAATAGAACAAGAAAGTATAATGCACTGACAACAAAGAACTATATCATCTAACCAAATTGAGATTACACAACAGAGTAGGGTGCATGTGCTTGCCAGAGAGAGACAGAGACAGAAAGACAGTGAGAAATCATCCCCTGAGTAGGTGACCATGCCACAATACCTCCTGGGATTTTAGGCATGCACTCACATGCTCCTGGCGTGATTTTAAAGGCACCATGTCTGGGGCTCAAACCATGATTGACCATGTGAGAATTCAATGTCTTGACCATGGCTCCATTTGCTGTCCCCACTTGAGTTCTGTTTTTAAATTTTAGCTTGCCACAGATTTCTACAAAAAATTGGACATCAGGGATTCATCTGCAGTTTGTATTTACTAAAGGTTTTAATTTGTGTACCAGGCAACCAATTCAGACTGTCATGGTTCAGAATATTCCATGACTCCCTTATTCTTTAGACTGTGTTGGTGTGATGTGTAATTTGTGTAAGAAGAACCTTGTTCATAGTGGTAATGATTATGTTCTATAGTCAGCTTGACCACAAGACTGGTACCTTCAGAAACCACCATGTGAGTGTTTGTTTCTCTTATACTTGCACGGTAATCGGATAGACTCAATATTTTTGAGAGAGAATAATCACTTTCCTCTTACCAAGAAAATTGTGTATTTCCTATAGCTTAATGTAATTACTTAACTCATTTTAAATTTCATTTCATTATACATTATTAAAGACAATAGTATTTTCTTCAAAAACAAACAAAAAAGTTGGTGTATATAGTAAGTTAGCTGATTGCATTTTCCTCTGTATTAAGGAGTCAATGATTACCATTTAAACCTGATGGTCAAACTGTATTTAAGGGTACCACAAAAATAAATAAATAAATAATATAAATAAATAATAAAATAAAATTGCTAGGAAAGGTGCTGCTGTTGCCCAACATTAGCTAGTAAACAATGGGAGGAAAGACACCCAGCCATGGTAGTGAGCACTCCTGAATGCCAGGTTCTGCAGACTGGGACCACATAGGAGGCCTGGAATTGATTCTCAGCCCAACCAACAGGTCAGTTGTAGTAGCATGACCTATAATTAAAGCCAAGTCAAGAGGGTTGGGAGCTTGAAGTTGGCGTGAGCAACATGGAGAGACCTTGCCTAAAAAAGAGGGAAAAAAGAGCTGGGCATGTGATGTACATGTTGGGAGGCTGAAACAAGGGGAGTGCAACATGGCAACACTGTTTTTGAAAAAAAGAATGAGAAGATAAAGAAAAAAATGCTGCTTTTCCTAGCTCATTCATAAGAAAATAATAAACATTCTAAAGATATAAAAGATCAAGGTTATTACATGAAATTATAAACTCCCTATCATCGGTTACTATACGAGCTTATAAATAATATAAATAAGAAAACGCATACCCTACTAAGTACCTTTTTTTTAAATTAGCCAGACAGTGTATATACTCACCAGATAACAAAGAGAGATAAAAGGAGAGTGAGAAAGCACATTCCACAGGGCATGGGCATGCCACAGTCCCCTCTCCTCCATTTCTTCCTTTTGGAATTTGGCCACACAAGCACACACACCTGGCATGGTTTTCAGGTTCCTGCGTCCAAGACCCAAACCACAGGACCGGCTATATGGGATTCAGTCCTCTCAGTCACCACTAGGCCATAGGCTGGCCCCCTACTAAATACGTTTAAAAGCTACAAATATTAGGAAAGGAAAACACATTATGTACTAGAAAGACTTTTTCTAAAAAACCCTTAACAGAAACTTAAGATATTATGACAGAATATATCTATGTCTTTTATATCAATAAATATGAAGATATACATTTACTTAAGATGAAATATTTTCAGATTGGGTCACAGTACAAAACCCAATTCTAAATGTATAAAAGAATGCAACCAAAAGAGTTTTCCAGAAATTTGAAAATGAAAGGATAGGTGAAGATGCATTAAGCAAATCCAACCTAAAGGATTCTAAGAGTTAAAAATCTCAAAATCAGAAAAGGTGAAATTCAGGGTAAAAATTCATTAAGACAAAGAGAGATTCTAAAATGACACTGAGGTATGATATAATATATAATGAAGATATATAATCATGGATAAATAATAGTTTTAGTGAATACCATAGGGGTTTGTACATCAAATAAACTTAATTTCTAAAAATATCTTAAGAAATAAAAACAGTTCATCCTAGGGAACCAGCAGTTAGCGTAATGGCTATGTCACTGGACTCCCACGTAGTCGACCGCGATTGGCGTCCCGGACCCGGTGGCTTAAAACTCATGCCGGGCGCGTGTGTGTTCGTGCCCAAGATCCCGAGAGGAGAATGGAGGAGAAGGGATTGTGGTGTGACCATCCCCCCTGGGGGGTGATTTCTCGCTTTCTGTCTCTCTGTCTCTCTCTGTCTGGCGAGCACACGTGCCCTATAGCAAAAACCTCTCAAAAAAAAAAATAAATAAAAAATAAATAAAACAAAAAACAGTTCATCCTTAGGTGGTAGGGCTAAGTCTAAAAAGTCATTACAAAATAAAATATTTATATTGAAATTTACTTTCAAAGACTTAGTTCTATATCAAAGACAAAGCTATCTATTAGCTAAAAAATTATATACTTAACTAATAAGAAATCTTTTGTGGGACCAGCAGATGGCATAATGGCTACATCGCTGGACTCCATGTAGTCGACGGTGGCTCAAGTCCTGGACCAGGTGACTTAAACTCACACCAGGTGCATGTGCATGCATGCCCAAGATCCTAAGAGGAGAATGGAGGAGAAGGGGTTGCGGTGTGGCCATCTTCCCTGGGGGGGGGGGTGATTTCTCACTTTCTCTCTCTCTGTCTTTCTGGCAAGCCCACATGTCCTATAGCAAAAAACTCTTAAAAAAAACCACTTTTGTATTACCAGGAAAAAGGAGTTATACATTGCCTCTCTTTCTGAAAAGAAAGCAAGCTTCTACTAGGGTTGTAAATGTATGCATAAAACTTATTTGATTTAAAGAAAAGTGGAATGTTTGGGCTCCCCCCCAACCCCAAACAGGTATTCTTAACAGCAGGATATAATTTCAGAGTTTTCACAGTCAAGAGGTTTCTGCTGAGCAAGACTTCTCGTTCAATTTAGGAATGCAGATTATAATAATTTTCCTATCCTCCTCGCAGCAGGTTTCCTGCCTTCATTTTGAAGACTCCTAAATTCAGTAAGAAACAACTAGGTAACTTCAGTTTCAGGTAACACATCTTTCCACCGAAGTCCCATTAACTCAACTGATTTACAATACAAAGCTACTTAGCTTCACAAGTGAAATGGAATACAGCTAAATTACTTTCTAATGCAATATCTATTTGTAATAAATGCAAAGTGGTTTATAATGGCAAACTTTCTAGAGCATGAAAAATTATGAAAGAAAAAAGCTTACTTTTTCTGACCTAAAATTATGAAGAAATGTCATGTATGTTGGCATATAATCCTCGTATGAAAATGAAAGGTAAAAATATTTAAAACTAAAAATGTAATACATTGGTCTTTATAATACATTACTTCAAGAAAAATTTTTAAATGAGACTATTATACTTCAGAGTAGCATTTTTCCCCCTATATAACCATCTTTCCAATTTATATAAATTTCATCCTATTTAATTTCTCTCCCTACTAGATCTTAACCATAAGGACCAAAATTGTTTAAGGAAATAAAAATTACTTAAATATCCTCTTTTGCCTACTGATACTAGAATAATCATATCTGTATAAATGTAACTTAGGCTATGTAAAGCACACATTATTATTAAATAGATACTAAGACGGTGTTATTCTTTGAATGAGTGAATTCTAGATGGCTGGTTTAAGGGGACTAAAATAAAATAAATTATATGGGCATCTTCACCAACTTTTAATATTCACAAACTATTCTATCTCTGTGCCCCTATTTAGGTAATTCACTTTACTCTTCCATTAATTGCGCTTCTTCCATGACTAGGGCGACTATGCGTAACATTTTCATTGTGCCTGACCAACATTGTCAAATTTATTGCTAATTATCGTAACAGAAGAAGTGAATGTTGGGGCCAGCAGGTGACATAATGATTAAGTTGCTGGGCTCCCACATGGCCAACTGCAGTTTGTGTCCCAGATCTGGCAGCCTGGAACTCACTCTGGGTGTGTGAGTGTGTGTTTCAGGATCCTAGGAGGAGAATAGAGAAGAGCTTGTGGTGTGGCCATCCCTTCCTGGGAGGTGGGGGGCATTTCTCACTTTCCCTCTCACTCTCTCTCTGTCTCTATCTGCCAAGCAAGCACATGCACTCTATTGCAAAGAAAAAAAGAAAGAAGATGTCTGGCTAATTTACCTGAACTTTATAAACTATTTTGAATTGATGTATGTTTGTTCTGGTACAGAAAGATGTTAATTTGTTATGCATTGTACAAGGATTTCAGCTAAGAATGAAGAATCACACCTGGATGCATTATAATTTAATGCATACTTCATTTCTTCATCCATTCAGCAAGTATTTAGTTAATAATTACTATGTGGCAGGCTATTCTAGGACTTGAGAGGCAACATTGAACACGGCAAAATTTCTATTTTCATGGTATCCTGTTGGGACATGGCAGACAGTAAAAAACTCATTAACAAGTAACTTATATAGTTAAATGACTGCCGCACTAGTTTTCTTCGTTTATGATGAGCTTCTAGGAATTAATATTCACACTTAAGATACTTACCTTAGAATTTCCTCAAATTAAAGTAATCAGCTATATGTCTTTATTTGCTGTAGTGTTCTTTGCTTGGTTTCATTACGGATTACCTAAATAGCAAGAGCTCTTCAAGCAATGCTGCATAATCAAACCATAAAGAATATTAAATTTACATTTATTTTTTCCCTGATAATTTACAGTAATATTAAGTTATTACAGTATCATTATAATTACAGTATCATTATAATTATTGGATCTTCAGTAAAGTCATGACCCATTTTTCTATGCAACCCAATATAATCTTTGTCAGTGACGTTAAGCAAAACCTAATTAGTTTTAAAAAAGGGGCGGTGGGCAACATGTTGCATAATAGTTAAGGTACTGGACTACCACATGGTTGGTCACAATTCTAGTCCTGGACCCAGCAACTTGAAACTCATGCTAGGCACATGTACATGTGTGCCAAGATCCCAAGAGCAGAATGTAAGAGAAGAGATTGTGCTATGGTCACCACCCCACCCCTGCCAGGGGATGATTTCTCACTTTCCTTCTCTCTTTCTGGCATGCACACACATCTTTAGGGAGGGAAAAAAAGAAAAAAACTATAACAATTTAAAAAAAATTAAAACAGACAAACAAATAAAACTTTATATGTTAACTTTTAGAATTGACATGGATTTTTTAAATATTTAGTTATGGAATGGTTAGATAAAATTCTTACTTGATTTTCAGCAAAATGAGTACTGGACTCTAAATTTGAATACATTTTTTTTAAACAACCTAAAGTCATGCATAATTTAATTCGTTTCGTGATGCCACTTGAAGAATTGTCTGCTTATCGACTCTCACGCTATGGCAACGATCACTGCAATAGAATCACAGCTTGTTTGAGCTCGAAGTAATCCTAGGAATTCTTGTCCAAGTGTTTTACTTCACAGGTGTGAAAATTGAGTCCCAAGGAGGAGAAATTATTTGTTCTATATTAGTTAGATTGTATGTAGGACTCCAAAAGCCAGTTAGTAGTGACTAAGATGGAAACTCATTCTTTTAAATCTCAACCAAGTGGGTTTTGTAGTACATCATTCTACCCGAGATTTTTCCATTGCCTCTTAGCAAAATAATGTTTTCCTTAAAATGAAGGATAGTCGATTATATCTTCAAATTTTACAAAGCAATCCAAATAGTGAATATGCCTAAGCTCCCAGAAATAGACTCACTTATTTTATAACCTTGTCAGCACTACTGGAATATGACTTTTTCTTTAGTAAGAATATCTTTTACTTTAGTAAGAAAATCATTTGAGACTTTTTTAAAAAATAAATAAAATGATTTGTGAAGCCTGAAGTGACTTACCTATTAATCAATATATGGTACAAATGAAATACAGCTATCTTATTTTTCAATGAAATATGGAAAGAGAAAACTGTAAGTAGGAAAGTGCTGAGTTTAGAAAACAACTTAAGTAACATCTGTGCCTGTGGTTCCTTAGAGTCCTTAGAAAATGATTCAGAGTCATGTGAAAACTCTCTGAACCTTCATAAGGGAGAATTATATAACTCACTGGAAAATAATTTCAGTAGGTTTAATAGAGCAGAAAGGTAATATATTCAAAGCACAAAGAAAAGTATAAAAGACTGCTAAGCCTAGGGACTTTCATAAGCAAAAAAAAAAAAATTAAACAATTAAGGCAATATCAATTTATTTCAGAGACAGTTTTTAGTTTAAGCATTATAATATATCTTAAAATATTGTACATTTGGTTCTTGTAAATGGATTCTTAATTTTCTTGAAATGAAAGATACAACCATAGCTTTACATAATGATAAAATGGGGGTTTCTCATTGCACAGAATAGAATTTTTATGCATTTTTCGAGGCACACCATTTATTAAACCAATACAATTTAAATTTTAAGTAAATTAAAAAGCATGTATAACATTAGGTACAGGGCTCTAAATGATTGATGAGGATGATTATGGAAAACAGCTGTAAACACCCAGGGTCCAGAAGAAGTAATGAGTACTTTATGAACTTTTCAAGGTTTTGATTTTTTTTTCCCTGATACTGAATAAAGTAGAAAAATAAAAGCACTCATCAGCTTTTACTTCCATTATTGTACACTTGTAAATCCTATATAACCAAGAAGTTAAAAAATGGAATTTCTGTTCTAATGTCCATGACACTGTTCAATTAAAGCCCTCTATTAATAAGTAAAGGTAATTGAAAATCATAATTTAAAAGTACATATGGTCCTTGTTAATGTGATGGCTAATTATTAGTATTCTAGTTTTAGGCATTTTAGAATCTTTTTTTATAATAATTTAAAAACAAAAGATGTCTAAGAAAATATCTAAACACATTTCAGATTACCAATGAAGGAAAAATTATGAACTAACTAACTTATGCTGATTTTTGATTGATTGAATTCATTTTGTCTGAAGCCCTTAGTGATGTCTTTAGACATTTCTATCCCTTGCCTTCCCTCTCCCTTTCCTCCTATGAATATGTATGTGATTTAGAAGGCAGCAATAATTTTGCATATTCTTTTCCCGAGGGAACATTTTTTTTCCAGTTTTAATCACCTCATATATGAATTGTCCTCTGATCATCAAGGGTACTAGCGGTCCACACATCCCTTCTATGTAAACCTACATGGCCCAAGTGCATATCTGGCCTCTTGGACTGAGTAAAATTGAACATACTTTTGCCTTTCATTGTCTTTTCACACATTCTGTAAACTGGTAAGAATAAAAATAATGTGATTGGAAGTATGGCTTGACAGACAGTATAAAGTAATATAATACCCAAATACTTGTGAGGTAGGAATAGTGCCTTGGGGCTCTACATTTATTGTGAACGAGTATTTGCATTTACTCATTTTTGTGTGGGGTTTAGACTTGCATAATAAATTGCTCACTGTGGAAAGTACAATTGTTTTTAAAATATTCTAGTTGTGACTCTAAGGGTAACAAAGAAAGACCAAATCAGTTTTAATCTATCTGAGGAAGTAAAGCACAGAGGCCTAAGAAGTCAGATTTTACAAATGTTAATGATAAAAAGAAATCTCTATGTGGATTGATATGCCATTATAAATTTTGTTCTGTATTTTATATTTTAATAACTTAAGTACATGCAGAGGCTTAAGCCAAAAAAAAAAAAAAATAGATACTAAGAAGGTGTATTCATGTTTTGACACCAACCGTTTATTTCCTAATTTAGATTGGACATAGAAAAGTTAGGAGTTTGATTACTAACAGGGATCAAATAATATAACTCTTCTTCTAGGCCAATTCAGGGCATTGCATTTTCCATTTCTTTAGGATAGGCTGCTTTAATCCAGGTCACTCCCAGAACATCAGGAAACCAAATCTTTCCTTCAAAACTTCATACCTTCTCATGTTTTTAGAAACCTTTCAATTAAATTTGAGCTGGTAGGTGGAGTGGTGTTTAAGGATGCTGGACTCCCATATGGCCGACTGCAGTTCAAGTCCTAGACCTGGTGGCTTGCTTTCTCAATTTCTCTCTCTCTCAATCTGTCCCTCTCTGGTCAGATTAAAGTAAATAAATAAAGTTAAATAAAATAATTCTTCAAAAAAAAAGAAACCTTTCTATGAAATTTTTCCCTTTTCCAGAAGAGCCAAAGTTATCAACATTGAGGTTTTGAGTACTGTTTAGTTCCTAGGAAAAGTATTCATATCAACATGTGTTTGGGAAGAGCTCAAAGACATTTATCACTGAAACCATAATTGCTTAATTGTTCGTATAACAAAATGAATTTTTTTGCACCTCACTTATTAAACATTAAATATTTATATATGCATGTAGCTTAATGTTTATTAGAATCATACAAGAAGACAACATAAATATTTAGCCTACCCCAAACTCATTTTAACGTGTGCATATGTAGTGGGGAGGTGTTCGATTTTTTTCCAGATTAGTCATAGAGTTATCCATGGCTGGATTTCCTTATAGTGTGCAAAGTGGTATAGAACAGTGATTAAGAATGTGAGCTCTGGAATCAGATAGTCTTAAAGCAAGCTTCCGGTTCTGCAACTTAACTAGCTGTGTGATGCTGGGTACCTTCACTTCATTAAGAGCCAATTTCTCCATATGTAAAATCCAGATGATAATATTGCCAATGTCACAGGACTATTGTAATTAAAGGAAGTGACTGATATAAAGTATTTCATATGGCTCAATAGATATCGACTACTCTCTGTCCTACTATATAGATGTCCTCTCTTGTTTCCTTAAAAATTAAAATTTATCAACATTTCATACCCTACTTGCACATTCATTTTCATTTTTTCTAATGAAGAAACTATAAACATACAATTTATGTAATTACATAACTATATATCTGTGTGTGTGTGTGTGTGTATGCATAACCTTACAGAGAGTTTTGAAAATATTCAAGTAAAATTGTTTAATAGAGTACTTTCATTCTCAGGATAACGTTGCTCTAAAACTGCAGCTTTGGAATAGGATTTAAATGGCAACCTAATGACTCTGTCATCATAACCACATAATAGGTCTGGCAAGATGTGTAAATTTGTGCATATGGGCATGGTTGGCAAGGGCTTTGAATGGAAATTGAACCCACCCAACAAGTTGTTTCATCAAAATATTGCCTGGAAATGTTTGTATCTTATTCCAAGGTGTTGGCTTTCCAGCTAAACACATTAGTAAATGGAGGATGTGGCCAGTCAGAATACTGTGCAGCAAAAGACTCTGTCCCTCCAGATTGTTGGGCAGCTGTAGGGAGTGAGTCAGGTTTTACTGACACTGGACAGCTGTCCATCAGCTTATAATCATGAAGAGTCTCGTGAAGCTGCAGTTGGCTTCAGTGCCACAGCACCACTAGAAAAATGCAACTGCCTGAAATCCCCCCAACTGCTCTCCCACCCTGCCCTTCCCCCAGAGCTTTGACCATCTCTGGCAACCATGAAATCTCTAAGTAAAAACCATGTGACCTTACAAATCCAGAAAAGTATTCTTTAGGAGCACTATACTTTCATTGTGTTTTAAAAAGGAAGGTGACTCATTTCTCTATTTCTGGATATACTTGAAGATTTTCTGGGCCAAACTAAAAGGTTCATCACAAACTATTTGGGTTGAATGAAAGGGTTCCAGTTCATTTTTGTCCACTGTCTGTAGATCATCGGAATGAGAGGATATATGTATATGTACCATTGTGTAAACATGTTGATGAATAGAATTGTCCTTGCAGAGATTAAAAGTATCTTTAGAATCTCTTCTAATCAGCAATGAGGGTTTGTTTACTATTTTGGGCTTATGGAGTATAGAAAAAAAATTGATAATCTATCATAACTGAAGGTGCATGAATTTATGATATGCTGGTTTTATATGTACGTAGTTGCATTGGGCTTTGCCAGATTGCTGTAAAGAGACCACTGCAAGTTAACAGTCACATGAATGCATACATGATTTGATTTACTCCAGGGTCTACAGAGTGTATTCGGCTTTATTTGTTAACCTAGCAGAACATTATTTATTAATGAGTTCTTCGTGCTTTATTAAGCCTAATGTCAAAACATCTCTGTGGGATCCTTTGTGGAGGACCTTCCAAAGAAAATGAAAAATTATGCAGCCATGCTTAAGTTAAAACCCAGTAGATATCAGTTCAATTGCTCTTGATCTGTCAGATGGTATTCCTGAATCTTTGTGAAAGATCTGAATCAATTCAATGTGGAACTGAAAGTTTAAAATTATCTCTTTCAGATGTCAGTAACTCGGTCTCTCCAAAGGGAAGCAGAACTTTTGTGGCCCCAGAAGGCAGGTGGACTCTTCAGCCAGCCAAATCTCACAAATTCAGCAGAAAAGGAAAAGCATAGCTATAACCTGTACAGCAGTAGTGAAGTGGTACAAACTATGCTGATATAATGATTTGAGATTAATTAGAAAGTGAAATAATTAAGGACAGCACAGTCATAAAAAGACTGGGCACAATTCTAAAATATCCTGGGAAAGAAGAAGCTTCCAGTGGCCAGCAGGGTCAACCATACAAAAGGCATGGACCTGCCAGCTGAGGAATCTCCTGGCTTCACGGCAGAGAAGTTGGACTTAATAGAGGGGTAAGGGTCATAACCATGGGAAATCCAAGTAGCAGAAGGTATTACAGGGGAAGTGGTGGCCTCATGATTTAAGGCATCTTGACACACTCACCAGTCCATTGTAAGGAGAAACAGAAATGGAACCAGCTAGAGTTCAAGGTCCCAGGCAAGAATACTAGAGTCTTCCCTTCTGAGGTTTTAGCAGAAAAGTGTAAGACAGAAATGCAGGTGCAAGAGTAGTAGAGAATGATGACTTGAGCTGGTGATCTGTGCCAGCCTTCAGGGGACCCATCCCTGCCACAGGATACATGAGGTCTATTGGTAGTGAGACTCAGCATTGAGTTGTGCTAGATACTGGGACTGAAGCTGCATCTGCTCTTCCTACTGGCCACCAAGTTTCCATGTGACTGGATTAGCTCAAAAGTTGGGAGATTCAATGTTTCCTATCTGGATGCCTAAAGAAAATGAGCTCCAGTTTAGTGTCAGCAAAGAGTCTTCCTCTCTAACTTTCATAACAATTTAAAGTCTCTATAGCACACAGCTAAGTATTTAATTACATATATTTTGTTACTATCCTTTCTCATTATTTCTGACATGTAGTTAAGTAATAATTATTGGGCTCCTAGCATGTGCTAGATACCACTGGGAATTAAAATGTGTTTCAGTGACAAGTCCCACAGGAAATATACAGCAGATTAAGGAAATATGCCTGTACAAATGTGATGATGCTATAAGGTAAAAAGTTGTCAAGGTCCTGGGGACCAGCAGTTAGAGTAAAGGCTATGTTGCTGGACTCCCACGTAGTTGACCGCGGTTTGCGTCCTGGACCCAGTGGCTTAAAACTCACACTTGGCACATGTAGGTGCGTGCCCAAGATCCTGAGAGGAGAACGGAGGAGAAGGGATTGCGGCGTGGCCATCCCCCTGGGGGGTGATTTCTCTCTTTCTATCTCTCTGTCTCTCTCTCTGTCTTTCTGGCAAGCACATGTGCCCTATGACAAAAAAAAAAAAGTTGTCAAGGTCCTGAAAGAGAGGCTGAGGAACTGACCCAGTTTGGAGGAAGCTCAGGAGATGTGAGGACTGAATATAATGTAGGATCCTGAATTGGATCCTGGAACAGTAACAGTACATTATTACAAAAACTGACGAAATCTAAATAGATTCTCTAGTTTAAAGTATTGTACTAGTTTTAGTTCCCTCATTCTGATCATCGTGTCATGGTTATGAGAGAGATTAGCATTTGGAGAAGCTAGTTAAAGAGTGTAATGGATACTCTATAACTTCTAGACATCTAAATTTGTTTCAAGCCAAAAGTTGAAAAGTGGTAAATGCTATAACAAAGGTGCAGATGAATATCTTTGTATGTTCTGAGAAAGAGAAAAATATGTCAGTTGATGAGAAAAGGCAAAGTTTCAGAAAGAGGCAGTTAGATATTTGAGGACAAGATCAGTGTCATTTCCAGGAAAAGGAAACAGAGTGAGTAAAGGCCTGGCAGCAGGAAAGAAAGGACTTTTCTGGGACGGAAGAGCGGGATAGGTAAAGTGAAGAGCATTTGAGCCTACACAGAGGGCTTGGGATGGAATTTGCAGGCAGAGGAGGGACAAGAAGCTGCATGGGGCATGTCAGATCAGTCATGACTCCAATTGGCTCGAGTTCATCACATGTGAACCAAGGCTGTGAGAGGGGAACAAAGGTGGATTTGTGCGAAAGATACAATCTTGAAAGATTTGGAATACTGCACTTCGCTTAGTCTGGCATGCCTCTTCTACACAGCAAGATGGCCTTCATTTCATTATTAACTCAGCGTTTCAGCTCCTTCCCGAGAAAACTAGGAGTACCTCAGACTAAGGTTGGACTTTATGTTGAGACATGAGATCAGGTGTTACAGAAGGAAAGATCCCAAATTGTAGTGTTGTGAGGAGAGGAAGTTGTAAGGAATGCTTTAATCTGGAGACCCGGAAACAAATACCTGGGAGAAAGGCTTAGAGGACATATTAACTAGAATGAAGGCTACACTAACCTACGGCAATAAGCGAGTTAAGGGTGTCGTAAACACAGGCATTATATTTACAGTTAAATGCTTTAGTTTAAAATTTCTGAATAGAGAGAAAATGGAGAGAGAATTCTCTGATGGCAGTGCAAAAGTAAATATTTCTATGTTAATTAGAAGACTATTAAAATGTTGAAATCTCTAGATATAAAAGCATTTATGATCTAATTAATGTACTTGTTAGTAGAAAATAATAAACTGCTACTGATATCTGTGTTTCCCACCAGGACTTATAGAGTATAAATGTTTGGTGTCACAGTTTTAAGGTTCAAAAGGAGGAGGGGTAAATCAGAGGGGTGCTCATTACTCTGGAGTAACAAGTGAGGAAAGGGAATAAAGCATCAATACTACGTACCCTGCATCTCCTAACCGAACGGCAGAGCTCCATGTAGAATAAATTGTATCAGGAGTCTGGAGCATTGCCCATCACCATGACTACTACTTTGCAGGAGACCCAGTCTACCCTCACTGGACGAAGCCTTCTGGATTCTGAAGGGGAGACTCCCCATCAATGTCTACTAAACAGCCTGATTGTTAAGTGAACAGTTTATCTGTTAGCAGACAGAGACCCCCCATTAGCAAAAACCCTGATCTGGGATCCGGGAGAAACATTAGAGACCATACCCGTATCCATGCTTAAAATATTGCACTCTCATTGCCAATTCTCATAAAATCAGCCCAAAGTGTGGCAATCTAGCTTCATATCGTATTCCCCATAAGGCTGTTAAACAGCCCTATGTAGGGCATGTAATATGTGTGTGTATATCACTCGAAGGTATATTTTCTCCATTCATTATGTTATAGCCAGTAGCAGTTACCTTATATGATCTTTCAATAGTTCTGAAGCCTCTAAGCATTCAGAGTCTATTTCAAATTCTGTTTGATTCTTCTTGCTCAGTTTGTTATGCCAAGTATTTTCACTAACAGTATGCCAGTAGAGTGTCATAAATGGAAACTATTTTTTGGTCCTTCTGTGTAATCCAGGAATCTATTAATGAAAACTGGCTTTGACACATTTTTTCCTGGCGTATATAAAGATAAACACTTGTCTTAGTAAATGAAGTCTGTATTTTAACAGAATATGGCACAATTTTAGGAAATATATTCACGAGACTCATAAAATTTTCCTAAAGTTACAAGAAAGAAAAGTCATTTATATAAGCATCATGTAAAATTGTTTGTATAGTTTCATCTTTAATTCTATTATTGTGAAAAAGCTTAGAATGAGTCTTACTAACCAGTGGCTCCCTGGAAATCAAATTTGTAGGTTCCATTAAATTGAGAAATAACTCATATGTGGAAGCTAGGCTCAAGACTCAGAATGAATCTGTACTGCCTACAACACTGAGCCAAATCTAGGGAAATAGGTGAAATGTGAATAAATATAAATCCCTACCTTCCAGTACAAAAACAAAAATTACATTGGGAGGGACTTGGAAAAAAATGCACATATGAAAGATGCTAGGCATTCATTTCATTATTAACTCAGTTGAGTTAGTGATGTGATGTAATTACCATAACGCGAGTATGACATTATATTTGTAGTAACACCTCCAGAACAAAGAGCATGATGCTCTCTCTGACTGTAGGTCAGCCACTCATGCAGCCATGTATGAAACAATGCATTATGTGATTTTTTTTTATGAATCATTTTATTGTATTCATCATGATCATCATCATTATTAGTTAATTTGACCAGAGAGAGAGAGAGGGAAAGTGAGAAAGCAAGTCACCAGATCCAGGACTCAAACCGCAACAGACCATGTGGGAATCCAGTGCTTTAACCACCATGCCACCTGCCAGCCCCCGTGCATTATGTTTTGAAAGCTGCGCTTAGCTGGAGCAGAAACGAAATTTGTTCAGAGTAGAACACCTAGGGTTACAAGGGGCCAGAGGAGTACCCTGAAGTAAATGAGAATGTCTAACCTGAAGGAGGTAAGGTTTAGTGGAAGACTGAAAATGTTCTTAGTATTTGAGGGCTACCTTGAGTAATACGGAATTTAAACATAGGACAGAGCAAGGAGAAAAGGGTGGTGGGTGCAGGTATGCCAATCTGATCTCAGTGTAAGTAGAAAATTTATAATAACAATAGCTAAGATGTCCAGTAAGTAGCAAGTTGTCCGTGAATTGGCCAAAGGCCAATCACTACTCGTTGCAAATACTGAGAGAGCTCTATTCAACTATGGTTGATGCGAGTGATCAGAGTGCCTTGTCCTCAGTACCTCCTAAACCCAGAGCTGAATTACATCGTAGAGGCCTAAACCATAACTAAGTAGTTAAACAGAGTCCATCTGCCTTCTAGAAATGTAATGAAGCATCAGTTTAACTTTTATAGTGAGCCACTTAATACAGCTGTGATTAATCCAGTTGTTGTATCAAATAGTTGGTGTTCACATTGCCACTGCTTCAGCTAGAGAATGTAATAGTTTTCTTGTTCGTCATTTTCTCAAAACCCAGAGGAGCTGCTACAGTAGCTAAAATGAACCAAAATCCTTTAAGACATGAATTGTGATCACAGATTTTTTTAAGTGTATTTTTTTTCCTTTTGGTTTGTAAAATTGAGGTCCAAAACTCCAACAGGCTTTTGCTTTTAAATTATGCAATGAAACTGCGTAATACACCTAGAGGGGCACACAGATGAATGGAGCTACAAAATCACTTCTGCTCATATGGAATTTTTATTTCCTAATTTCAGTTTGTAATTACTACTAGTAATGAATATTTTATCTCAGTTTTTTTTTTTGTTTTTTGTTTTTTTTTTTTTTTTTTTAGCAACTGTCCCATTTTATTCCATCTGGTACATTCACAATACAATATATGTATTTTGCCCTGGATGATATATTGATTTTAACACCTTGGCCTTTGACAGAAAAATCAAAGGCCATGAACAATGTGAGTATGTCAAACATCTATTAAAATAATAGGTTTCAGGGATAAAAGAAAAAAGGTCAAGATACACTGAAAGTTCACCTAATGCTGTTGCCTGGGAATTTGCTGTCTCCACACTACCTTGAGAACAGGCTTGAAGCTCATGCCACTTCTCACCAGCACATACAGGTACATGCATTTTTTATATGTTCTCTCCACTTCCCTCTCTGCCTTCTCCCTTCCTTTTCCTTTTCCCCTCCTGACTTTCAGTCACCCACCCTGTATATCTGAAGTTCCATTCTTCCATTGATGAAGGCCATTTATTTATAATCAACTTAAATTCATAATGGCATGGCAATTTCTGCTACAAGGGATTTAAAAATATCAATTGGAACAGAAACAAATAATTTCCATCTTCTGCTGAACAACTTTCTTCTTATTAAAATGAGTAACCAGAATTTGAATACCAGATTGTTTATTCTAGGACCACTTAGTTGGCAAAAAGAAAAACAATACTCCGTAGAAAAACTGGGAGAATATAGGAAGAGAAAAATGTAAGAGGAAACTTTAAAAAGGAGAAAATTGGGTCAGGGGAAAAAAAAAATCTTATTATGCATACGAACGTTGAGAAAGGTGATAAAAGAAAATAAACAAGTTATTTTCAGTACTATAATAGGGAACTAGGAATGCATACTTTAAAAAGATGTAAAATATATAATTAGTCATTCTCAAAGCAAAAACAGTGCCAGAATTTAGCATGTGCTTAATGAAACTTTGCTTAATTGAATTGAATTGACTGCAGAGGATGTATGATCTCACTGACAATGCAGAACATAGGGAAGAACATTATATGCATTTCAGTTTAGCAATAATGATGTGTTTCTGACAATCTGTGCAACCCAGGTACCCCACTCTCGCAATTCCAATTTACTGAACCTGGGCTAAAGCCTGCTATTTACATGCCAGTAATTGGTGATCTCTTAAGGATTTTTAACAACTATCCTTCCTGTTTAGCTTTAGCTCGATTAATTCCATTTATTGCCCAGGAATATTTATTGAACTTATAGTATATCCCTTATTACCATACGTGAGAATAAACACATAATCCAAAGCAAGCCCTAATATCTAAAAAAAATGAGTTAAATGAAGAGTGTTGTGATTTACAATTTACAAAGCACCTTGCACAAAAATCATATGAAGTAAAACCGCATTATTATCCCTTTCTTAATATCAAGAGGGCTAAAGCTCAGAAAAGTGAAAAAGTGATCTGAGGTCACTAAATAGGTAAAGGAGACCAGACTGCTTATTTTCTGCAATGCAATGCTAAGAAATCTATATCTATAACTTGTATTAGGGAGTGGACCAGTCAGAAGTAGAGGCAACAAGACAATTGGAGGGAATGAGGCCTTCTGGTGAGATGCAGACTGGCTCCTATTTGATCCTCTCTTGAGTCCCTTAAGCAGTGTGATTTTTTAGCACTATCCTCCCCACCCCATCCCCACCTCCCCACTAGGAAGCATCTGGCCTTGTTTTTTGGTTGGTTGTTTGTTTTGATGGTGGTAAAGATTAAATGATGCCTTTGGCCTTTAGTGCTGCATGCAAGGTCACAATGATTGTCCAGGAGAACGGTCAGTGCCCACACTGAAGAGTTCTCCAGTCCTAACTATGGGCAATGCCCTTTTTAAAAAGCACTTTGGGGACCAGCAGGTGGCATGGTGCTTAAGGCACTGCACTGTGGCCAACAGCGGTTCGAGTCCCAGACCTGGTGGCTTACTTTTTTACCTTCTCTCTCTCTCTCTCTTTCTCTCTGATGGGTGCATGTGCCCTGGAGCAATTTTCTTAAAATGATGATAAATAATATTAAATAATTATTTTAAAAATCACTTTTGAGGTCCATTACTAATGGTGAATTATTAATATTTTTAAAATTCAGAAACTCATAAACTAAAATTGGTGATTATCAGAATTTATCAAGAACTCAAACAAGAACCTGACCATTGGGCAACACTCAGGAGCAGCCTGCAGACTTACATACATTGGAGTTTCCTGTTCTCAGAACAGGCTTATTATCAGGGCCTGAACAGGGTAGTTTTTAAGTGGTCAGGGTTTTCAGTTGCAACAATTTCTTGTTTTAAACTACTGCTAGTTTTAATTTGTCATGAACTGCTTAGTTGTTGTGGGCTGTTAACTCTGGAATATTTAGCAATCCCTGCTTTTATGAATAGTGTTTTGCCCTATAATTTAACCAAATCTTAAGGCATGCTATATAAATGTGATTCAAAAATGGATCATATAACCCCATTACTAATGTAGACAAATGCACAAATGCTCTTTCAGAAATTATATGGTACAGCATATAATAGTACACTAGAGTACATATAATATAGAATGGTATAATTATACTAAAGAATATTAACAATATAGTGTAGCATAATGACACAGAATAACACCATCTAGTATAGTGATAGCATAATATATTATATGGTATGGTATAATACTATCACCAAGATTTTTCTTTTCTTTTGGCAAGTGAAAACAGGAAAATAGGTAACAGGCAAATGTGGGTATTTCTTCCTACTAAAGTCAAGAAAAATTTAAGAGAGAGAGAGAGAACGCCACTGAGTTACATTTTAGTGTAACCTGAGCAGATCTCAGGTTACACTACATTCGCACTAAGAATGTAGGGGGCGTGAGTCATTTTCCCTATTGCCATGGTTGGGGACGCCCTCTAGGCTGTTCTAATGCAGCTCGTTCTGCTGTTGTTTTCCTAACGAAGTTCTTTGAGACCCTAGAGCACAGAGAGTATTATTTGTGTTTGAATATCAACTCGTACCTTTTGTCTACAGGAAAAATGTTTTGTCCGTGATATTTATCACCTTGTCTCTGGTTTTATTGCTGAAAACTACCTGACTTACTCTATTTTTCTCCAACATTTTTTATTAAGAAAATATTAGGAAGGAAAAAATACTACCAAATTGCAGAATTCTAGAAGGGAAGCTTGTACAGCTACATTTTAAGAGACTCAGAGGGACAAAGAAATAAAGTCACTGAAGCTAGGTTTAAAAAAAAAAAATGCATGTGACAATGGAAGTATGCAGTGTGATTTACGTAGCTAGCTACTATGTAGGAGAATAAATTCTATAATCTTGCCAAAACCTGAGGGAAATGTGAATTGAATAGCAATAAATAACCTTATTGGAAAGGGTTGAATATAATATACTGTATCATCCAGCCTTTTTACAGGAAAATTTGCCCTTGATTACAGCATGAGATCCAAAGTGAACTGAAGATGAGGTCATTTTTAATGTACTTTACAATGTCCTTTTTGCTCCTATGCCACAGCCTTCTCAAACTTGATGAGCTAGAAGGCCAGGTTGAGCTATGTACACAACTCCAACCTTTCAGAATCCTAAAGGATTTAATAAAATTTATAGTTAATGTTTATCCTGTGCATTTGGACCAACACCCTTTTGCTATTCAGAAGCTATTCTTATATGTTTATTAATTTTGTTGTTTAATAACATTTTAATTACTCTTATTTGGTGTATGTTTTAAAGTTATAAGTTTAGTTGATAAAGTTTAGGGTTTAGTTCATTATCTTATTTAGCTTTCACAATAAATGATAAAATAGGGAATTCTTTTTTTCTATGTATTACAGTTGAGAACACTCAGGCTTGAACTTATATGACTTGTCCTATCATCATATATCACAAATAAGTGGCCAGTCTAGGGCTACATACTTGGTTTCTGTATCTCAGAATTCTGTGTATCCCAAGAATTTTGTTATATGAATTATCACAATTTACTATAATACATTTCTGCTGAAATGTCTAGCTCTCTCATTTTTATTACCAAACAATATTAGAGACTAATAAAGGACAATTTTCTTGTTTCTTTCAGTCACTAACTAAAAATTTTTTATAATCAGCGTTATGCATTATCAGGAGAAAAAAAAGAAAAGCAAATAGGAGACACTTCCCTTAAAGAGGTCACAGTGCAGAAGGAAAAGCAGAAAAATAAGTACAAAACTACAAAACTGTAACAACTTGTGATACAATAAAAAATGTATGTGGTCTTTGTTCCCCACAAACCTCCTAAATCCTTTGGAATTTTCTGAATGATAGGAGTAGCTTTGTCTGCTAGTAAGATGATTCCTAGGAGTCTAGGCAGTGGTGGATGGGGGTCTTAGAAAAACACAATTAGAGGACTGAAACTTTTACCCCATCCCCAATGGGCAGGGAGGGGAAGATGATGAAAACTGAGTTTAATCACCAATGCCCAGTGATTTAATTAACCATACCTTCATACTGAGTTGTAAATAAAAACTCTGAAACAAGTCTAAGAAATCTTTCAGGATAGTGATCACATCAACTGGATAGGAGGGTGGCACACCCAGAAAAGTTCCAGAACCTCTGAGCTCTCCCAGTTCCTTACCTTGACCTATACATCTCTTTCATCGGCTGCTCCTGAGTTACATCCTTTGTAATAAACAGTAATTTTAAATATAGTGGGGTTTTGCTTTAGCTCAGTGAGTTATTGTAGCAAACTAATGAACCTGTGAAGTGGTTGTGAGAACCCCTGAATCTGTAACCAAGTCAGACAGAATTTGTAACCGTGGTATCTGGAGCTCGATTCTGGCATCTGAAATGGGGGCATTCTTTGGGACAAAGCCCTTACCTTTTGGAGTCTGCGCTAACTCTGAGTAGTTATGGTTGGAACTGAATTGTGGTTGTGTTGGAAAAACCAAATACCAATGCTCACCATGTCCTCAACAAAATGACCTCAACGCTGCTCAAGACATGCAGAGTGAGCAGTGTACGTGGCCATTGTGGTGCTCCAGATCACTCTGCACATGTGTTGTGTATTTATCATACCAATGTCTGGTAAAGTTTATCATTAGACTGCTTGTGCTAATAATATTCTTGGTGTAGTTGTGTTTTTTTAATTTAGTATTTAGTAAGTTTTACAAATAAAAATTAAATGAAAGAGTAGTGTTTATGAAAACTAAGTTAGAGTCTCTGGAAACACTCAATAAAGGCAAGTTGAAAAAAAACCCTATCAAAGTTGCCATGGACAAGATGACTCAGAGACAAAGAGAAAAAAAATCTAAATATATTAAAAATAAAACGAGTCTGTCCCGATGGTATAACATTACCCAAGAAATTACTTCAAAACACATATTATTCAAAAATAATAATCTAATTATGTAAATGAACTATAGAAAAATACTTTAGAATTTAAAAAAAACAAAAATATTTTCATTAGTAATTCTTCAGAAGGCTATAAAGTTAGATTTTACAGATACAAAACCAGATTTGGAGATGGTGATGAAATTATGGTTAATGATTTAGCAAGAAAAAAAATAAGGAACACCAATCAGGAGACCTACATTCAAAAAAAAAGGTCTTGATTCTTCTTCAAAGAATGATTCACATGTTTTAAGTTGAAATGAAATGTATGATGCACTAATTATCAATTTTCCACCCTAACCAACGTTCTCTATTAACCAGCTAACCACAAGTTCTCAGCTTTCCTTCTGTTTTTGGTTAAGAAAATTAAAGTTATTACATGTAAACTAGAAGGTGATGTTAAATTTTTGTTAGTTGCAACATTATTTTGTCACAGGGACAGTTTTCATTTAGGGAGAGTTCATAAAACTTCTAATGGGGTAGGGTGGGGCACGCAGCAGGTGGCATTGTGGTTAAGATGCTGGACTCCCACATGGCAGACTGTGGTTCAAGCCCCAGATCTAGTAGCTGGAAAATCATGCCAGGCGCATGTACATGCATGCCCCAAATCCCAGGAGAATGGAGAAGGGATTACAACATGGTCATCCCCCAAGAAATGATTTCTTACTTTTTCTCTCACTGTCTCTCTCTCTGTCTCTATCTCCCCAGCACATGCTCTATGACGAAATCCAAAAAAAAGGAAAAACTCCTAATCAGTAGATTAATCTCAAATTATTTTGAAGAAAAAAACTTAACTTTCAAGTTTTTTTCTTCCCTTCCCTAAATAATTAATAGGGCTGTCTGAATCCACCAGACGTCTGCTTCAGTGCTCTGCCTCCGGGCTGGCTTCCCTTAACTGTCCTACATTGTTTAGGGACGTATTCTAGGCTTATGATTTCCTAGGAGAAGATTTTGTGACTTTGCTCATTAACCTGTAAATGAGCCTGACAACCAGCCTACAGGGACTTTTTTTTTTTTTCCTATGCATGAAACTTTAATCTTATCAGCTACTGTTTCCAAATTTCATTTGTTTAATTTGTGCAAACATTCATTGAATAATATTTCCCCTATGTACCAGGAGCTTTCTAGGTACTTGGACTACAAAAATCCCTACCTTCATAGTACTTGTATTTTAGATGGGGAAGAGGATAGTAAAAAAAATAGCAATAAATACAATAGATAAGTCAATTGTCTAGTATATTTTCTAGTAACCATCTAGGAAATAAATACCAGTATTTATGTCTAGGAAATAAATACTTCATTCTGAAAAAATGGAACGAAGGCAATTAGGAGCACCAGGGGGACTAGGTTGCAGTGCTGAATAGAGTCGTCAAGAAGATGAGGAGCATCTGAGTGGGAGACGATTCCAGACAGGGAGAGCAGCGAATGCACTAGCATACGTGAACAGCAGGGAGGAGAGTGTGCTTGCCTTAAGCCAAGGAACCAGTTCTACTACTCTCCTGAGAATGCCTAGACTGGGAGGGACCAAAGGTAAAGGCAGAGAGACTGGTAAAAGACTATTGGAGTAAACAGGAAGAGATGATCACATTGATTCTTGAGTGATTAAGTGGAGGTAGTTAGGAGTGGCCAGTTCTGGGCCGCGTTTAGAAGAGCCAACTGAGCTCCTTATTATTGGTAAGAGAGAGGTCAAGGGTTTTTTTTCTGACCTGTCAAGAATAGGGTTGCCCATCAACTGAGCTAGAAGATATATTTTGAGGAGCAAGATTGAATTTAGTAGTCAACGTATCAAGTTGAGATTTTCATTAGACATCTAAGTGGAATTGTCAAGTCAGGAGTTGCATACATGAGTGTACAGTTTGGAAGAAGCGTCGTCAGCGAGTAGATTGCTCTGTTCTTAGAGGAGACAGTCTTAGATGGCAGTCTTTCCCATCTTGAGTTTCACAAGAGAATTAAGCCCTAATGCCTTGAAGCATATCTTGTATATAATAAATTAAGTTCTCTCCTGTGCATATGGAATGGTACTGGTTGTGTAGCATTCTTGAGAGAATTGAGAAATCATCTTTTTCATTTTCTATGATTCAGGTGAGAAAGCCCAGATGAGAGAGTGCTTGGCTGCCTAAAGAAACGTAAGTTCTTTGCTTCTTTTCCAGGCAAACTTTCTTAATTCTCATTCTTAGGAAAATTGGAGTCTTAAGATATTTGGAGACATTTTATAAAACCTTAAATACAATTCTGTAAACCAGCATTTACCAAAAGGTGCACAACTTTCATTGTTATTCCTAAAAGGGGGCAGGGAAAGTGTGTAATGCATATAATTGTGGGGAAATACAGTTAAAGTCTCTCACCCAGAAATTTTTTTCCACAAAGATTCAAACAAAAATCTTTATTATGGGGTAAGCATTAAATTAAAAGCTGATCCACATCACAGGCAAGCCACTACAGTATTGCAGAGGCAGAAAGGAATCACATGTTTCTATAGCCACGCACATTCCATTCCATTACATGCATGTTTTCAAAATAAATAATAACTAGTTCTCAAGAGGACTTTACAGAACTTTTGTCACACACAGTGTGGTAAGTAGAGTGACCATCTGTGGTAGCTTATTGACTTTATCAAGTAGAAAAACCAAACCTCCTATCTTTATTACAGGACGTAGCTTTGCAAATTGGAGCAAGGTGCCCAAAGAGCCAAGGTAGGCTCCTACTTCTCACAGAAACTGGAAGACTGGAAGATAGGGGCTTTAACTTCCTCAATGTTTGCATTTCAAAAAAAATGTTTCCCAGGTCTTTAAGAAAGATATTTCTGGGTAATAAAGCTGCCAGAAGTCATATCTAGTTTTCAGGAGGATTATATACATTTTAAAGAGAGGAGAAAGTAGTTTGTATTTACATATGTTAAGTTTATGTTCTAAGAAATTGAAGGAGGGAAAAGTCTCTTGTTATTTTCAACAGGGAAAATTAGCATTTTGTTGTTGGTTTTTTGTTGTTGTTTTGGGGTTTTTTGTTTGTTTGTTTTTTAATTTGCTCTAGGGTCCATGTGTCAGCTGGAGAGGAGAGAAGGTGAGAAAGCACTCCCCAGGGGAATGGCCCCTGCGCAATCCCTTCTCCTCCTCCTCCCAGGATTTTGGACAGGCATGCACATGTGCCATATGTGCCTTTCAGGTCACTAGCAGGGACTTGAACCATGCAGTCTGCCATGTAGGATATAGCTGCCCCAACCATCCAACCCCTGACTGGCTTGCTGCTGACTTTCAGGTTTCTTTTATTCTTGACGTGGTTAGCTCTGGATGTAAAGTAAGAATAAACATTTCTTACTATCAGACATCTCAGAGCCCAGTTTGCTGTGTGAATTATCAAATTCCAAGGGAGACATATGTTTCACAACGTATCTCCAACTTATTTGACCATAGACTTTCTTTTATGAAGCATTTTATAGGACCAATATTACACAATCCATACACTGGAAAATGACACACTGACCTAATACAGATCTGATTAATTCCACAAGGAGTAGGAATTTTTTCCCCCAGTGTATTGTCTTATATTCTTTATGGCCATAGTCACAAAAACTTAAAGTCATTTTTGCATTTGAAGTTTTAGTTTGATTTCTCCCCCTCTATTTTGCTGCATGCTATGTCCCTGTATATGTATTTGGCTAAAATATAAATATTCAATAATCTTACTTACCACTTTGAAGACAAAGCATCAATATTTTATGATTTCATTTTTTTAAGAATTATTTTATTTAGGGACCAGCAGTTGGCATAATGGCTACATTGCTGGACTCCCATGTAATCGACCATGGTTCAAGTCCCAGACCTGGTGGCTTAAACCCACGCCAGGCGCGTGTGCATGCATGCCCAAGATCTGGAGAGGAGAATGGAGGAGAAGGGATTGAAGCATGGCCATCCCCCCGGGGCATGATTTCTCGCTTTCTGTCTCTCTGTCTCTCTCTGTCTTTCTGGAGAGTGCACACGCCCTATGGCAACAAACCTCTCCAAAAAAAAAAAAAAAAAAAAAAGAAGAAAAGAAAAAAATTATTTAATTTATTTATTTAGACCAGAGAGGGATGAGGGTTGGGGTGGGGGGGAGAGAGAGAGAGAGAGAAAGAGAGAAAGCAAGCTGCCAGCAACAAGACTCAAACCACAATCAGATATGTGGGAGTCCAGCACCCTTAACCACTACAACACCTGCCAACCCTGATTTCATTATTTTTAATCCTACCACTTATTCCCTCAGTTCTACCTCTGGATAATTGTACTGTGTCTTAAAAGCACCTCAGTATCTATCTGAAATCACACGTGATGTTTTAAGTCTGTAAACTGTGATTCTAAAAGCAGCTCTTTAGAGGCCAACTCACTGCTCCAGGGCAGAAAGTCTCCGGGCAGCTGCACCTGGGAGGAGGCACGGAGGGTATGTCTAAACAGGTGTTTGGCTTTCCTCAGGCACAGGCCACCATGAGTGTGAGGTATATAGCCCATAACTGCCCCATTAATGCATTAATAAAAATTTTCAAATTTTAAAAAAATCTCTTATTTCCACTTCCAAGTAAACGTCATCATTTCTATAATTTTCTTAGGTGCATACTGAATTTCATGAACTTATAGAGTTGCCCCAGAATTTCTGTCAGCTTTCAATGTCAGCTCTCCTTAAATGTAGGAAAGAAGTTGCAAGTGACTCCTTAAACCTACCTCCTGTATTTCTCCATTAACTCTTGACCATTCCATGGAATAAAGACATCACTTTTTCTCATTTCAACCAAAAATGGCTGGTTCTTGGCCAGCTGGCTGTAGCCTGGAGCCTCCCACTGCCTCTATCCTGTTGCTAAAATGATCTTTTCAAGGCAACAACCAGCCAGGAAACACCTTTACTCATTTACTTCTTTGCCCTTTGAAAGAACTTTTTCCTCAGATAGTGTGCTCTCCACATCCTATTCAAAGATTCTTTTCATCTACAAACTTGCAGGACTTTAATTTCTCCTTTCTAAAGATATCAAATTCCCTCCTTTAAAAAGAATATATATAATATCTTCTGGACCAGCCAGTGGTATAGTGGTTAAGGCAGCTGAGTCCCACATGTTTCAGGTCCCGGACTCAGCTTGAAAAACCACAGCAAGTGCATGTGTAGGAGCCCAAAATCTCAAAAGAAGGAACAGATGGAGGGGGAGGGTTTTTAGCATGACAATCCCTCCTAAGGGGTGCTTTTTCACCCCTCTCCCTATCCCCATTTCTCTCCGGAAATTGCACACGCTCTGTGGCAAATGTTTCTAAAAATTAAATACTTTCAAAGCACAAAAGTCATGTAGTAGCTTATCATCACATGCATTAAGTTCCAAGTAAGTGACTGCCACTTTTTACTCTATGACTCAACTCCCAGAAATTTTAGGTCTCTTTTTGTGGAGCCCAGTCAGGCTAAATGTGCTTAGCATGATCCTAGTGGTTGAGTTTTAGGCCAATAAAAAGACACTGTAGTTCAACTATCTTATTTTATAATAATAAAAGAGCAGGAACCGGCAGTTAGTGTAATGGCTATGTCACTGGACTCCCATGTAGTCAACCATGGTTCGAGTCCCGGACTCAGTGGCTTAAACTCACGCTGGGCGCGTGTGTGTGCGTGCCCAAGATCCCGAGAGGAGAATGGAGGAGAAGGGATTGTGGCGTGGCCATCCCCCCTGGGGGGTGATTTCTCACTTTCTGTCTCTCTCTGTCTGGCAAGCGCACGCGTCCTATAGCAAAAAAAAAAAAAAAAAAAACCTTTCCAAAATAATAATAATAATAATAATAATAATAATAATAAAAGAGCAGAATTTTAGCTCAGGTTTTCTTTCTCCTATAACTCTTTTCACATGAGATTCTGCTTTAAATTTAGAAAGTAATTCTACATATAGCTATGTGATTTGTGGTAACTAGATACTGACCCAAAAATGTGGCTAGGGAAAAAAAAATCAAAAGTCAAAATTTTTCCTGTATCTAGGACTGTATGGTACTACTATAAATTCACTTTCCAATATTCTGTTTTGTATTGCTATCTTTAAAGTGTTATTTATGATTAAAAATGAGGATGAATAACAAACAATACATTGCTTAAAAACAAAAAAAAAAACAAAAAACAAAAAGAGTCTTCACCAGGACCACTGCTTGGTTCTTTGTTTTTGTCATTGGAATTCGGGTGGTACGTTTTCTATTTGTCATGTCAAGAGCAAATGCAGAGCAAACCATTAGTGTGGTGATCAGGGCGATCGGTCCCCACATGACTAACTGAGCAGTTTGGATCCTAGATGCAGTGTCTTGAAAAACACTCCAGACATGTGTGCATGCATGCCCCAAATCCTCAGAGGAGAGTGGAGGAGAAGGGATTGTGGCGTGGCCCTCCACCCTGGTGCATTTCACTCTCTTCCTCCCTCTCCAGTGAGCACACTCCCTTTAGAAAAAAAATTTATAAAGAGTAAATGCAGAGAAGTAAAATAAGTTAAACGAAGTTACTTATAGAATAGAGTGTCTTATTCTCTCATAAAAGAGAGACAGGTTGGGAAAGATCTTTATACGCCTTTGTTCACCCCATCCATACCCCCACCTCACAGGCAAAACAGAAAATCCTGAGAACAAATTGGCCAAAATAGAGAATACAGGTCCTAGTACTAATTCTCTCAATTTTATACAGATCTTACCAACTAAACGTCACCTTTATCCTGCCTAAGGACATACAAGTAGAAATGCTGTCCCTTCAGTTTTCCTCCCAAATTGCATATATTATAACAAATGATGTGGCCAATTCTGCCCAATGTGTAGTTTCTCCCTTCAATATAGACTGGAAGCCATAAACCTGCACAATCATTAAACATAGAATACTGCTCTTGGACACAGATGTGCTTAGTTTGTACAATACTTCAATTTTATGATGTTTATGTGACTTGAGTGAGGTACTTACTCCAAGACTGACCCCATCACAACAGGTGCCTTGGAATGGCTAAATTCTACACCTTGATCTGCTTTGCAGCACAAGCAGTGATCTAGTGATCTGGCCTATTGCTAGTCCCTCAGTCTGACTCCTATTCATACTCAGTTTTAAACTCTCTCATGGAAAGTGGTGGATTATGGAATCTGAACCCAAGTGTGTCCTGCCAACTTTCTTTCTATCTTTCACTGGTGTATATTGAAGAGATCATAGTCATTTAATATTATTCAGTCAAAGGGATCCAGCTTTTAGAAAGTTTATTTCTTCAGATCTTTTACAATCAGATGCTCAGAGTAGTCAACCTAAAGATTAGAAGTCTAAGTCAATTCAATTAAAGTTAGAGGATTGGTTTCTGAGTTACCTGTCCAAACGAGACCTTGTTCTTCTCAGTATGATTCTTTTTCCCAAAAAGGATACAACTTCATATACTGACAAATATATCTCTTCCTCTAAAGTATGTACATAAGGTATCTAGTAACCATAGGAGTCTCTTTCACTTATTTTTCTGTGCCCATTCATCATCTGACTTTATAATTTACAAGATTTGAATGCTTAGATGGACAGTGAAATAGCTATTCAGACACTATTCAGAATATCTGAGTAGGAAAGCTGCCTTCTGGAAATAGCCTTCTGATCTAGAGATGACAGTATGTCCAAAGAACTCTATCAATATAATCTTACTTAGTGCTTAGGACACATGTGGAGGGGAGCCACCAGGTAGTGTGGTGGTTAAGGTGCTGGACTACCAAATGGCCAACCATAGTTCAAGTTTTGGACCGGGCAGCTTTCTCTCTCTCTCTCTCGCTCTCGCTCTCACTCTCTCTCCCTGGTAAACACACATGTCCTATAGCAAATTTTAAAATAATAATAATAATAAATAAAATTAAATAAATGAATTTTTAAAAAGATATGTGTGGAGGAAATTTTGTTCTTAATAATGATATCGATTACATAAGAATTAGGGGACCATCAGTTGGCATAATGGCCATGTTGCTGGACTCCCACGTAGTCTACCACGTTTCGAGTCCTGAACCCTGTGGCTTAAACTCACACCAGGCGCGTGTGCGTGCGTGCCCAAGATCATTAGAGGAGAATGGAGAAGAAGGGATTGCGACGTGGCCATCCCCCCTAGGGGGATGATTTTTTGCTTTCTGTCTCTCTATTTCTCTCTTTCTGGCGAGCGCACATGCCCTATAGCAAAAACCTAAAAAAAAAAAAAAAAAAAAAAAAAAAAAAATTTTTTTTTCCTTAGGATAATAATCATGGTAGATTAACACTTATTGAGTGTGTATAGTGTGTCAGGCATTATGCTAAAGCGTTTTACAAAAATATGTCATTTAATCCCCCAAATCTTATACTTTAGATACTACTTTTCTTAATTTGTATACAATGAAATTAATGCAAAAACAAGTTAATAAGAAATTTTCCAAGGTTAGTGTCAAGGTTCAAAACAGGCAGAATGATGAAGTCTCCTTTCTCTACCTCCACGCAGCAGTGCTTCGTACACATTCTTACACCACACACGTGGCAGTTCCCAGACACACCAAGCTCTTTGTGTTCCATGTTTTCTCTTTGCTAATAATACCTTTGCTCATCAGGTTCATCTTGTGACTTGCTGATTATTTGTCAGAAATATGATTCATATATCACTTCATCTATGAGGACTCCCCTGACTGTCCCAAGGATAATTGTTTTCCTTCCTCTGAGTTCCCCTCTCTTTCTCCTATATATATGTAGTAGATAGATAGATAGATATCTTATATATAGTTGATATATATATTATATTTATATGTAATATCATATATATATCACATGTGTGTATATGTATATGTATGTATATCCAGGGACACACACACACACACACATATATACAGGGCCCCACATACTCATGATTAACAGGAGTTTGCTGGTTTAATATGTTCCATGAATGGACAAACTGGGCATTAACCACTTAGTACTGATTCAATAAAGACCACTATAATGGTAGCAGACAGAATCTGAGAGAAGAAATACCACACAGACACAAATCCATGATACTATCAAGTTAAATTTAAAATAATGGAAAAGAGAAAAAACTTTGAGTATAATAATGTTCTATGGAAAACATGGATATGGTAGTTAGAGAAAAAGAATAAAATCATATTCTATGGCATAGAATCTTATAATATGACATCTTTAAGAGAAATTATAGTAGCCTTTTTATTTATTTATTTTTACTGACATTATTTCTCTTTGTAAAGCTAAGGTAAAAGCTCTGGCCCTAGAGCCAATTTTTCTCAAATTGTGTAGCTCTGGAGATCTCTAGCGAATAATCTGTGATCCTCCCTCTGAAACTACAGGCACTCTCCTAAATTTTCAAAAATGGGATGATACCTTTACTCCTGGGCATTTTTTTTTTCATTGACCCTTAGAATTGCAAGATAGTAGGCTCTTGTCTTGGAGTTTAGTTTTGCATGTATCATTGTTCAACTCCTTAAAAAAATGCTATGTGTGGGACCAGCAGTTAGCATAATGGCTATGTTGCTGAACTCCCATGTAGCCAACCGCGGTTTGAGTCCCAGACCTAGTGGCTTAAACTCACGCCGGGCGCGTGTGTGTGTGCATGCCCAAGATCCCAAGAAGAGAATGGAGGAGAAGGGATTGCAACCTGGCCATCTCCCCTGGGGGGTGATTTCTCGCTTTCTGTCTCTCTGTCCCTCTCTGTCTTTCTGGCCAGTGCATGCTCCCTATAGCAAAAACCTCTCCAAAAAAAAAAAATTCCTATGTGGAAGAAGTGACGTAAAATAAAAAGAAAAGAAAAAAACAATAGGCTAAAAAGTAGAATATATGTTTCATAGATAAGTTCAGCCTTTGTTCTCATCACTTAACAGAGATGTGGTATTGGACAAGACAATAACTCTAACCTCTTTAAGTGATGGTATTACATGTTTATTTTTTTACAATTATTAGGAAAATTAATTAAGTTCATGCATAAAGTGCTTAGAACAGCATCTGCCACATAATACATGCCTTATGAGTATTAGCAATCATAATCACCTGTTATTTAGAAATCTCAGTACATACTTTAAGTCTCGGCAAAAGTGCTTTCAAAAACTGTTACTGTTCTGTGCCCTCCATTTACTGAAGGTGATAGAAAAATAACTGTGAAAAATATTTCTCTAAGTTTTAAGACCGTTGTCTTAAATAATATCCATTTTGTTACTTAATATTCACTATATTATTTTTATATAACAATTACATGACAAATTCAGTTGTGAAGTTTGTACCAAAAAACACAGTCTTCTCTTTTAGAGAACAGATAACTGTTTCCATATGATACTGAAAATTACATACCACTTTCTGCTTCAGGGAAGAATTAGCCAAGAGAGTTCAAGGTTACTACCTTGTATGAACCTAAAATTCAAGTGCCTATGTTGCCAAGGTACATATGGTTTATGATCAATTAAATGAAAATAGAGATACATTTTGTTCACAGATATGAGGGAGTCTAATCAGGAAATTTGCCCCAGAGTTGGTCACTGAAGCTTAGAGTGGTGGTGGACCAGGGGAGCTGTAGTGGGTGGGACCAATCATTTCCTTAAAAAAATAGTTCCTTCTATAACATCCCAGAGATAATTGCAAAGCCCCAGCTTCTGGCATTGCAGTGCATAGAATTCGGAGATGTTTGATGGCACTTGAGGATTTTCCTTACCCACCTTAGGGTTACCACTAAAGTGGAAAGAAACTCTGTATGTATTCTTTGTGTACAGCATCCATTGCTTTATTGTCGAAGCCTCAAATATTGATTCTCACAGAAATTTCTTGTCATGTCATCCTACCTTACCCCTAATGTGACGTTTATTTCAGAACAAATAAGTATAGTCCATCTGGTAATAAGTATAGCTATCTGTTCAAGTATTTCTTTAATAAAGCAGAGGGCCCAGTTTCCTATGTTATTTCTTCATACAGAGTAAAAAGTCTAATTGTAGGGCCAGCTGATGGTGTGGTAATTACCTTGGCTGAACCCCACATGGCCAACTGCATGATTTGAGTCCCAAATCCTGTATCTTGAAAACCGTGCTGGACACATGGACATGTGTGTGCAAAATCCCTTAAGGAAGGAGCTATGGAGAAGAAGGGATTGTGGCATGATCACTCCCCCAAAGAAGGTGCTTTCTCACTCGCTCTCTCAATGTCTCTCTGTCTTTTTCTGGCATGAGCACAAGGCCTCTGACAAATTAAAAAAAAAATGTCTAATTGTATGTGCTATGTGCTCATAGGCAATAAGGCAAGATTGAGTGACAATAATGATCAACTTCCAATATGTTTTCATTTTATAGTAATTGTTATTTTGTGGTTGCAAATAATAGATGAAGAGTAGAAGAGAAAACACACAAGTACATATTACATACATTTCAAAGAACTTCCCATAATGGGAAAAACTGTCAGGATATATGTAGTGGGATCTTTATGTAAGTCCATGTTTTCTTTTATCCCATATTTTATATATATTATATTATTAGACCATCATTAAGCCTGGACCAAGGCATCTGTCAACAGTTGAAATCATTTTCTTTTTGGCCACAGCTGCAGTTTGAGGTTATTTGTGATGACCCTTATACAAAGGTCTGCAATAAAGTGACCTTCCACATCCAAGAATCTGTTCAAACAGCTAATATACATGTTAAGTGGAAACCAGGACAGATGGCACTATCAGCCACAGAGCTCTCTGTCATTGTTTTAGACTAGTATTCTGTTCTAGTCTAGATGGTGAACCCACACCAAGATACCTTCCCAATAGTAACGTTCTAAGAAATCAAAGAGCTCCATGCATACCAGCAGCTCTAAAGTCTGGAGTCCCATCTAAATATTACCTACATCTAACAGCAATAACTTGTTACATTATTTGCAAGCAGTGTCAATAAATACTGCATATATTGACTTGCACACATTTTCAATCTGTTTTAAATAGTGGACTTGTATTTACTATGGATACTTATATTTTGATAGTTTTTATCTAATGTTTTTAAAAAAACATTCTCATATGTTAAAATGGTAAACTAAGGAAACATATAAAGTAGTATCTCGCCTCCAGAAGAACTGTGCATTTCAAGATAGTACACATGCATACACACAGTTATGATTAGACTTCCTTAAATTTCCTAAAGAAAGAATGTTTATGAGTCAGGAGGTCTATTTCTGCCAAAAAAAGAAAGCTCTTTTTAAAAATATTCACAGTGCTGTGCCAGGACTTCCTGACATTTCAGTTCTGTCTGCAATGGCCAAATCTACAGCATTCTAAAATCTTGATGCAGGTCATGATGCCATGTCTGTGTCTCCCATATGAGTTTCACTACCACACCAATAGCATCTTAATACAAGTTAGAGAACAAGGCCATTATTTCTAAAAAGAGACTGTCGTACACTATTTTTTTCTTCCTGAGGTAAGAAAGTTTTATAATAACTAGGTCAGAATAAATTTCTGATTCTAAGATCCAATTGGAAAATTCTAAGAAATGCTTAGATAATTTAGAGTTGTGAGAACTTTGTAGTCTATTATCTGTTCAGAACAGGGATTCCAAATATCGCATTTAAGAAAACAGCATATAGATGTGATGAGCATTGGGAAATATATTAGGCTTCAAAGTATCTATGAAATTTCCCTTTGGGAAACATCTATAATGTAATGAACTCAGGAAAATAATATTTTAAATATTCGTATTTTACCAATTTCACAATATTCTTCAAGTTACAATGGCAGAAAGAGAGATAGGATATAGGTCTATGGTCATGAACGTGTGTTCTCTACAATTACAAGTCATCTTTGGGTGGTCAGGATGAAGGCTTCAGGAAGACCAAGAAACCTCTGAGAGATTATTGTTGGGAAAGTGCATCAGCAAAATGACTTGATGACAGAATTTTAATTGTTCTTCAAGTTTAGTACACATTTGACCTAGAGAAGCATATTTAATCTCTGTATCCCTGAGGACAAAATATTTCAGGAACCCAAAAGGTGATAAAAGTTATTCCAGCCAGGGACCAGCAGTTAGCGTAATGACTATGTCGCTGGACTCCCATGTAGCCGACCATGGTTCGAGTCCCAGACCTGGTGGCTTAAACTCACACCGTGCGCGTGTGCGTGTGTGCCCAAGATCCCGAGAGGAGGATGGAGGAGAAGGGATTGCGGTGTGGCCATTCTCCGGGGGGTGGGGGGGGGGGTGGGGGTGGATTTCTCGCTTTCTGTCTCTCTGTCTCTCTCTGTCTATCTGGCGAGCGCACGCGCCCTATAGCAAGAACCTCTCAAAAAACAAACAAAAAAAAAAAAATGATTCCAGCCAGTGTGACAGTGAATCATGGGATCAGAGCAGAAAACTGAAATGCATTTGGTTGTTACTGTTCTAGATATGTTAGATCCAAAGGATGTTTACTATACACTGAATTGTGTCCCCTCAAAATTCGGAGGTTGACGTCATAATCTCCACCGTCCCCCATAATTTGACTGTGTTTGGAGATACCACTTTAAAGAGCAATTAAGGTTAAATTAAGTTATAAGGAAAGGGTCCTAATATAATAGATTTGTGGATTTGTAAGAAGAGGGGTTGCCGTCTGCGAGCCAGAAAGAGCTGTCACCAGAACCTGACCCTACTGGCACTGTGATCTTAAGACTTTCTGTCTTCCTGAATCATGAGGAAATAAATACCTGTTGTATAAACCACCTAGTCGATGGCATTGTGTTACAACAGCTGAAGCAGACTAAGAAGTCACCAGAAAGATGTCCAGGAGAGAAGGAGCATTGAGACCAAGCTTGCATCAGGTCCAGTCCAGGGTCTCCACATCCAGAGTTAGAGCTGCGCTTAAATGAGACGAAGGACCAGAACCCAGGAAATTCTGAGTAGAATCAAAGCAGGAAGTAAGTACAGGCTTTGCATAGTAAGAAGGTAGGCTTTGGGATTAAATTAGGTTAGCCTACTTCTCTGCCTTCTACAGGTTGTGACACTAAGTAACTTACTTACCTTTCTCGTAACTCAAGTACTTTACCACTAATCCAAAAAGGGAAGTAATCATGCCTTTATCACACAGCGCTTGTGAAGATTAACGATTGGTACTGAGCACAGTGTCTGATACACACTAACGTCTCAGCGAATTGGTAACTGCATGTAGTTGTCAAAGTTGGAGAACTTGAGATCTGAACTGCATTCATTCATTCATACTAAAAAAAATATATACTACATACTTACTATCTGCCAGGCAACATTTTAGGTGCTAAAGAAAAAGCAGTGAGTAAAATAGGAAAAACAAAAGCAAACACACAAAAAATAAAAACCTATCTTCAAAAAGCTTATGCCCTGGAGTTATGAGGCTAAGGATGAGAACCAGGAGTCAGGAGGCTTTGGTGTTTCTAGCCATGTCCTGTCGTATACCCGGATAGCTCTTTTTCCTGGCAACTCATAAATGGCCTGCGTGTGGCTAAATATGTGAAGCAATAGATGAAGAAACTGTATTGTGTTAAATAGTTCATCACATATATGGTAAATTTACTCATTTCTTGTTTTTTTCTTTTTCAAATGTGTATAAAGAACTCTTATTTGACATGGTGTTTTGTAAAGAGCTACTTGTCACCCTTACTGTCTAAAAGCCTTTCTTCTCCCTCATCTCTCCCCTTTAAAAAGACAGGCTTTCTATAAAGACAGCTTTCTTAGCCTAAAAAGTACACCTTGATCTACCCATTGCGCTATAATGGTTTGTTTGCTTTCCTGAACTTTGTCTCTGAAAGGTGTCAGCCTGACAAAAAGAAAAACAGATTTTGAGAACATGTTGGTAGATTAACACATCACAAATGACACATTTTGAAAAGGAACCCCCCTACCCATCGCAAAGTCCCTTCCTTAATGTTGTAGAAACCTGTATACAGCAGCTCCAGAAACATTCTAGAGTTGATGTGTATATATTCTCTCTTTTGTTGTGGCTGTGCATCTTTCCTCTTGTTCTAGAAGGCAAGTTAAAATAGTGCACTCTAGCTACAGTAACTGGAGAGTAGATTTTGCTGTGTTTTGTCGCCATTTACCATGTTCTATGTGATGCTAGTCATTCTTTTGTTCATCACACGCAGAGCTGATTGGTAAATGAATTTGGTTATGATTGACAAACTGTTTTTTCACACCTAAAAATTCATTTACCAAGACATGTCTCTGCAGTAACAGTGTGGTAAAACATTGTTCTGTTGTGGCTTTTAAAATATGCCTTATTTTCCTTTATTATTTTAGAGCAACCTGTCTCCATGTCTATACAATCCAAAAATCAAAACAGCTAAAAAAAACACTCTGGTATCAGCTGCCTATCATTGTCTACTTAAAGAAAGAAAGAATAAATGTAAGAGCAAGTGTTTTTGTACAATACTAATAAATAAGCAATAATGGCAAATAACTGATTAGAAACAATGCTCACCACGAACTGGATTTATTCCAAATTATTTTTATGTTTAAACAAAGTTTTTAATTTCTTTTATTTGTCCCAGATAATTACATAAAAGCACTACTTTTGCCCAAGCACAGAAAAGTATTCTGATTTCAGTAAATGTCCTTGTTTTAGATTTACATAAAAGAAAGATGGATGGTTTACCACACAGATGATTTTACAGGGTTTGTTGCATTTAATGCACATTTATAAATTTAAAGCATCAAATAATAGAGCCTTTTAAGTGGCAAATGAATTCGTAGACGAAGAAATTCTTCTTCCATAACTAGAGCACCTCTCACAGGACTTAGTCCTTAGTTAGTAAGATAAATTCTAGAAGCAGATTTCAGAGTAAAGGCCTCAGTGTTTGTTTTTACTCTTGTGAAACCAATAAAGTACTGACAAAAAGTGCTATCATGTGCCACCATAGTTCAGAAATGAGGTACATTTAAAAGAGTTCTCTATTGCCTTTTGAGGGTCGGAGCTTGCCTTAGCCACACTACCATAGGATATGGTTAGATCCATTTTAGCCCTACTTGAATCTTACACCCTTTAAAAATGTCAAACTTCTGAGACCATTGGAGTGATTATAAGACCGTGTAATTATGTTCCCATGGGTTTTAGTCTGATATATATGGAATTTAAGAGAGGAAAAGGAGTGAATATGATAATATGTGTTTCCATTGCTCTTCAGTTCTATTTCCTATAAAATCGCAACCCCATGTTTTAAGGCCCAGCTGTTTCAAGCGTTATTCTTTTAAGTAATAAATGTGAACATTATTCTGACGCACACTTGCTTTCTCGAGTCTGGATCTTAAAGTGTATGATATTTCATTCAGACTACAACAGAATTGGATTAAAATTCTGAAGACAGGAGGAGAAGACGGGGATAGGAAAAGATGATGTAACTTTAAGCCCTGGTGAAAGGTCTAACATTATTGGAAAATGCCAGGACTGTAAAGGGGAAATGGGTAGGGATTGTGTTGGTAAATCACAGTGGGGAAGAAGGCTTTAGAGCAGGGTTCTTACCCTAGCTACATAATATAATCACCTGAGAGTCCAGTCCTTACTAGGGTATAAGTTAAGACCACAGAAAAAAATAGGCATTTGGACATAAAAACAGACTTATAACCCAAAGCCCTCCTCTATGCATTTTAAAAAACCTACATATGTTCAATAATTATACCCTTCCTTGTTTTTTAGGGGGGTGGCGTGGGGTGAAGAGGTAGATTTTGTGTCATTTAGCCTGAGTAGGCATTCAGTAAATGCTTTGTTGCCGTGCTGACTCCATTTCCAGCCGCAGCCCCGTGGAGCTGAGCTGAATGATGTTGATACCTAGGAGTAGGCGTGCATGTATACCGAATGCTCTGCGTGAATGAAAAGCGAGATTAGTTCTTTCAAAAATGTTCTCTTGTTTCTGATTAAAGATAAAAATAAAAACTGTACGTTTCCACGAGGGATACAAGTGACTTTTTCTTATAAGCTACCCATTTATATTTTCAACAGCATTTGTTTGTCTTTTTTGAAAAAGTCCTTCATTCAAGGACCACATTGCGATCATGGATCATTTACGTATAATTTGGTAGATGACAGACATTGGAAATTACTGTGACAGGTGGTTTTGCATTGTTTCTGCTGATCTGATAAAAAGCATATTGCCAGAAAAGAGTGTGGAGAACTTCAACTTTGAATCAATTTGAAGCACCCTTTCAAAATGAGAATTGCTTATAAAAAAGCATTTGGAAAGAGGTGGGGGGTGGGGACAGCAGTTCTTGAGATGAGAATACAGTTCAGCAAAACAAATTTATTTCTTCAATGGAGACTACATACCCTGCACTTTAATTCATCATTATTATTATCCTTGAAATTGTTTTCTGCTGCCATCCACATGAGGGCCCTAGGAAGCCCAGAAGAGAGCCAATGAAAACAACTCCATGTATGTTCCTGGTGAAATATTACAATACATTTCAAAATAAGAATTAAGAGTATACTGAACAAAGAAATACTGAAGGCTGAAGACTAAAAAAATACAGAGAAAGAATTTATTTTATATAGAGTGGCCCATCAATACCAGTGCTAATCTGTAAAACCAGTAGTAGCAGCTGTGTTAAGTAATGTATGTGAGCATAGAAATTGTTTTCATATTACTTTTGCTTTGGAGGATAACATTCCATAAGCTCATCGTATTTGTTATCTCCACGTTAAAAAGTACTGCTATGGCAATTTTTAAAATAAGAATTCCACTTATCTCTTTGCAAGTAGTTTCTCTCTTCCCTCTATGTCCTTCCCTTCATATCCCCTCCCTCAAACAACTCCATCTACCCTCCCCCTTAGCCAAAGGCATTTGTGAAATATGGAAGCAGTTATGTCATGCTGTTCTTTGGGGTAGTCCTAACAAATGCCTCCTGTATTTCAGAGGTGTTCTGAAGAGGTCAGCTAATGTAATTTCTCCTTGATTACTTATTTGAATTTTGGATGCAAAGAACCCTGAACCAATTCCCTCAATTTGTCATAATCGTAATTTAGTTATCCACAGCCGCTTCATTAGATTTAAGGCCCTTTCAGGAGTATATTGATTACCACAGCTCTTCATTATCTAATAACAATATTCATAAGATGTCCCAATCTTCAGCTCCACTACCCTGACCCACTAATGGGTACTGGTTTCAAATGTTCTTTTTTTTTTTTTTCTTTTTTTGGAGAGGTTTTTGCTATAGGGCGCGTGTGCTCGCCAGACAGACAGAGACAGAGAGACAGAAAGCAGGAAATCACCCCCCAGGGGGGATGGCCACACCGCAATCCCTCCTCCTCCATTCTCCTCTTGGGATCTTGGGCACGCATGCACACATGCCCGGCGTGAGTTTAAGCCACCAGGTCCGGGACTCGAACCGCAGTCGACTACGTGGGAGTCCAGTGACATAGCCATTACGCTAACTGCTGGTCCCGTCAAATGTTCTTTTCCAGCCACAGCATCCCCCTGAAAATCCTCAGATTATAATGACACACCAGTGGTAAAGCAAGACAGCCAGCTACTTGAGGTGTTGACACATTGCTCGCCATAAATCTTTCTTGCCCCCTTTTCGTACTGTTGTTGTTACCATTAGAGATCCAAATCTTAAACTCAAATCTAAGGATGACTTTCCACTTAATACACTTGAGTGCTTCTGTTTTGTGCCTTGCACTTTTCTTCATAGAGAGAAGTAGTATTAGAAAGCGCTTGGGACCAGTGGTTGGCGTAATGGTTATGTCGTTGGACTGCCATGTATTTGACCGCGGTTCGAGTCCTAGACCTGGCAGCTTAAACTCACGCCGGGCGCGTGTGCATGCATGCCCAAGCTCCTGAGAGGAGAATGGAGGAGAAGGGATTGCATCATGGCCATCCCCCTAGGGGTGATTTCTCGCTTTCTGTCTCTCTGTCTCTCTCTGGATTTCTGGCAAGCTCACACACCCTAAAACTTCTCAAAAAAGAGAGAAAAAAAAAAAGAAAAGAAAGAAAGAAAGCTCTTAAACCAGGACCAGCAGATGCCTAATGGTTATGCCACTGGACTACCACATGTCAACTATGGTTCAAGTCCTGAACCCAGCAGCTTAAAACTCACTCTGTGTTCTGTGTGTGTGTGTGTGTGTGTGTGTGTATATGTATATATATATATATATATATGCCCCAAATCCCAAGAGAATGGAGAAAAGCGATTGCAGTGTGACCAGCGCCACCCAGGGGTTGATTTCTCACTTTCTTGTCTCTCTGTTTTTCTGGTGAGCACATGCACCCAATAGCAAAGAAAGAAAACTCTTAAACCAAAATGTGAATAAGCAAATGGGATGAATTAAGCAAACAGGAATGTTAATGTTGACAAGCACTAACTCCCCTAAGTTATTTTTTTTTTTAATGTGGTTATATTTTTAACAATTCATGTTATCTCCAGAAAGGGCAGAAGGGAGTCACAATAGTCCTATGAACTTTTCACTCAATTGATTCATTAATCTGCCTAACAAAGTCTTTGAGAACATCTATAATAGAACATCCATGCCAAGCACCTATCTAAGCAGGAGAGACAAGTTAGACATGGCCTTAGCTCTCATGGAGTTTATAGTCTGCTGGACATTCAGGCGAGCAGGAAGGCAGTCACATGACTACATGACAGAGATTTTGCCTGGAGATGAGAAAGAACATCTAGAGACAGAATTGCATAGGAATATGAACAACTGATATCCAAGGTGAGACCAAAAAGAAAAGTTAGCTAGATGGGATGAGATAATGACCCACGCAGAGAAGCCAAAGCCACGCATATACCAGGAATTCAGAGAAGCTCTGGATGAATGAGTGAGCAGGGACAGGTGATGCTGGACAACAGTCAGAATGCCAGTTATACCTGGTCACAGTTAGGGAAACACAGGAGGAAAGGCAGTCAGAGAGCCAGAGATGCCTCATAAGTGTTGGCTTGAAGTGCCTGTGGATACCCAAGTGAGGTTTCCAGTAGGCAGACTGCATTACCAGTCAATAAAGAATTCCATTTTGAATTTTTTTTTTTGTTTACTAAGTAAGTTTAATTAAGAGGTAGCTGAATTTCTTTGAGAGTCTTTGGATAGTTTATTAAAAATTGATTTGATTTACCTCCTGTTACTCATTTGTAATTCATTTAATGCTGTTGGGTCATTGGGAAAGTCATGATGCGATTTTGCATAGAAAAACATGTCCTGACTTTCTCGACAACTTAATGTAGCTATAGCTCTCTCTCAATAATTTTCATAATTATATGCTGAAAAATACTTTACTGATAAATTGAGTTGTCCTATTCTAAATACTCATGTTTCATTTCTCTACTTTTTTTCAGTCATAAGTTGACATAATTTGAAGTGCCATGGGCTGCCATGAAGAAGTATCAAATATAAAATATAAAATAGACTATAGCATTACATTAAAAGAGTTGAATCTATGGAAGTTTAATTCCCCATGCTTGTCAAAAGTTGTTAAAACATTACTTGCCTTTTTTGAATATAAAATGTGGGCAGACATGTACTAATATATCAAAAAATGACACTTTGTCAAAGAGGGCTTTCATGGGAGAATGTTCTGAATAAAATGTTTTCTTTTAAAAAGAACCCAACCTGTTTAACATTCCAAAGCAAACACAAAAGAACACAAAATGTCTGAACTTGCTGCCAGTCACAACATTCAGTTTCATTTACCCTTTAATACTTTATTTTTATATTCCAAGGATTGTTCCCCCCCAAAAGAATTATCAGTTTTATTCCACGATAACCCTGGTTTGAAGTAAAATAAAAGTAGCTCTGACCCTCCTCAAAATGGATTCTTTTCAGACTTCCTAGCACTTCTAATAGTATGATGATGATATGGTTGGCTACATCCACCGTTAGACTCAATGTAATTATATGCGAAGCAACAATTCCCTTATCTATTAGGAACACTTGCTGCAGCTAACTGTATTTCACTGTCTGGCAGATGAAATACAGAATTAAAATCTCAAACTAGTTTTTCGAGAAGTGTTTTCCTCCCTCCCAAGTAATTTTAAAACCTTTTCGTTTAGGGGAAGATGGTAGCCAGAAGGAACAAAAAAAACAGATGATGTTTAAAGGTCTTAGCAATACTAACAAAGCAAACGTGCCTGTATGTCCCCCTCTCCTTGTTCTTCATATAGACCCTTCTATTGTGATTGATTCGTGGTGGTTCCAACCCTCCGAACCTTCTGAGGATGTCCAGGGTTAAGATAACGTTGATAGCTGAAATGCCGAACTGCACATCAACAGAAAACTGGCTTTGGTCACAATCTAGTATCATCTTACCTAAGTAGGAGGGATCTTTGCATTTCTTACCTATATTCCTTGAAGAAAATGGGCTTATCTAGCTGTTGCATGGACATATCATTTTTGATTTAAGAACCAGGGCAAACAGAAGAAACAGAGACAGATGGCAGTTGAGGTAATTGAGATACAGTAAAGTTTAAAGGCAACCTGGAATGCCACATAATAGCACTAATCTGAAAAGGAGAAAAATATTCTCCACCACTTACTTGGTGTGTAAGTTGAGTCTAATTTTATGGCCTGCTTACAAATAAGATGCCTAAAGGGTTGGTATCGGCAGGTGGGGTTGTGCAAAGGTTTGAGCATGCCACAGAATGACGGGAACAAATTCCTCCAATTCTAAAGGTTTATTGGAAAATAGAAAGCCCAGGTTCTAATAAAATATTAGAAAATTGCTCACATATTGCTATAAGAGGATACTAAGATTGGGGGCAACATATTTTAGTTACTAATAGTCAAGCCAAATGTGTGTGTGTGTTTTTTGTTTTGTTTTATTTTATTTCAATTTATTTATTTGTATTCATTCACTGTACATTATTACAGCATACAGAATGTAATTTTCCATCCAGAGTACACTGTATATTGTCTCAATCAAGCACATCAACAAAGATGTTATTGTCAGCAGATGATCTTCCATTTCTTGTTTTCTGTATGTTTTGCTTTTTTTTTCCTCCATCCTTGATTCCCTATCTCTTACCCTCTGCCATCTCCCATTCTCCTCCCACATTGTCTCTGGTATCTATGTTTGCTTTCTAAACTGTTTTCCCCCCACATTTTATTGAATCACCAAAGACCCTAGTCAATCCAAATACCCTCATAGCAAACACAGGCGACATACACATTTCTATGAACACAAGTCTAACTTTACGCATCCTATAAAGTAGCACCTAGCTGGAGCTACATATCCTACTGCAGTCATTGAATAGATATATTTTTTTTTTCTGAAACTTTTTTTTTGTAACTCAATTTACATCCCTTCCCTAAGCATCGTCACAGCACACAAAATGTGATCTCCCATCCAGTACACACTGAATAGTGACTCAATCATGCACATTACAAAAAATTTTTCCATTTCTAGTTCCTAGAAATATTTCCACCCCTCTTTCTGACCCTCTGCCCCTTCCCACCCTCCTCTCACACCACCTCCAGTGTCCACAATTGTCCTTCCTTCCCTTCCCACCCACATTGCATTGATCACACAATTTCCTATATAATCTAACTACTTTCAATGGTGAGTTCACTCATTACTACTAAGAAAACCAGTTTTAACTTAAATCAAAGAAATGCCAAGGAACTTTGCTTAAAGCCAGGAAACAGGTTAGGATTCTGTTCAAATGGTAGGTGCATGAACCTATCAGTCTCATGTACTTTTATCTTCTGTTCTGGTTCAATTTTCCTGATTAAATTCTGGGACATAATATTCAACTCCAGACTTGTCCCTATGATTAAGTTGGCCACTTTCTTAGTTTTTGGACTCTTATTTCCGTGTGTCTGTGTTTAATTTTCCTGATACAGCACACCCTTGAGAACTTCTTGGAGATCTGGTCTGGTGCTGGTAAATTCTTTCAGGTTTTGCTTATCTGAGAATGTTCTTGTCTTTTCTTCCCACCTGAAAGATAGTCTTGCCGGGTACAGTATTCTTGGCTGAAATTGCTTCTCTCGTAACACTTTGAATATATTTTCCCATTCTCTCCTGGCTCACATTGTTTCCGATGAGAGATCTGCTGTTAGCCTGATGGGATGTCCTTTGTAGGTAACTTGATGTTTTTCTCTTGCCAATCTTAGTATCTTGTCTTTGTCTACGGTTTTGGTCAACCTGGCTATAATGTGTCTTGGAGAAGATCTTCTTGGGTTGATTCTATTTGGGGTCCTTTGTATTTCCTGGGACTGGATCTTCGAATGCCTCTCTAGGTTTGGAAAGTTTTCTTGCAGGATTTCATGGAATAGATTATCAATGCCCTTATGGGTCTCTTCACCTTCTGGAATGCCAGTTATCCGGATATTTGGACGTTTGATGGTATCCAGTACTTCTCGCATATCATTCTCAAATTTTTGGGCCATTTTCTCAGTCTTCGTGGTGGATTTTTCTAGGCCAGCCATTTTCTCTTCTACATCTGAGATTCTATTTCCTGAATGATCTAGTCTGCTTTTAATACTTTCAAGGGAGATTTTGACTTCTTGTATTATAGACTTCATCTCTAGCAGTTCCATTTGAGTCTTTTGTGAAGTGTGTAATTCCTCTTTTAGATCTTGCAAGAATTTCCTCATCTCCTGGAACTCATCAACTTCTTTCTCCTTTCTCTTTAGCAGTTCATTATCTCTCTTCTCTTCAATCTCTGTTAGCTTCGACATTATGAATGCTCTAAATTCCTTATCAGACATTTCCATGATTTTCACCGAACTGCTTGTGGATGAGGAAGAGTTACTCTTTTCCCTTGGGGGAGAGGTATTTTCTCATTTTCCCATATTTCTCGTGATCTGGCGGTGATTTCTTGTCATCTGATGGATGGAGTGTTTCTTTCAAATTCTTGAAGTTCAGTCTAAATGTTCAGGAGCAAGCAGACAGAGGTGATCTAGAATCTCTTTGCCATTCTGTTGTGATTGCTGGAGCAGCAGATTCAGAGGATATTGGGGAATATTTTAACCCTATTAGTATTTGGATGTTTAGCTACAGTGCTCTTAGATCTGTCACTAGCTCATTTGTTGGAGGCTGAATTATCAGTAGAAAATCTTTCATTCCCTGAAAAATCTAGTTCGTTGGCACCATGTGGGACCTTCTCCTGAAGGCCCGGCTTCTTCTGCCTTGTTTTTTTTTTTTTTTTTTTTTTTTTTTTTTTTTTTATGCCAGAGGGCATGTTCCCTTGCCAGAGAGAGGAAAAAAAAAAAAAAAAAAAGACAGTAAGAGAAGGCAAAAAAGAGAGTATGCCCCCAATGGAGCATGGTTATACTACAGTTCCTCCTCCTCCATTTCTCCACCCTGTTGGAATCCTGGGCATACATGCACACATGCCCAGTGTGTTTTCCAAGCTGCCAGAGATCTAACTCCCTAAACCACAAGGCCATGGGGCCATCCCAGTGCTTTCCTTTAACTCACACTGTTACTACAAGAGAGAACTGTTTTATGATGGTGTGATGTGGAGGAGGAGGAGATGATGAAGGTGGTTGTAAGTATCTTACAAATGAGAATGTTTTCCCCAGCCCTCTGAAATGGGAGCTGAGGACAGTGAGATCCAGAGCTATGGACCGAAGCTTTGAATCTTGGCTCCATCACTTGATTATGTGAACCTGGGAAAGGAAGTTAGCTTCTCTAAGACATTTCATTTCTCTGTAATACGGATCTAATACCACCTCATTAGACATTTAGTTCAGTGTCTGATATATTGCATTGTTAGAAAAGTTATGACTTTTTTTTCCTATATTTTTATATGCAAAGATGGACCATGACTTTCCCAACAACCCAATATATTTGGTACTTAGTAAATAGTAGCAATCATCATTTATAGACAAATGTGGTAGCTTGACATTTTGTCCCTAAGCACACTGAAGATGGTAGGCCATTCATGGATGTAGTTTCTCATTTCACCAGGAAACCCCTTCCAAATGGCTATTTGAGTGTTTTAGAATATCCTCAGATATCTATCCCAGGAAAAATTGTTCTGCGTTGCTTCTCACTCTCTCAGTGCCTATGTATATAGGCCATACCGTTCGTTTAAGTAGGAGTTAAAATCAAAACATTTCCCTGAGCACTTTCTGGTTGCATTTACTTGACTGACGCAAGAAATTTTATTATACTGATTTACACACTTATGAATCATCTGGTAAAACCAGCTGTTCCTACTAAATGTATTAAGGCCAAAATTAATTTCTTAAACTTTGATTCCGTTTAAAGTTTAAACAAGAATCCTTAGCTATGGACGATTATTGGCTGGAAGGTAGAAGTATATATCTCATGTGCAAAGGAAATGTCAAGACCATATCAATATTTTATTCTATTGTACATTAGCCTTGCTGAAGACTGCAGTCAAGCCTAATGTAAACAGCTCACTATACGTGCACGATTGAAACCAACAAAAGGTGCAGATTGATCCTGAATATTTTCAATATCGAAATTTTACAACACTGCTTGAGCTATTTTATCTATTAATTACTTTCAAAATGGATGAAGCAGTAACATTGAACTTGAGCTAATTATGTTTAAATTAAATATAGGCATTTAAAATAACCATTTGAATTAAATACAAGACTTGGGCAACTAATCATTAATAGTGGAATTGGGAACTTGAGATTTATCTTTCTGAAACCACTTGTACCACATTTCTAATGAGGTTTTTCCTCTACTTAAAGGAACAACTAAACGTGTCTTCCTGATGCAGCAGCTACTAAAAGATAACCCTTTCTGGGTCACGGTTGTCAATTTTACTACAATCTCTTAGTTCCAAAACTGTATTTACTATTTGCTGTTCCATTGCCAACTTAACTTATATTTTGGCTCTATAAACACCTAAGAAAAACTTGAACAATTATAATACCATTTACTACTGTCAAAGAAAGTAAAAATTTTGTAACATTTTGAATACTTTCTTTGTTTTTTGGTTATAGGGTGAGTGAACTTGCTGGAGAGATACAGAGAAAAAGAGAGGGAAAGGATAAACAACTCCCTCCCCAGGGAAATAGTCACACCATAATCTCTTCTCCTCCATCTCTCTCTCCTTTTGGAATTTTGAGCATATATACACACACACATTCAGCTTCTTTTTCAAGCTGCCAGATCTGAAACTTGAACCATGGACTTGGCCACATGGGATCAGGCTGTCCCAAGCAGAGGCCACGGAGTTAGTCCTTTTTTATATACCATTTATTAAGGAGGTTCTGATGGAGAAAAATCTAAATACTTCTGTTATTTAACTTTTCAAAAATGCTATTACAACTTCTAGAATAATAAGGAATGATACTACAAAAACTTCATGTTATAAACTGTGGCCATATGTACCTGAACTTTATGATTTTAAGAATATAGAAATACATTCATATATATATATATATATATATATATATATATATATATACACATACATATACACACACACACACACACACATATATATATATATATATATATATATATATATATAAATGTATATGTTTCTAGCAACCTGTCAGCTTGGTCTTACAATGCAGTTTGTCAATCATTTAGCATATACTCTTAACACATGGTCATGCTTTCTAAATGTTGTAAATTAAATGAACAAGTATATTGATACATTTATAAAGTACAAGGATTCTCTCAAAAATTCATTAAGAGTCCCAGTGACAGAAGGAGCAGCAGAGAAGCAAAGGCCACTCAACCTGAGCTAATCACCAAAGACCCCCACCTAGCCTGCAGTGGGGGAGGAGGGACTGCTCTGGTCTTCAAGGACTAGCACTTGGTTTCTACAGTCCCAGAGATAGAAGGTAGGAGCTGCTGCCTCAGCTGTGCTGATGCTGCCCTGCCCCACACCTATCCAGGAGCAGCAAGGAAACAGAGGCCACTGTCCTGAGGTGACCACTACGGCATCCTGCAGTGGGGGAAGAGGGGCTGCTCCAGTCTCTGCACCATGAAACATGCTGCACATAAACTGCACTACCACCTTACATTCTACTCGTCCTTCTTAGCCTCTAGCCACATGGGGATCAGAATGGTTTGGATATATAGGAACCAAATACCTGACGATAGAGAGGTTTTGGAGGAATTATCACCCCCCAACCCTTCCATCAGTAAAAGGAAAAAAACTGTCTTCTGATAACCTGAACCTAAAACTCCCACTGTGGATTCTACACTCTCACTCAGAGTAGAGAGGGGAAACTGGCACAGAACTAACTTACACCATAGGGAAGTGTACCAGCACACAACTACAGAAACATTCCAATGTAGGAAGACATGAGTATGGCATCAAATGGCAAAAAGAATCAAAGTAAAGAGGCCAGTAGGTGGGGTGGTGGTTGGGGTGCTAAACTCCAACATAACCAAATGTAGTTAAAGTCCTGGACCTGGCAGCTTGCTTTCTCACTTCCCTCGCCCTATCTCGGTCTCTCTCTGGTGAACACACATGCCCTATAGCAAATTAAAAATAATAATTAATTAATTAAATAAATAATTCTTTTAAAAAAATCAAAAGAGTCCCAAGAAAGAGTTGAAAATCAGGAAATACCTTCCTCCCAAAAGAACATTATAACTCATCACCAACAATGGATAAAACACAAGAGAATACAGAAATGTCAGAAAAAAATAATTTAGAATATTCATCATAACAAAACTCAATGACATGCAAGAGAAAACAGACAACAAATTCCAGGGGATGAGAAAATCCTTCCATGACTTGAAGGAGGAATTCCAAAAAGAGATAGATTCCCTGAAAAAGAATCAAACAGAATTCCTGGAGATAATACAATGCAAGTAAATCAAACAGAATTCTTGATCAGACCACACAGAAGAAAGAATCTCTGACCTTGAAGACAAAACCTCTGATTCAATTCAAGCAACTGAAAAGAATGGAAGAATAACCATTAAAAATGAGGACATGTGGGAAATCCTAGACATTAAACAGCCAAATGTCCACATAATAGATTTTCCAGAAGATGAAGAGACAGGTAAAGACATAGAAAGTTTCTTTCATGATATATTAGCTGAAAACTTTCCAAATTTAAAGAGGCATGTTGTCATCCAAATCCAGAAAAAAAAAAAAGTCACTAAATAGATTTAACATAAGTAGGTCTTCTCCAAGGCATATCATAGCCAAATTGGTAAAATCAAAGACAAAGACAATATTCTAAAAATGGCAAGAGAGAATTGCCAAGTTATTTATAAATGTTACCCCCATTAGACTAACATCAGACTTTTCAACTGAAACAATGCATGCAACGAAAGAGTGGGAAGACATATTTAAAACTCAGGGGAAAAAGAAGGAACAATTTCAGCCAAGAATACTATACCCAGCAAGATTATCCTTCAAAGAAGAAGAAATAAAATCATTCCCAGATAAACAAAAGCTGAAAAAAAATCACCAAAACTAAACTAGGTCTTCAGAAAATACTTAAAGGAATACTGTACTAGGAACCTAAAAGGAGATAAATAGAAGTAAGAGAACACAAAGCAACTGGAAAAACAAAATAAGAGTAATAAAGTGACAGGATAAGTCCACACATATCGATAATAACACTGAATGTGAATGTATTAAATTCCCCAACTAAAAGCCACAGATTGGCTCAAAGGACAAAAAATAAGACCCCTCTAAATATTGCCTACAAAAAACACAACTCGTTAACAAAGACATACATAGAGTAAATATCTTGGAACATTAATATTCATAGCATCAGTTTGTTGAGCAAGAATGTACTTTGAACCTAGTTTCCAGTGATCAAAAACAACAGAACATTTTAGAATGCATGAACTGAATGATGATCACTGTACTGGATGGAAACCACCTTATTACCGAAGTATAAACTACAAAATTCTCATCTTTAGTTTCTCAGCAGAGCTAAGGATTTTCTGAACTGTTAAATTTTGAATACCTCTATGACACCCCATCCATTTTCTCTCTTGACTTAACGAAAGTGTTAATCATGACTATCATAAGTATCATATTTTCCAGTAAACCATAAATGTAACAACAAAACAAAAACAAATGAAAAACAATTGAGAGCTTTGTAAGAGAAAGTATCTGCATGCTAAAAATTCAGGTTCCACTGTTATACACACAAGCAAGTTTAAGTACAGTTCACCAATTATTTAATAGACAGTTGTCTCAACAGGTTGAATATTACATTTATATATTTAGTATTATAACCATTATTTATTGTATAAAACTAGAAATCAGAGGAAACATCCAAACTGTTACATGCAGTTAAGTTTTTCTTTGGAATGAATTTAAAGAAGGCCAAAATCAAGAACTTTGTAAAGTCTATAAATCATCAAATCACAGATTTTTACCACGTCTTCACTTTTAAACATCTCTTTTCAATTTTTTTTTCTTTTTCCAGTACTTACTTCTTTATATACAGTATAGTACTGTGGTCTTACAAGAACTCACAGTGAGTGAGTAAAAGTTTTCTTTTTCTGTCTATTCCTAATGAGTTTTGTACAATTTTACCTATCTCTAATTGGAACAATGATTGGTACCAGAGATAATGTTAAGATTATAACTCTTATTTCTCACAATCCTCTATATGGAAATTACAAATCCTTTTTTAATTGGCTTTATTAAGGTTATCTTTGCTTTCAAAAATTTGTCCTCAATAATTTATGAGACTTTTTGTTTCTGACTGTTAATTACTCTGTTGTTCTTTACAATTATATTTTACAGTAAAGAACATCATTGAAAATTTAATATTTATTTCCAAAATAACCAGTAGAGTGAATTTCAATTGTACACAACATAAGGTAATATGTTGAAGATGGTGAATATGTTTATATCAACTTACTACATCATATGCACTTTTTAAAACCCTACTCTACCCTACAAAAATGCATAGTGATTACACATAAGTCATAAATTACAATATAAGTAAAAATAGAAAAAAGAATAAAAAATCACACACCATTCTTCACAGTATATAATACTTGATAATAGTAAAAATGACTGTTACTGATTGATTTATATTTTTACTATACTGTATTTTATATCTTTAGAGTATACTCTTGCTTATAAAAATTAAGTTTATTGTTCAGCAGCAAAAAAAAACCCTTTTCATGTAAAATGCATATTATAAAAAGATTATACATGGATTTTTAAACATTTTTGCACCAGGATACTCATACTTCAATCCCATTTTTCCATAAACTTTTCAAGTGCCTTCATATCTTTAAAAAGGCTCCCTCTTAAAATCACTTGTGTCGTGGGACCAGCAGTTAGCATAATGGCTATGTAGCTGAACTCCCTGTAGTTGACTGCGGTTCGAGTCCTGGACCCGGTGGCTTAAACTCACGCCAGGCGTGTGTGTGTGTGTGCATGCCCAAGATCCTGAGAGGAGAATGGAGGAGAAGGGATTGAGGCGTGGCCATCCCCCCTAGGGGGTGATTTCTCGCTTTCTGTCTCTCTGTCTCCGTCTTTCTGGAGAGCACACACACCCTATAGCAAAAACCTCTCCACAAAAAAAAAAAAAAAAAAAAAAAAAAAAAAAAAAAATCACTTGTGTTGTATCTTACCTTTTACTTTAGCCTACTCAATAAGAAGAGCTGATAAGGCCTAAGTACATCTACTCATAACTTTGAAAGCAGTGTTTGTTTGTTTGTTTTCTATTATCTGTTGCTTTTCTATATTCTAGAATTAGTACAAATGCTAAGAATCTAAGACAGTAGTGCCTCCGCTGGTTTAGAGGAGGTGATTTAAAAGGAAGTTAGCTTGTTTAGTTCTTTGAACTAAATACCTGCAATTACTGATTGTCACATTTTTCTTCTGTTGTAAAAACTGAGCTAATTGAAGGCATTACCCTTAGGGGATGAGTTCTATGGTGTAATAATGTTGAGTGCCCTCTTGAGTTTAGCATTTTAATTATTCATAATTATAACGATTTCTGTTTATTTGGGAACTTTGAAATAATTCTAGCTTATCAAACAAATTGCAAATAGTTGAGACGTTGTTTTGTTTCATACTGAAGTCAGCAGGCCTGTGTATTTTCCAATAAGTTCTTACAAACTATAAAGCCTTGAAAAGTTTATGGAAAAATGGGATTGAAGTATGAGTTTTTGGCTAAAATATGAGCATAATTGATAAGTGTCATGTCCTAAGATAACTGGATGCACTTTTTTCTACTCTTTCCCTTATTTCTTTAGAATTATATGGGCAATATTTGGGGTTGTGAGACAAAGAGCTAACAAGAACCCAAGTGGAAGAATTAGAAATAATTTATGAAATTATGTTAGGGCCACCTGGTGGTGGAGTGGCTATGGTGGCTGAATCTCATGTGGCCAACTACACAGCTTTAGTCTCAGACCAGCAGCTTGAGAAAGGTGTGTGTGCATGTGTGCCCAAAATCCAGGAAGGAGAAATAGAGGAGAAAGGATTATAGCTGACCATCCCCTACATGGGGCGCCTTCTCACTTTCTCTCTCTCTCTCTCTCTCTCTCTCTCTCTCTCTCTGTATTTTTTAAGCAAGTGTGTGCTTGCCCTCTAGCAAATATAAAAAGAAAGGGAAAAAAGAGAAATAAAAGAAAGTATGTTAATTAGAGAAAAGGAAATCTCATAGATTCATTAAGTGGCTTTTATTAGACAAGGATATAAACGCTTAAGTTCTTTTTATTTTCTCAAAAGAGACTGTGTGTGTGTATGTGTTTGAGTTTGTGTGTGTGTTTGCTTTGCTCCCCAAGTTTTTTTGCATGCAATGGACAGAACCAAAAGATGAATTTCTGAGCCATTTAAGACCAGAATAATCTTTGTGTCTACTCTTATTCAATATATATTAGTGATAATGGTGTAATCTATTGAGATGTCATATATATTCTTTTTGTTGAGGGAGAGAGGTTTTTGCTATAGGGTGCGTATACTCTCCAGAAAGAGAGACAGAGAGACAGAAAGCGAGAAATCACCCCCCAGGGGGGATGGCCACACCGCAATCCCTTCTCCTCCATATATATTCTTAATAGTCTCCTGAAGCAATCATTAAATAATACTTTTTAAAGAAAGAATTTGGCATTTCATCTGGGGTTTTTTTTTTTTTTTTTTTTTTTTTTTTTTTTTTTTTTGTCTCTTTCGTTCTGGCTATACCTCCCAATACAACACTTTAGTGATAAAGTCAAACATACACTCTGCAGCTACAATATCACTCAGGTCTCCTGCTAGCCTATATTCGACTTTGAAAGAAGCAGCAATTGCCTTCTATATTCAAGTAGTAGCAAAGTTAAGAATGATTGATATGGATGATCATTGTATGGCAGTACAAAGGTCGGTCTGGAGACAGGTAATACTGCGCAATACCTCGCTTTCTTAAGGAGACTAAATTTAACCACTCTTACCGAAAAACCTCAGGAGCCGGATCAGAGACAAGGTTTTGCTGTAAGAACATTATTTGAAAATACATGTGGGTAGCTCCCAATTTACAAGCCTATCTCTGATCAAAGAGAATAAATGATTACATTTTCCAGGGTTAAGCTTGAATGTAATTTCTGGTCCTCAACAGCAAATTGTTTAATAAAGGTACTCAAAGTACATGGGGTGCGAGGGAAGAACAAGCAATGTTCTGATCATTCACAATATACTTTCTGACACAATACATCTTTAAAATCTTTTACCACAGCTACGGAGGAGCAGCAAGGGAAAAAAAAAAAAAAAAAAAAAAAGACTAATTGGAGAATCACTTTGCTTCCGTGTCCACCCCTAGGTGCTAACAAGCAGGGAACAAACGAAAAGGACAGCCAGTAGGTGAGGAGAGGCCATGGAATACCCACCAACTAGATAATCATCGCTGGAATAATTGGGAAGTGTCTGAATGTAGGTATGTGTACTGAGGACTACTGCTTGCTAGCAGCCTTCCTCTAACTTTCCCTACTGCCATCTGCGGCGCACACCTGCCTTCTCATCCGCCTTTTGACCCACCACTTGGCAGGCACGCACACATGCATTCAGCTCTCACAAACCTCAGGGTTCCTCCAGTGGGAGGTCTTCCCACCTCTCCTGGGCTTTTAAAACATTCTCCAAAATGACTTGAAAACTGCCTCTCACTCTTGTCTCAGTGTTCCTGTGGAGGAACTTGCCCTCACTGAAACCGATACCCATTTCATGAACACAAAAATCCTTTGGCCTTGCCTTCCCCACTGTCTGAAATAACTCTCCCAACTCCTCTTGGCTGGTTTGAGTTCTGTTTGGTTTCCAAGGTCAAAGGCAAGTTCCATCTGCATTACAGAATCTTGCTGTTTTCGCTATTCCCTTTATTTGCCTTCTTCCCAAATGTACAGCACTTGGGGTTATCCCCCTTTCCTGGCATTTCACAGGTCGTCTCATTATTGCTTTCATCTCTCTGTGCATATGCCATGTGTCCTCAGTGTGCCAACAGCTTATTTCTGGAAAAGACAGGATCTGTTGAATTTTAGTATACAAGAATCTAAAGGGAGGTGAAACAGGGGTGTAATGAGCTGCTGAGATACAGCAAGACAACACAGGAAGTGGTTATGAGCAGGTTCTGCAGCTGGACTATCTGGGTTGACTAGCTGGATGACCTTACAAAGACTTTTTAAAAAAACTTTCTATAGTTGGGTGACCTTGACAAAGACTTTAAAAAACTTTCTATGCCCTAATTTCCTCATTTCTAAAAAAGGGATGGATAACAATACTGTCCACCTCATTGGACAGAAAAAAGTTAAATATGTTAATAAATATAAAGGGCTGGGACCAGCAGTTAGTGTAATGGGTATGTTGCTAGACTCCCATGTAGTCGACTGTGGTTCGAGTCCCGGAACCAGTGGCTTAAATTCATGCTGGGCACGTGTGCATGTGTGCCCAAGATCCTGAGAGGAGAAAGGAGGAGAAGGGATTGCAGCGTGGCCATCCCCCCTGGGGGGTGATTTCTCGCTTTCTATCTCTCTGTCTCTCTCTGTCTGTCTGGTGAGCGCATGCGCCCTATAGCAAAAAACAATAAAATTAAAATTAAAAATAAATAAATAAATAAATATAAAGGGTTTAGAATAATGTCTACATATAAAGCACTCAAAAATTATTACCTCTCTAGTACTGGCTAATATAATAAATATGGTATAATATGAAGTAAATTCCATCTCAATAAATGTTCTCAGTAATGCTATAAAGTAGATGGCATCATCTCTGTTCTCAAAATAGGAACACTGTGGCCCCGAGAAATCAGGTCAGTCTATACTGGCTAAAGGAGACAGGATCAAAACCAACTGTCTAACCTTAAACCCTGTTTTTTCTGAACATAAATTCGCATATAAGCATCCGGTGACTAGTTGTTGTTGATAATGATGAAATTTAATCTCCCCTATTCTTAAAAGTTTAAACCAAATTATGCTGAGATTTCATTAGATTTGGTCTTTTGGAAAATACTTTGAGCATGAAGGTTTTTAGTTGATTGTGATTATCTTGTTATACAGTCTAAGCCAAATGGGTAGAGTTATAAGTTCTTTTTGGTCTATTAACTCAGAGAACTAAAATTCAGTTCAACAGGTATTTCTGTCCCAAGGCACTTATGGGGAAGAAGGGAAAAATACCAAATGACTACTCCTATCCTCAAATATTTTATAGTAATGGAACCACAACAGAGATACCTAACATTTATAACCTCTCATTCTTAGGCTCAATTTGAGACTAGCCCTTCTACCTGTCTCACTCACCCCATGTAATTGTCTAAAAAAATAATACTTTGAGCTTAAGTGGAATATGCCACTTAAAAGTAAACTATACATTTATATGAATTAGTTTATAAATTATTTTATTCTATTTGAAATTATTTGGGAGAATTTACTAAGAACTCTATAATATTGACAGACTAGGGGCCAGGCCATGGTGCTGTGGTAATGCAACTGGACCCATATAGAAAGATACTGGGTTCATGTCCCAGGATATACCTGTGCATGCCAGGCATGTGTTCATGAGGCCATGATCTGGGACTGACTGAAGCTAGGAATTTAACATGGCATAAAGAACTAGTCAGGAGACCAGCAGGTGGCATAGTGGTTAAGGTGCTGGACTCCCATGTAAGTAAACCATGGTTTGAGTCCTGGACACAGTGGCTTGAAGTTCATGCTGGGGCGCATGTGCATGGATGCCCAAAATCCTGAGAGGAGAAAGGAGAAGCAATTGCATTGCAACATGGCCATCCATCCTGGAGAGTGATTTTTTGCTTTCTATCTCTGTCTCCTTCTGCCTCTCCAGCTCTGTCTCTCCAGCAAGCATGCACCCTATAACAAAAATCTCAGAAAAAAAAAGAAAAAGAAAAAGAAAAAGAAAAGAAAGTAGTAGTCAGAGTGCTTGTCTCTCTCTCTGTTTTTTTTTAATTTTCTCTCTTGTTATAAAGTAAATAAAACGTTTTTTAACATGGCACTCTTGCCTCTTTTAGAATCTCTTTGTCTAGGAAATCATCGACAAATTGTATTCTTGTCTCTTGCAAAATTCCTTGACTGTTGCTACTTCATCTATGTATCTATAGTACTAGGCACTCTCCAAGGATGTAGTACTAGGTCATCGGAAAAGTCATGACATAGTTTTTCTATGCAAAAATGCATCATGACTTTTTTGATGACCCAATAGATAATAGATAAGTACTTGGTTAAATTGAACTTTGCCACCATATTGATTGAGTGCTATTCCCTCCTGGTTTACCACTTAATTCCAGATCATTTCAGAGACCCTCAGTAGGTCTAAGGAGTTATCTTTAGGTGAAGTAGCAGCAAGAGTAGAGATTGGAAAGATATTTTTTGAACATTTAAAACTATTCAGTTATTAACTTTATATACATCATTTCATTTAATCTTTAAAATAACCTATGAAGTAGTCATTGTTATCCCTGTTCGCCATCAAGGAACCTAAAGTCCAGAGAGTTTAACTAACACAATTAAAAATCACATAGGTGGTAAGAAAGAATTTCCAGCACTAATGAAATCCAAAGACCAAGCAAATGATACAGTAGTTTGGAAATTAAGTGAGCCCTGGATAGAGTCATGAGGCTGGTATTCTGTTTTGATACTAACTTCTAGTGACCTCAGGCATAAAATATAACTTCTTTGTGCCTCAGTTCCCTTATCTCACAATTACTATGAGGATTAAAAGAGTTTATTTGTAAAATATCTTTGAAATGATCAAGACGTTATAAACACAAAGATAGTTATGAGTCAGGTAAATAGAAACACTGAAACAATAAGTCTCCAGATAGTTTCAGATCCCTGGCAGATGATGGGAAAGAAGCAGAAGCAATAAAATGAAACAAAAATCAGAGATATAGAAACACATGTCTGTGTAGGGATTTGGAGGAGCAAATCTAGAAAAGATTGCTCCAAAGAGTCTAGTACCAATGTTGATCTGATGCTGTTCAGTTGTCAGTTTCTGACTGGCAGTTACCCTTATAATATGTTATAGTATGTTTTGTTTCTGTTTTGGTTTTTAGAGAGATTTTTGCTATAGGGCGCATGTGCTTGCCAGAGAGAGAGAAATCAAGAAATCACCCCCAGGGGGTATGGTCACGCCACAATCCCTTCTCCATTCTCCTCTGGGGATGTGGGGCATGCATACACACGTGCCCGGCATGAGTTTAAGTCGCCAATTCCAGGACTCAAACCATGGTCAACTGCATAGGAGTCCAACAATGAATCCATTACTCCATCTGCTGGTCCCAATATAGCATATTTTAAATGTAGGTATAGTGTCCATAATCACTAAACCGAGGACTGAACATAATACAAAACACTAGAGGTCAGGACTGTTACATATGGAACCATGTGGCTTGTTTCTTAAGGAATGATTGTATGGCAAGCTACGCATTTAGAGCTTTAAGAGTGACACTGTTCGTAAATACATGGTTTTTAATGTACAGGTGCACCTTCCATAGTCCCTGAAACACCTCAGAACCTCAGTGGGATCCAACCTTCTGCTGCTTGAAACAATCTCTTCAACAGTTTTTCAAAGGAGTTAATGACACTTTTAAGTTGTGGCTGGTGTCTGGTTTTGACCTTGTAGGTGTTGAAGTCAAGTAAATGCATTTGATGAGCTATTAAGCACATGCTTCAGTTGTTATGATAGTAAAAACAGCTCAGTCTTATAAAACTGTGAAGTGCTTTCTGTTTCTTAGCACTTAATTGCATTCCTACTGAGTTTAGATAATAAGTCATTAATCTCAGCACATGACACAGTACATTTATTTAGATTCAAGAAAGTGACCCATATTTTTTCTATTCTTTTTGTTTTCGACATCACCTCCTAGAGTTTTTAATAATTGTATTTTAACCTGAATGAGAACAGATAGCCTAGCTGATACTTTAAGCAGTATTAAAGGAGTCAAAAAGGAATTAAGAAACCACTTTAATATGCATTTTGTCAAAGCTTGCTTAGAGGAGGCCTGTACTTCCAAGATTGACTGCTGAGATGGAAAAACTGTGATCAATTGCTCAATTTCATCTGTCCAATTTCAACTGCCAAGTCTTTAAAAATAAAGGTCTATGACAATAACACATTTTACTTTTTAAAAAATAGACTCCTTAGTATTTGCAGTTTATCATTACTGTTGATTATTAAGCATCATGATGATAGACTGGGTGACAAAATAATGATTGCAACAGTTCAGCAATAAATTGCCAATCTGGGGAACATTTTGGGATCATAGGTTTGGTTACAAAGATATTTTGAAAACTATAAGTCAATATACAAATACTGCTTATAAGAATAATTTTTATAATCCCCAATTATGTTTTACTGCAAGGTAGTAAGACACAAAGACAAATGTCCTACCTCTTTCACTTAAAAAGCATTAATGAGCATGTATTCTATAGCAGGACCTCTGAAAGAGGACTCATAAGAGTTATAATAATACCTGCTATTCAGAGAGTGTCTACTCTATGCTAGACATTTTAAATCATTCTTAGTCGAGAATATTCCTGAAAAGAGATTTTATTTTCTAAACAGATGGGGCAATTGAGGCTAAAATAGGTTTATAAATAGATTAGTAAACTAGCTAATGGCAGCACCACAATTCAGATGCTAGTCTCTGAGACACCTATACCCATGCTCTTTAACTCCAAAAGTTCATGGGAAAAATGGAATTAAAGTACAAGTTTATTTTGTTGCAAAAATTTTTTTGAAATCCTTGCATACATTTTTCATAGTATATATTTCCTGTGAACTCTTTGAAGATACCTCATATTACAGAAGATGGGAAGTAATGAGCAACAAGAAAATATCTCAAACAAAAACAGTGATAATATCTGCCCGTTATTAAGGTACCAGGTACTGAGCTAGGTGCCCTGAGATATTAAAACCATTATTCTAATAGGTAGCTCAAAATGGTTGACTACTTCTCAAGTGTTTTCAAATTAATTGGGTAATAATATTCCGGTTTGCCTTAGGAGAACTTCAAAGGCGTGGAGTTACTGGTTTGAGATGGCATACCAAGGAAGGAGCAGAACCGAGTAGCCAACTCAGGGCTCATTGGGCTTCCCAATCTGTGCTCTTTCTATTACACAGTATTATAGGCTAGATCATGTGTCTGATTTATAAAATACAGACTCTGGACTGCTGCATACTTATCCTTTATTACTTTTAAATTATTTCTGGAATCGTTTCAATTTTACATAGACATGACTAACCTTAGGGTTACAAGAACTTTAGGAAAGTTACTATTAGTTCAATACATTTGTACTAGTTTGTGTTTATTTTAATTCTGCTCATGTTTACCTTAAAGTGAGATTAGAACCTGATAAATCCCATGTGTTCTGCTCATGTTTTACAGTCTAGAATTTCAGTAAAAACTTTTTTAAAAAGTGAATTTGCAAGTATTGAACTCAGGAAAACTGCCTAACAAATGAACTTGCTGTTCTGAAATACCTCAAGTTATAATTAGATCTCATCCTCATCTTTCTAGAAACCTAGAGCAAAACTTTGCATTCCTTCATTAAACAGGTGTGTATTGACTGCCAGCTATTTCAAAACTTTATGTTAGGAATATTGGCAGGTAAGAAGTGAAAAACAAACAAAAAACGCCTTGTCCTCAAAGAACTACACAAATTAATTAGGGAGGGGAGACACGGTGCCCATTAAGCAACAAAAAGCAAATGTACGTACAACTGCAATGGTGAAATAAAGCATGCTTAATACCAAAACAACAAAAAAGAGTGCTCTAGCTTTATGGCTGGAGGTGCTAAGGATTGAAGTAGCCCAAAAGAAGGAAACCAGGTTGACAGAGAACTTGGGCAGCACTGGGCAGTCAGGCATGTATTATTATGGAAATGTCCAGTCAGCAAGCACAATTACAATTTCTCCTGAAGATTTGGGCAAGAAAACTGAAGAGAGATGACGAAGAAGGGGCAAGGCCAGACAGCCAAAGGCTTTGATTCTAACCAAAGACTGGTCTTTGGCCTCTGGGTAATGGGGGAGTTATTGAAATTTTTGAACAGAGGAGTGACATAATTAAAATAGTGCTTTAAAAAAGATGAATTGGGCAGGTCTAGGCAGGATGGATTGGTAGATAGAGAACAGAACAAAGAAACTACTGCAATAATTCAGGTATAAGGTGATGAGGTTCTCGACAAAAGTGACAAGAGAAACGGAAGGAAATAAATGTAAGAGATGGCACAAGGAAATATATGAGAGAAGGGGATGACCAGTCTTGGGGCAAGGGATACAAAATACACTAATTTTACATTCTATTTTGGAACTGTTATACATTGGAAGTATATAGAGTTCATGAGATATTACATAGAATATTCCATCTGAAATGCCCTTGGATTAGAAAAAGGTATTACTTTTACTCAATGCAGCATTTCTTTTGGCAAAATCTACAGTGAACCCCAGCACTTCAAGAAATAATAAATACTATTGTAAAAATGACTGAGAGAATAAGTTTAGCTTTATTTTATAACAATAATAACACTTCGAGTTATAGGATGGTAGCACAGTTAGGTAAGTAAATTCAGTTAAACCATGTTTTGTTTACCTCCAAAATTCTAATTTATTAATTTAGCTGTCATTATATTTTCTACCACACTAATGTTTTAAAACTATGAATTGATTAATTTTTTTTTTGAGAGGTTTTAGCTATAGGGTACGTGCGCTCGCCAGACAGACCAAGAGAGACATAGAGACAGAAAGCGAGAAATCACCCCCCAGGGGGGATGGCCACGCTGCAATCCCTTCTCCTCCATTCTCCTCTCGGGATCTTGGGCACGCACGCACACGCGCCCGGCGTGAATTTTAAGCCATCGGGTCCGGGACGCAAACCGCGGTCGACTACGTGGGAGTCCAGCAACATAGCCACTACGCTAACTGCTGGTTCCCTGAATTGATTAATTTGGGAGTGGATTACTTTCACAAATATATTAATAAGATTGTCCAGTAATTTGGGATTTTCTTGGTGCCTTCCTCCATGAATTAACTCCATTATCTTCCAAATATCTTTGCACAATAATTACTTTACTTTATAGATGGGAAAAATGGAGCCACAGAGAAAGTGAATTAATGATTTATTCCAAGTACTGTGAGAGTTCAAGAGACTTTCTTTCCTGTGGGTCCAGCGGAATACACTGGTAAAATAAGATTAGAAAGTGAACAGTATTATTTTTTGCTATTTATGTTTAGTAAAAATACTGAGTGCCAGGCAAATGCAACCTTCTTCCTTAACACAGATGCACACACACATACACACACACTCACACACTGTTAACATTACTGTATGTGTGGATATATATATATATATATATATATATATATATATATATCGGTTACTTCAGAAGCAAGTGTCATTTTAGTATTACTTGGATGCTGTTTTTAATGCATCAAGTAAAACATATTGTGGCTTCTAATATTAATTCATTCCCCACTTAGCATTGTTAAAAATATTTATGATCTAGTGCAGAGAAAAACACATTGTTATCCATTTTCTTCAGCTTTAATATAAAAGCATTCTTGAGCTGTTTTCTAGGAGGAATGTTGTCAAAGTTTGATGGTAATTTATGTTGTCAGTCCATTAAGTTGATTTTATGGCAGCCAACACAACTATTGTCCATTTAGGAGAAACCTGAGGACCACTCTAGGTCTCCGCAAAGGCCGTTTGATACCTGCCCTCTCGTGCGGCTGACCTTGAGGGGAGCTGGGTTTGATAATTTATGGCAAACACCATCCAGGAAGACCCATTTGCAAGATTCACTGTCATTTAGTGCTAAATGATCATTGCTGAGTCCAGAGACAATCTGAGCTCCTGACAGAGCAATCCCATAAAAAATATTGCCTACCCACCCAGGTGTCCTTTCCAATTATCTGGAGTAGAAATTAATACTTTTAAAAGCTGCTAGTTTTTGAAAGGTTATTACAATTTATTCCAGTGGTTTCTTTTGCACATTATGATGAATTAGTTTATTACGCCATTATTTTCCATGTCAGCTTTTTAGAAGATTGAACCATAATGTTGAAGCATTAGTGTGAATGGCAAACATACTATTTTACAGCTGAGTAATATATTTCTTTGAGAAAAATGTGCTCAGTTTTTAATAACAGGTAATTTTATGTTTATGTTCTCTAATGCTGTTGTCAAGCATTATTTATTTCTGTTTGGTAAGAACTGGAGAAGTTTCTTTTAAAATGTTAATGGTAGTTTAGACAGATTTTAGAGTCATAGTAAGAATATATTACTTAAAAGTAGAAAATATAAATTGTAAGTGTTTTTCCCTGAAAGCTAAGATTTTCTAAGATTTTCTTGACACCAATTTAATATATAGTCACTTCCAGAGAGAACAATACTTCTGCCTCAATATTTTCTCTAAATATAGTAGGGGAAGGGAATTTTTAATTTATTTTCTAAGATCTTCACGACTTTCAAGTTTTTCTTTAATGAAACGTCTTTGTTTGAAATGATTTTTTGCTTCTTTAAGTCATTAGAGATATTTAATAGTTTATAAGTACTTTTAAATAACATTAATTAGTGCTTGGATGGAGGTGTTTTTCTTTTTGTCCAGCGTTGTCATTTTCTGTCTATTAAAATAGTGAAAAAGTATACATAATTTCCTATTTAACCATGTATTAAAAAATGATCATTGTACCTCCATGTGACAAAGATTGATTAGAAGTATTCTATTTCTTTTTCCTTTTCTTTTGAGAGGTTTTTGTTATAGGGCACGTGTGCTCGCCAGAAAGATAGAAACAGAGAGAAATAAAGTGAGAAATCACCCCTCAGAGGGATGGCCACACCGTCCATTCTCCTCTCGGGATCTTGGGCACGCACGGACTTGCGCCCAACGTGAGTTCAAGCCACCGGGTCTGGGACTCGAACTACAGTTGACTATATGGGAGTCCAGCGACATAGCCATTACGCCAACTGCTGTTCCCACTATATCACACTCATTCATATGACAAATATGTTTAGAATGCCTATTGCATGGAGGCATTATACAACTCTGTGGAGTGGTGACATATTCACAGCAACATTTTAGAAATTCAGCTTTTTTATTTGTGTTACCATTACTTTTATTCCTATGGTTTTTGAAAAAGCAATATGACTCTACAAAATCCTGAATCTTGAGTAAACGGAACATGTAAGCAAATTCAGTAACGCCTCAGCAGCCTTGCATTTGCTACCTTTGATGGGACCAGTGCCTGCCAAAGGAAATGTTGTGGTTTTGTTTTCTCATCAAACACATTTGTTTCTTTAGCAAATGTTTTCAATGTTGAAGTATTTATTTTTGTTGCTATGACTAGAACGAATGTTAATTTTTGCAGAAATAAGATTCAAAACATGCCACAAATTTTTCCTATTGTGCCAGAACATTTTTTTGATAATGTAGACTAATAATATGAGTGCCAAAGTTTCTTTTTTGAGGAGGAACACTTTTTGTTGACATTTAGCATACTTAGAGCAAAATGCACACATTATTACCTCACTGGGTTTTCATAAAGCGAGCACACCTATCTGTGTGACCAGCACTTGAATTAAACAAGCACCCTGGGACCAGCAGTTGGCATAATGGCTATGTCAGTGGACTCCCATGTAGTCGACCGTGGTTTGAATCTTGGACCCAGTAGCTGAAATTCACGCTGCGTGTGTGTGCATGCCCAAGATCCTAAGAGGAGAATGGAGAAGAAGGGATTGAGGCATGGTCATCCCCCTGGGGGGTGATTTCTCGTTTCCTGTCTCTCTCTCTCTCTCTCTCTCTCTCTGTCTCTGGCGAGTGCACGCACCCTCTAGCAAAAACTTCTCCCCCCAAAAAAAAGAAAAACACCTTGTGTCCCCTTGCAATTATCACCCTTTGTCTCTAGTAACCACTTTCCTGGCTTATCACATCATAGATTAGGTTAGGCTATTTGTTTGCTTTTAGTTGTTGTTTGTTGTTATTTTTCATTCTTTCTGGAGAGTGCATGTGCTCACTTGAGGAGACACAGAGAGAGAAAGACAGGGAAAGCACCTCCAGTGGAGCATGGTCACACAGAAAGCCCTTCTTCATTTCTTCCTCCTTTTAGGAGTTTGGGCATGCATGCACGTGCTCCCAGTGTGCTTTTCAAGCCTCCGAGTCTAAGATTCAACTGCACAGTCAGTCCTGTGGGATCTAGCTGTCTTCACCACCACACCACAGGCTGGCCCTGTTTTTTGAACTTTATATAAATACAACCTCAACTTTTTTTGCTTATTATAATGTTCTTGAGATCCATCCATGTGGTTATATGTAGTTATACGTTGTTCTCATTGTTATATGGCATATCCCATCACTTAAATATATCATATTTTATTTACCCAGTTAGTGTGAATGATCACTGGGTTGATTCCAGTTTGGGATTATTGCAAAAATGCTGCTGTGAACATTGTCATGTATGTCTTTTAATGAGGTACAAAAGCATTTTTGTTGATTCTGTTCCCAGGAGCAAAATGGTCAGGCCCCAGGATAGAAATGAGGGGACTTCAGAAAGTTTGTGTATGAGTTTATTTTGATCAAAAAAAAAATACTGAAATTCATGCATTTTTTTAATAATATGCATTTTCCATGAACTTTTTGAAGCTACTTCAACCTGCTGCAGTTTTTTTTTTTTTTTTTTTTTCTTATAGGGCGTGTGCACTCGCCAGACAGAGAGAGAGAGACAGAGAGATAGAAAGTGAGAAATCACCCCCCAGGGAGGATGGCCACACCGCAATCCCTTCTCCTCCATTCTCCTCTGGGATCTTGGGCACGCACGCACACGCGCCCGGTGTGAGTTTAAGCCACCGGGTCTGGGACTGGAACCGCGGTCAACTACGTGGGAGTCCAGCGACATAGCCATTACGCTAACTGCTGGTCCCACCAGCTGCAGTTTTCATAGATGCAGCCAATCAGTTTTTATGAATCCTGATCATTTCTTGGTTACTAATTATTTTCCCCTGGACTTCAACCTTAAAAATAACTGGGAAGAACTGAGTAAACAATTCCTAGGTAACTCTTAGGCCTTGAATCTGTAATTCAGTACTTGTTTACATGGAGGGAAACACTGGCCTAGATTTCAACAAAAGACCGATAATGAGAATCTGCTGTTTGGTTTTCCATTATTTTCCTCTGTTTGCATTTGCATTTGGATTTGTTAATGAACCTGAGGATTCACATTTTATGCTAAATAGTGAAATTACAGCATCTGGTGCAGAAGAGTTAGAAAAAATTCTGGTTGTCCAATCATATGCTTCTTTGTAAGACAGAACACTTTTGCCAGATACTACCATTTTTCGTGTTAATAAGTAGCCACATGCAAAAAGGGCTTCTCTTCAATGTTCTGGACTATTTTTACTAGAATAAAGCAAAGACTTTGTGTCTGTATCCCTTGTGGAATTTTGCCTAGAACAATTACTCAATACATTTTATTTTAACACATTTATCCAGATTGCTGAATTTTTCGTATGGGCTTTGGGAGTTGCATGTAATCCCAGCTCTGCAACGGATTTTAGCTAGATCCTTCAGGTTTCTTCTTCATCTATTATATGGAGAAAATAAAAATAATAAAAAAAAATCTCTCAGGTTGCTAGCACATGTGAAGTGCTTGCACATCATCATCATCATAAAATCTGCACGTGATAAATACTCAATATACATTTGGGGGTGTTACTGGTTTTTCAGTTCTGAGGTGGATATTCTTCCATCCTCTGTCCAAAGATAGTAAATGTTCTGCTGTTCATAATTTATGGGTAGACAGACATTCTAAAGTCAATTAAAATTTGACAACTAGATTGTATTCTACCTTTTACTTTTCCACAAATATTTATTGAAAACCTACTAATGCTATGTATTATGCAAGTAAAGGAGATTGCACCACAAACAGAAACACAAAGCTCTTGGGGCTTGTGAGTTCATCTGTTATATAGTGCACTGTGACCAAGCATGAAAGGAAAGTCCAGACACTATGATGAGTTTTAACCAAAGAGGTACTTCAGTTCAGGAGGGCTTCCTGGAGGAAGCCACCCAACATATATATATATATATATATATATATATATATATATATATATGATAAGTGTGTGTGTATAATCGAAATGGTTAGATCAAGCTAGTTAACATAGCTGTCATCTCACATACTTAGCATTTTTTAATGTAAAAACATTTTTAACCTACTCTTTTAGCATTTTAAAGTATACTGTATGTTAAGTATTGTTACGATGCTGTGCAGTGGATTTCCCAAAGGGAATCCTCCTATCTCGCTGAAACGGTCTATCTTTGGACTGCATCTCCCCATCTCCTCATTCTCAATCTTAGGCCCTGGCATCATGGCTGTACTCTCTGAGATGCCAATGAGTGGTTTGAATTTGACTATCTCGATCAGATTTGTGTGTGATTGGTACACGGTGAAAGACAGATTGGATAGGAATAAGGAGGCAGGAAAGCCTCCTTATTATTAAAGGATGAATGGTATTGCACTTGGAGACCAAGGGTGGATCCATAATCCTAACTTGGACAGTGGGATGAATAGTCATGGTAGTCACTGAGGTTGCCAATGCAGAAGAAAGAGAGGGTCATTCATGGGAAATTAGGTATATGCTGCCAAGATGCGAAATCAGCTGGGTACCAATAATTATAGCCACCAGATTTGGAAACAAGATCTGTGGAATCTCCCAAGAAGAGTTTGGCTTTGGGCAAAGCAGGTACAAGTAATAAATGGGACTATAACCAAGAATTCATGGAATTCTAGGCAATTAATGGAATTAATGGAATTCCAGGATGCTGCATAACCATTTCATTAAGATAGTCCCACTGTTTCTTATCTGTTAAATACATATTTTTGAACTTAGCCCAACTACAAAATACTGCTTTTGATCATAATGGGTTTTCCATCACCATTTTGACATTTACCTTTATTCATAAAATGTTCTTTAGAAGAATATTAATTTTATGTCCTAAACCAATTGTTAGAAATCTACCTCTCTGTGAACTTTAGCTCAGAATTCTGAAGAAACTGGAATGGGGTGGTGAAGGAGATTCTTGTAGAAGAAATTCCTTTTAAAGTTTTCATTCTTTCTTTCTCTTTCTTTCTTTCTTTCTTTCTTTCTTTCTTTCTTTCTTTCTTTTATTACTGTTGGAAATAATTGGATGTGGGAACACAGCCTATAAGAATTCCAAAGGGAAGGGAAGTTCCTGTCCTCGCATGTACATATATGCAGAGAATCTCAGAGAGAGAGTAGACTCCTTGAAGGGGAAGTCAGTGATTCATTATTGTGAGTTAAAAGGGGACACGTTATAAATCATAAGCAGAAGCACAGTTCTGTTTCCCCTGCTCTGGTCCACTATTGAAAATTAATTTTCTTCAGGATTTTTTTTCCTGGTGGCTGTTATTTACAGTATCGTCTACCTAGACTAGCTCATTCATTTCTATGGGCAGTTTCTGTGGGTGCACCAGGGTAAAAGCATAGCGAATTAGTTTAGGGGGTTGTAGGACCTCTGTCTGAAAGCACTGCTTCCATTTCAATCTATAAATGTAGCCTGTGTTTATCATCACATTTCACACCAAACCCAAGCCGAGTTTAGTATGTGACATTTGTGTTTAGAAGAGATTTGAAAGTGATCGTGTTTGGGGAATTTTCCTTTTAAAAAATATACAAAGTCACTTAGGTGTAGGACAGAATGCTCTCTGTATGGATTCTGCATCTTCGTGCCCTGGTTTGTTGCTCTAGTGGTAGCACCGGGGCTGGCTGTGTCCTTGGCAGTTGCTGTGGTCTGTGGCACAGCTCCACCTGGTGCCCTCAGCCCTGCCTCCCCTCTCCCACACAAGCACTCCCCTGTCAGGACTGAGCACAGGGACCACCACTAGACTGAGGACTTGAGTGTACTCTGTTCTCATTTAGTCTCCCTTGGAGTCGTGAGGACGAAACCATAATTATACTCATTTTACAAAAAGGGAAAGTCAGAATCTGCGAAATGAAGTGATTTACCAAAGTACACATCTGGTACATAGTAAGTCCTGAAGTCAAACCTAGATTTTTTCCCGTGTTCTAGGAGAACTACAAAGCCATATGCTAATTCTTTCTTTTTTCTTTTTTTCAAGGTTTTGAGTAGAGTCCAGGGCTTGATTAACAGAGGACTAATACTTTTGTCTCTCTTTTTTAAAAATTTGTCAGTGCTTGTTTAGCATGTTGTACAGAGAGAGAGAAAGGGGAAGTGATAAAGCACCTTCTGTGGGGAATGGTCATGCTGCAAGCCCTTGTCTTCTCTATCTCTCTCCTTTTGGAATTTTAGGCACACGTGCACATGTGCTTGGCATATTTTTCAAGCCACTAGGCCTGGGTCTTGAGCCGTGTAGTAGGCCATGTGGAGTCCGGCTTCCTTAACCACCTACTGGCTGGCATTATTTTTGTTTTTAATTTCACCACTGGTTTCTCTTTATTACCCTATTCTTTGTATCCTTTATATTTATTTATATTTGATTATTTATATTTCTTCAGACCACTTAAAATTAGAGAGGGATGTGAAAGAGGGCATTTTATTAAGTCACAATACAAAGTAGTCATTATCAAAATTTAGTATCATAACAAAATGTGATATATAATAAAGAGTTAAACATGTTAACCATGAAGATAGTGATCTACAAAACAGCATACATTCATTCCATCAATACTTCTCAATCACCTGCTAATTTTCAGGATTCCTCTCTGGCTGGGTTGGTGGCAGTGGACAGAACAAATGGCCTGCCCTCTTGGAGCTGGCGTGCTAGTTGGGGTGAGGGTGCGGTGGGAGGGAGACAGGGAACATGTGTGACACGGGCAATGAGGACCGATAAGGAAACATCAGGGGAATAGAAAAAGCCAAGGGGTGGGGGGAGAGGGCTTGGTTCTGATGTGCATCTCAGGGAAGACTCTTCTAGTGAGATATTTGACAGAGGTCACAGGGACAAACCCTGCTCACACTCAGGTGAAGTGCACCTCAGGAACAGGAACCACAACCAGCGGAGGCCTGAGGAAGGAACTTGCTACAAGTTTATGTGCCCCTACCTCTCCCTCCCCTAGCCAAGGACATCAGATGGAGTAGATGAGGGGAAGGGAGGAAGGCAAGGGACAAAATCGGATGTCATGGGACGAGGTGGTCTGATTTCGTAGGGCCTTGTCAGCTCCTTACAGTGGTTTAAGTACAGTAAATAAGTCACATCGACAATTACTCTTATTTTACCATATCCATTCCTTCTGTATTGGCTTCCGTTTTAGATACAAATAATGCCAGTTGGAGAATCGAGCAGGATCAGAAAATAAACATGCACCCACTTCCCCTCTCCTCCCCACTGTGGCAAGTAGGAACAATTGGTCACAAATTTCTCTAGTCACAGTCCAAAAGGGCCAGAGTCATCCAAGGGATGAACCATTCCAGACATAGCTTGTGATACTTAGATAGCTCCACCCCTCCTCCCCACCCCTTCATTAACAGATCACAGTCCAAGAGCCAGACCTGTAGCATCTAGATTTGCCTCTCCTCCTACTCACTCCCCTGAGCAGAGCACTAAAGCTGCACTGAGCCCCCTCCCCTCCCGTTGTGCACCCAGTCCCATGTGCTAGCCCCCATGTAACTCTTCCCTGCTCACTGTTGTCCTGAAGGGACCCGAATAGTAAAGTGCTGAATGCAAAATAATCTTGCTCTGTTTGGATCTTCGTTTCCTCGCCTGCAAAATGAGTTTAATCTTGCCCAGGCTGTAGGGTTTTTGTGAGTATTGAGGTTGTAGCTATTAATAAAGTGATTATGATTGATAGTGCATGAGTCCTTGATCTGATAGAAGGAAAGAGGAGGAGAAAAGGCCCCAGAATTTGAAATAAAAGAAACAGGAATGAAAGTTACTTATATTTTGTACTGGCTCATAGTTTTACTATTCTGTCACTTTTGTCATACCTGACTTGAGCATGCGAGAGTTAACCGTGAGATAAAACAGAATAAATTGTCCAGGAGAAAAATTTGATCTCTTCACCAATACAGCTGGATGGGAATCTGCCCAGCTAAGAACGTGAATATGAAGATGAGTACCAGGCAAATCTTACTGTCAACTGGAGAAAGAAGTTTGCAACAGATGTGTGGGAAGGAATGTCAATGTAAATGTAGAAACAGAGGACACTGGGAGAATTCAGAAGTGTAACAGAATTCCAGGAGAATTTGTAAAGATTCCTCCTGGTTTCTGTTTGTTTGTTTTGTTGTGTGTCTTTGTTTGTTTGTCTGTTTTTGTCACAGGGCATGTGTACTTGCCAAAGAAACAGAGAGAAGGACAGCAACGAATCACCCCGTGGGGGGATATCCATGCCACAATCACTTCTTCTCCATTCTCCTCTTGGAAATTCATGTTTATTTATTTATTTTAGATACTTGCCATAGAGAGAGACAGAGTGAAAGACAGTAAGAGGGAAAGTGAGAAATCATTTCACAGGGTGAATGGTCATGCCATACCATCCTTTCTTCTCCATTTTCCTCCTGGGATTTTGGGCATGTACACGTACATGCCTGGCATGATTTTCAAGACACTGGGTCTGGGACTTGAACTGTGCTTGACCACAGTGCTGTGGGAGTCCAGCACCTTAACCACTAAACCCTCTTCTGACTTTACCTCCTCTCAAGATTTGGGCATGGACACACATGTGTCTGGCCTCATTTTCAAGCTGCAGGGTCTGGAACTCAAATTATGGTCTGCCATGTGGGAAGCCAGTGGCACCACATGCTACCTGCTGGCCCCTATCTTTTGTTAGTTAGTGAGCATTATTCTATTAGTTATGCTAAAGCAGGACCTAGATCTCCCCCACTACCATGGCACATGCAAGAGGATACACATCAACGGGTAGTGGGAAGTCCAGACCAGGAGACAGAGCCCAGTATCTGAATGGGAGCAGTGACCCATTGGCACTACTATAGGCATTGAGGCAATAAGAATGTTTCCGTGAACAAGTTAATACAGCACTGGGAATATTCAAGCAGATGTATAGGATCACAGCCATTGTCTGGAGGTCAGCCACAAGACTTCAAGGCCTTGTAGAATCAAGAATGAGAGCGCTGGGAGGACAGTAGGATTAGCATATGGCAGACTAAAGAGCATGGAAATTATTAGGCAGGTCCCCAAGCAGATTCAATTAACAAAACTGGGAGCCGATAAATCAAAGTAAGGCAGAATATTTGAAATCACAATTCAAAATACAGGCAATCACAATTCAAAATAGCAGCAAAGCCTACGTACTGCTGAGCTCTTCCATCCCTCCCAGCTGAGACAAGCCTTATTGGTTAAGGGACAGGCCACTGGGATTGCACCTACCCTGGGAAGTTGGACCATAGGAAGAAGAAGTATGCAGAGGCAGAAAACTGAGGCAGCACTGACCCTTCTAACTGACTAACACGCAGCAAAATCCATCTTAGCCTTTGGACTTTCTTCACTGCAAGATGAAATTCTAAAAAGAAAAATGAGAAAAGTAAATTTGTAGAGTTGCCTGGGGGTTTTGGACTTGTTCTTTTTACAAACCAGTTCATGCTTAACTCAAGTAGTAATGGAATTATTCCTAATTACCTGAAATTTTACCTCTTACTGGATTTCAGTGGAGAATGATGTCCACTAAAAGCCTGACATTCTAGAGTCAAACATAGTGAAGTTAAGAATGTAAGTGTGGGGACCAGCAGTTAGCGTAATGGCTATGTTGCTGGACTCCCACATAGTCAACCGTGGTTCGCGTCCTGGACCCGGTGGCTTAAAACTCACGCCGGGCACGTGTGCGTGCGTGCCCAAGATCCTGAGAGGAGAATGGAGGAGAAGGGATTGCAGTGTGACCATCCCCCCTTGGGGGTGATTTCTCGCTTTCTGTCTCTATGTCTCTCTCTGTCTGTCTGGCGAGCGCACACACCCTATAGCGAAAATCTCTCCGGAAAAAAAAAAAAAAAAAAAAAAAAGAATGTAAGTGTGTTACTAACAGGTCATTCTTAGAGCAGGATGTGCTGCATATGGATATGTATACTGAAAGAAAAAATAAAACGTGTGCACTTGCAAGGATTCATTTTTAATACTAGGACATTATGTGATATGTTGAGATTCAAAACTAAAATTTTATTTTGGATATGGTAAGAAACATAAATTTGAAATTGCCAGCATATGATTAACCCAGTCACAGAGAATAGGATCTAAAGGTATAGCTGCATGTGTTGAATTGGAAAAGAATGGCATACAAGCTTATGTTTTTCTATTTTAATTTACAGTTTGTGAAGGATTGATATATAATTTTCTGCATTTTAGATCATTTGATTGTGACTGTCTTCTTTCAAAGGGGCTTTGAATAGGTTATAATTTATCAGGCAAATACTTATTTAGAAACAAATGCTTGTTTATCTACTGTTGGCTTCCAGAGAGATGCTGTGCTGGTTCATTTAGGCAACTGGAGTCCTGTCCACCAGAAAGCTAATCAACAGGATGGCTAGTTACATTTATGAGTATTTCTTTTAGAGGCATTTAGTTTCAATCCCACAGATGGTAGCTGCAGTCCATTAGTTTCTAAGCCAAGCTTTTCAGTGTCCTATTGTACTTAGCAAGATTGCTATTGCAGCAACACAATTAGTCCAAATTCAGCCAGAGTCAGCGGGCCTAAAAACAAGGCTATGTCATAACAATTTAATCCCAGCTCACCTTCGCCTTTGCTGGATAAACAATCAAGCACCTGCTGAATTCTGTTCCACATAATGAAAACATCTGAACAACAAAGATCAAAGAACATTGACATTTGATCTTAAAGCCTACATACAGTAGAACCCCATTATAGAAAAGATTTGTATTACATGGTTTCAGATTGCTATTCTGTGGATCAAATGCTACCCCAAATAAACAACATTAAAAAAAAGTCCGGACTCAACTTGGTTAATTTGTAAGATGCATGTCAGTCCGATCCCTGAGAGTCAGCAATTGGAGATGCCTCATTCTAGCAGAATTTGCCTTCTTTTGAGTAACTTGAAAAACAGTCATTTAAAATTTATAGGAGCAAAAGACTATGTGCTTTCTCTTTTTATATCCATGCTTTAAACAAGCAGTAAAAATGCAAGATGAAAGGATATTAGGGATGTTTATCTTCCAAGTTACCCTAGAATTCCCACTCTCAAGAATAGGGAAAATACTCTGAGCTTTAAAAGTATCCTAAACACATTAATTTTTCCAGTGTAATTCACCAGAGACACCTTGACTGTCCCTTCTGGGTAATTTTTTTTCCTCCATACTTGTGATGAATAATATGACCGTAAATGACAATGATTTCTTTCAGAATTTTATTGTAATTACTAAGTACATCTCCTATACTCAGATTTTTTAAGTCCCTCTCAGAATCATCTTTATATAAAATATTGTACACAGTAGGATGCAAATCTCCAGGTCCTTCTGCCACCACTCCCGCCCAGCTTGTGAATTCCCATGTTCTTCATGAAACCCCTTCTGAATGAAAATGTACTTCAAATTAAGGTATAATTACAACAACTTTCCCCAAATTCTCTTCCCTGGAATGGAGACTTGTATAATTTCTTACATAAGAAGTAAATACTGAGGTCAATAGGTGGCATGTGGCTGAGGGGCTCAACACCCATATGGCCAACCGGGGTTCAAGTCCCAGACCTGGTGGCTTGCTTTCTCACTCTCCCCCCCCCCCCACCCCCCGTCTTCCTCTAGTGAGCACATGTGCCCAAGAGATTTTTGCTATAGGGTACGTGTACTCACTGGAGAGACAGAAAGGGATAGAGAGACAGAAAGCAAGAAATCACCCCCTGGGGGGATGGCCATGCCACAATCCCTTCTCCTCTTGGGATCTTGGGCATGCATGCACACGTGCCCAGTTTTAAACTTTTAAACCACTGGGTCTGGGACTCGAACCGTGATCAACTATCTGGGAGTCCAGCAATGTAACCATCATGCCATCTGCTGGTCCCAAATAAATAGTTCTTTTTAAAAAGAATATTTACTTTGATGTCATTAGTTAAAAGTATCTCCATATGTTTGCTCATGAGATTGCTTGTCTTAGAAAACTTTCTGAACTCCAACAATGAACAGTAGTCCTTTTGTTTGTGTGCAGTTGGAGCTATGGAGTTTAACGGTGCTATGTATGGTACTGATTGTGTGGACGTGAGCTGTGTACATCTAGATCTGTGTGAGCACCACAGTGTAAACGAAAAGTAATACAGGTTGAAACAAACTCTGTGGGACATCCCAAGCAGTTCATTGTATTGGAAGTGTTATAAAAATAATTCTTTTTATGTGTCACTATTGAGCAAAAGACTAGTTTTCAGTAAGAATACTTGGTGTCTGCCAAGGAAAACATAATTAGCACTTACTCCCTATAGAATACAAATTCTTATCTCAAAAATAACATAAGTCAAAAGTACTGGAACATCCTTGAGCTTGCCAGCCTCATTCCTCTGTTAGTTAACATGTAGCTCTAACATCAAAGGGGAACTGTATTGTAAGCCTGTCTATTCTTGGTGATGGTGGTTACAGAACTACCATAATTTGCTGTGTTCTTAATTCATTTGGAACTACTTCTGGGTGGTTGTTAAAAACTAAACTTTCATAGATATGTGTTGCATTTTTTTGAGAGAGATTTTTGCTATAGGGCCCATGCACTTGCCAGGGAGAGAGAGAGAGAGACAGACAGAAGCAAGAAATCACCCCCACACACACACCTTGGGGGTATGGTGGCCAGGCCACAATCCCGTCTCTTTCATTCTTCTCTGAGATTTTGGGCACGCATGCACACACACCCAGGGTGAGTTTCGAGCTACCAGGTCCAGGACTTGAACCACAATTGGGAGTCCAGCAATGTAACCACTATGCTATCTGCTGGTCCCAAATATCGCTTTTTTACATGCAATTTTAGGGGCATCATATACCCTCCATTTATACCTCTTATTAACCTAAGAACTTATAATGTATAGAAAAATGACTTTATGGTACCTAAAACTGAAATTTCATATTAAAATTACTTCAGAAGTAGTTCTTATATTTGTTCACATATCAAATCATTCTGAAATCATGATTTCACACACTAGCACAAAGAAAATCCAAAGTGACTAAAACCTATATTTAGTAGTTTATTTCTCACTGACCTAATAATTTATAGTGGGCAGTCTAGATCGGTGGCATGGTTGAACTCCATTAGGTTATTCCAAGACCTATGGTTTCAATCATCTTTGTTTTCAAGGTGGAAGCTAGGTGACTGCCTTGCCAATATTTTCGCCCATGAGGGAGCAGAAATAAAGGGCAAGCAGCTATTTGTTAAGAGATGTGGAAGTTGAAGCTAGCAGGTGGCATAGTAGTTAAGGTGTTGGACTCCCACATGGCTAACTACAGTTCAAGTCCTAGACCTGGAATGTTGAAAGTCACTCTGGGTGTATGTACATGCATGCCCAGAGTTCCATGGAGAAGAGTGGAGGAGAAGGGATTGTGGCATGGCCATCCTCCCAGGGTGGGGTGGGGAGTGATTTCTCACTTTCCCTCACTGACTGTCTCTGTCTTTCTGGTGAGCACATGTACCCTATGGCAAAGACCTTAAAAATATATCAAAATAAAAAGAGAGAGATGTGGGAGTTATATACATCACTTCATGTCTTACATACTCTTAGTGAGACTTTAGTCACATGGCCACATCTAACTGCAAGGGCGCCTGGAAAAACAGTGTGTGTTGGTATGTATCCAAGTCCATGCCTCCGGATAACCAAACAACTATGTACTTTCAGTGTACTATCCAGTCTTTGCATCTAGTTCACAATCATGTTTTTATAAGGAACAAAGATAGTTCCTATGTGCTGGTGATGGATAAACAAACTGTCAAGTTACTTGGCTGTATATTATAGAGTCCTAATATATAGTGTTGGTATAGGAATAAGATAGATACAACAAAATTTCCCATCCTAAGGAAAAGAATGGAAAATACATAACAGCCTCTGATCCATGTCAACAATGATACCCTGCTGCTTGGAAACTTCAAAGCTTTCCTGCTCTTCCAGAAGAGTAGTCACCTTGCTTAAACTCCAGAGGATCCTCTTGGCCAACTTCATTGGCCTCTGACTTTTCCCTCTGGAACGTTCTTACTTGCCCATTATTACCTTCAGCCACATCTAGGGTGAGATAGAGTATCTTCCATTAAGGCCTGGTTTAGGGATTGAATGATCATAGGCTTTTATGAGCTGGACTTCTACTTTCTTTAACAATACAATTCTTGGGACCAGCAGATAGCATAATGGCTACATCACAGGACTCCCATGTAGTCAACTATGGTTCAAGTCCTGGACTTGGTGGCTTAAACTCATGCCAGGCACTTGTGTGTACATGCCCAAGATCCTGAGAGGAAAATGGAGGAGAAGGGATTGCGGCATGGCCAGCCCCCCTGGGGGGGTGATTTCTCATTTCCTATCTCTCTGTCCCTCTCTGTCTTTCTGGCAAGCACATGTACCCTATAGCAAAAACCTCTCAAAAAATAAATAAATAAGTAAATAAATAAATAAATACAATTCTCTCAGAATTTATTAGCTAAGGCCAGTTAGTTAGCTAAGGCCAGTCAGCAGTCTCCTCTATTAAAAAGGGGCAAAGTTGATTGCCTTTAAAGAAAAAAAAAGGAACAAAAATTAGTCTTTAACAGTGATTACAGATTTCTATCTCAAATATCCTACTTAGTTGTCTTTATGATTGGTCATTAGGATAAAGCTCTCTACTGCAAAGACTGCTTCTTGTAGAATTTGGCATATGGGTTAGATTTCTTTTTTCAGTTTTAGTGTAAATTCTGAAGACAATTTTTTTTTTCCAAATCAGAGTTATTCCTTCTATTGAAAATAATGAAGCTTTGGACTCTTCTAGTCTCCAATAACTATCCACCTCAGTACAACCTTAGGAAGATATAAAATCTTTTCAGCCATCTATTGGCTTAAAGGTGATAAAATACTGGTAATAACTTAAATAAGGTTACTTTTTACAATTTCTTTTCTTTCAGCTTTGATAGATACAGCACTGTTGTCAGAAACAATGAGCCCAGAGTAGAGATCTAAGGCTTGGTGGCAGACAGCCATGTTCCTGCTAAGTGGAGTCTCAGACTGTCCACAACACATCTACAGGGACACACCTTCTCATGTGGAATCCCCCAACAGCTAGAGACTGAACTCTCACTTCTGCATCTGCTTGTCTGCTCTCATGTCCTTGGGCCTACCCAGACCAGTACTTGGCCCCTCCCATTTAACCTTATTTAAGGTATTTCTTATTTCCTATCTATATAAATCTTCCTGGTCACTCTGTGCTGATTCCTCCATCTAGTCAAGTGGGTTTTGGGTCCCCATGTGAGCATATCTGCCTTTCCCCATCTTGTTTTGGGAATCTGCCTTTCAAAGTCCTTTCATTTCATTTCAGTCTTGCCTTAACTCAGAGACCTCATTGGCCAGGCTTACTACCGGGACTACTGCAAATAACAATACCTGAGGTGAAACTTGAAACACACTAAGCCATTATGGGAAAAAAAAAAAATCTTTCATAATAAAGAAACTCTAATCCTGGAATGATGATAAAAAGCTACTATGAGGTATTGTGGTTTTGTTTTGTTTTGTTTTGTTTGTTTTGTTGGGGTGAGGCAGCCTTTGAGTTATGTGTAAGATAAGACTGGAATGTGTTAATAGGATCAACCTAGAAGTATAAAGCCAAACCCAGGATCCAGAATTTAAAGGAACATAGCTATTACTAGATCCTAGTTAGTATAAAAGGTGTGAGATAGGGCTCAAAACCAAGATTATTTGTGTAAAAAATGAGGGATGTCAAGAAGTGAGGATCAGGTTAGGGACAAAAAAACAAAACAGAATATAGGAATTGGAGTAGAGAAGAGGCAGCCAAATGAGGGTCATTTCCAAAAGCATCTGTCTAGCACATGGGTCCAGGCCCGATAGGCCCTTTGCTTGGTAAAGACACCCACTGTTCAAGTCCTGACTACTAGCAGAGCAGTTTGCCAGTCAGACAGCCATTTAGTGAACTGCCATTATATGCCAGGCACCACTGTAGGAACTCTACAAAGGCTGCTCATTTAACATTAGAACTCCCACTCTGACATAGATAATCAGCTCTTAGTACTCTGCAGATGAGGAAACTGAAAAGTGGTTTAGATCACCTAGCTACTAAATGTTGGAGCTAGGATTAGTGCCCAGTCATACCTGATGCTAGAATTCTTGCCTATCCTATCTAGCAAGGGTTAGAATATGTTTAAAACAACCCATGAGGGACCAGCAGATGGTGTAATGGTTGTATCACTGGACTCCCACATAGTCGACTGCAGTTCAAGTCCTGAACATGGTAGCTTAAAACTCATGCTGGGGGGAACCAGCAGTTAGCGTAATGGCTATGTCGCTGGACTCCCATGTAGTCGACTGCAGTTCGCGTCCCGGACCCGGTGGCTTAGAACTCACGCCGGGTGCGTGTGCGTGCGTGCCCAAGATCCTGAGAGGAGAATGGAGGAGAAGGGATTGCAGCGTGACCATCCCCCCTGGGGGGGTGATTTCTCGCTTTCTGTCTCTCTGTCTCTCTCTGTCTGTCTGGCGAGCGCATGTGCCCCTATAGCGAAAACCTCTCAAAAAAAAAAAAAAAAAAAAAAAAAAAAAAAAACTCATGCTGGGTGCATGTGTGTGCATGTCCAAAATCTCAAGAGGAGAATTGAGGAGAAGGGATTGCAGTGTGGCCATCCCCCTTAAGGGGTAATTTCTCACTTTCTGTCTATCTGTCTCTCTCTGTCTCTCTGGCAAGCACAATCACCCTATAGCAAAAGTCTCTCTCAAAAATAACTAAGTAAATAAATAGATAGATGCACAGGTTGTCTGGACCTGTCACCTACAGTTTCCATTTCCTTGATTGTGTACTTTAGAAGTATCTACTTGAGGACTCTTCTGGATAAGAATGTCTGTCATCATTACATGTTCATGTCTGGTCAGATGGTAGAAGTTTTTGGAGAGTTTCATTCTAGATCCATACATGGGAACATTTTGATGCTTATCAATGTCAGTCTCAAAGCTGAAACACATTTTCTTTTTTGATATAAACAAAAGGACTCCACCAGGGTTTGCTTTATTTGTGACATTTAAGTCTTCAAACAATGACTGATGGGAAATTCAGTTCATCATGTGACCACTTCATTAAATGTACTGGTCAGAGGTCATCCATGGGTAATGAGAGACATGCCAATGTGTAGGAAGACTGCATGCTGGTCTTTGCATAGTGTAAAACATAATGAGAGATGTTCAGCCTAAAAATTCTGCAAAACAGCTTTCTTCATATTCAAGTCATCAATCTTGTCAGGAGCAGTTATGTGCCAGTCTGCTCAGGCAACAGAGTGAAGAGTGGTGAACACAGCGCCCACTTGGCACTCTGGTGTGCATTTACACTGCCTACGCATTTCCCACTCGCTTTTCTCTTAAAAACCTCAAACCCTGAGCTTTAGCATTGGAATAGCAACCATACTTCATATTTAATCACTTCCTATTCTGCAGTAAACATGCAAAAATTCCTAAGAGAATCGCAAATCCAGAAGCAGAATTAGGCAATGATTATATACAGTGATCTCCCACTGAACGTGACATATGCATTGCTAACAGTGATAATCATTATTATTACATTAGGCATTTGTGTACTGCTCATTATGTGTCAGCACTGTTTCGCGTACTTTAGGAATGTTAACTTATTTAACCTTTACAGTAGTCTTATGAAGAAAGAAGTATTGTTATCCCAGTGTTACAGATGAGGGAACTAAGTCATCGACCATAACTTGCTCAAGGCCATGTGTCTACTGAAAAGCAACCAGTGAAATTATGGTCCCTGTTTGAAGTAACTGATGGTGAGACAGATTTAATGAATAACAAGTACTTTGAAGTCAGTTAAAGAAGAGGAATCTCAGTCGACTCAATAAACACCTTACTCTATTTAAGCCATCAATTCCTCTCTATGGCTACCATCTACTACTTGTCTCTTTCCTCCAAAAACCTGAATATTTTTCTCTATGAATGTGTTTAGCGGAAGATAATTCCTGGGATATGAAGGCAGGAGTTGAGGACTGTGATGAGAAAATAACTCGGTACCAGTCCAAAGAAAATGATACTGATGGAACCAGCAGGTTATGTCACTGGACTCTCACATGGCCGACCATGGTTCAAGTCCCAGGCCCAGTGGCTTGAAACTCATGCCGGCTGCATGTGCATGTGTATGTGTGTGTGTGCCCACGATCATGGGAAGAGAAGGGGTTGAGGTGTGTGGCCATGCCTTCTGGGGGGGTGATTTCTCACTTTCCCTCTCACTGTCTCTGTCTCTCTCTCTCTCTCTCTCTCCAATAAGCACATGTGCCCTAAGGCAAAAGCTTCTAAAAAAAGGAAATGACACTGATTTTTACAGCACTCTTCGCTTATCTTTCTCTATCCATCGTAAATGGATAGACATATTGGAAATCCTTTTTAGAAGACTCTCCTTGAATAGAATAGGTAAGGCTAACTTGAATAAATGCTATTATTTTAGCCTTTTCAGAGACTTCAAAACAGTATTATTATATATTGGGTTGTCGGAAAAGGCATGACATATTTTTCTAAGTAGATTCCAATAGAATACTTTCTGTAAAGACATTTACTATATTGTAATTTTAATTTTACCTGTAAAGGGAAAAAGATTATCATACCTATTAATGATATCATTATAAACATTTTTCAAAGATTATCACATTGAAATTCTATTTGGCTCACAAGGTTTATATTATGCTTATCTGCCCTTAATCACAGTCAGTCATTCTCATCTTCAGCCAATCATTATTTATTTATTTTCTTGGGTGAGGTTTTTGCTATAGAGCATGTGCGCTCTCCAGAAAGACAGAGACAGAGAGACAGAAAGCAATAAATCACCTCTCGGGGGATAGCCATGCCACAATTCCTTCTCCTCTATTCTCCTCTCGGAATCTTGGACACACACACACTTGTACCCAGTGTGAGTTTAAGCCACCAGGTCCGGGACTCGAACCGCAGTCCACCACATGGGAGTCCAGCGACATAGTCATTACACCAACGGCTGGTCCCCAGCCAGTCATTCTCATCTCCCATAACTTGGCCACAGGACCACACTCAGAGTATCCACATAGAAGAGAGTTTTAGTGAAAATGACAGGGTTGATGTTACTCCATTTTACTCATTTCTTTAGTTGGTGTGCTAATCCCCAACTTTAGACCTTGTTAAAACCAGGTCTTTTTCAGTTTTTTTAAACTGTAATTATAATTGCTTTACTCCTATAAGAGACAATCTCTTTGTATCCTCTTCTATGAGTTCTTTACAAAGATGAGAAATTGTCACCCTTGAAATAACCAGTGAGGCTCAAAATAGAAACGCTTTAGAAATAAGGATGACAGAAAAAAGGAAACAGTAAAAGATGAAAAAATAACAATAATGGGCAGGACATTACTTTGTGAAAGGGAAAAGAACGACTAAGTGGAAACCAGGAAATATACTGAATATTGCAGACAAGAAGCGCTAAGAAATGAAGAAAAGAAACATGGGAGGGAATATGCAGCAGGAAAGTATTCATTTTATTCAGATAATGCAAGAATCTGAGAGCCACTAAAATATTCTAGCAGCAATTAGAGTAATAAGCCTGAGTAAAGAAACACACAAGCTATCATCTTAGATGGAGCATGGAGATGCCAGAGTGGCTGGACACAGAACACTGGCAGTCCCCAAGCAGCTTCCATAGGACAGGAGCTAATGAACAGGAAGGGCAAGCTCACCTTCTCAGTCTCACCTTCCAATGATCCTGTGCTGCCTTGTCACTTTCCAACTAAATCTCATGCATTTGGCATTGTACATATTGTGAAAACGAAAATTAAAACTGTCATACTTGCGTGGCATGAGCACATTTATAATTTATCACCCTCTTTTAAAGTTAAAAAAGAAAAAAGGACCAGGTAAATTCAGCATAGCTTTCATTCACCCACTCTCAGCACTGCATAAAGCATGCTTGAGCCTCACAGGACAAATACACTGCACACATTTTCATATTTATCTCTCCTCTTAACGGAACTTTTTCTTATCTCTGGTATGTTTAGCTTTAAATATATTTAAAGTACATCAATGTGACGTGGAATTTTGAGATCTGAAAACTTTCTTCATCACCGATTTACCAATACGCTGAAGAACAAATTTAGCATCTATGTTTACATGAGAGCAGTTTTCAGTTAAGACACTGGACTGTTTATAGCCATCCATGGCAGGGCTTCGATCACACTTTGATCCTTGAGCAAAAGAGAAAAGAGGAAACCAATTTCGAATGAACCCAGGTTTCTGTGCGTGGTTTCTGGGTAAATGGAGATTCATTTACCTCCCGTTACTGAGGTTGGGAGGCAGGAAGAGACACGAGATTCCAGCAGTAAAGTTGATAGGTACATTTTAATGAGGTGGAGTAGCAAAGCCGTAGGAGCCCTTTGATATCAGAATCAGATACAGTGCAGTCACTTTCAAAATGCCATTTTGTTCCCTTATGAGTAAGAGTAATAGCTCCCATTATGGAGTACTTAATTTGTTCCTGGCATTGTTGCTCACCTGATTTTATTTAATCCCATGGCAACCTGGTCAGTATTTTTCTCCAATTTACAGATGAGGAAAGTGAAGCAAAGAGAAATGATCTTATTTGCTTATAATTACCCAACTACTAAATGCAAATAGCTGCCTGGCTCCAGAATCCTTGCCTTCACTATTGCCTATACAGCTACCCATTTAGAAATAACAAACTAGCTTGTTTTTTTTTGTTTGTTTTTTGTTTTTTTGGTTTTTGTTTTTTTCCCTGAAGACTCACATTTCTGCCTGGTGGTGCAATCCCAGAACAACAGCCCCCTCAGCACTTTCCATTGCGCTACTCTATCCACGGTGCTCCTCCCTGTCCTGAAGCAGACCTGAACAGAATACCAGCACTCTTTGTGGGAGTGCTAGCCAAAGTGAGTGTAGAAGGGAGCAATGTCTGATGTTTTCTAAGTCTTCATTTTTTTTCACAAATAGATTTTAGAACATTCCAACAAAGAGGCAGAGGGACTTAGAGGTTTCTAATTCATCTCAAGAATCTAACATGTCTCCATTCAGCCAGTCATACACTACCTTCATAATTTCTGGCCAGATCTACCTGCTGCCACTTTTACTAGTATGTAATATTTCATTCAAATAAACTTTTTCTTTGACTTTAAATGCATTTGTTATAATGCATTTGTTTAATTACATTTATCACTGTTAAAAATTGACAAGCAGTATCGTCTCTCATAAATTAAAGAAAATCTTAAAATAATACAGACAAAACAGTGGTATTAAATTCTAGTCAAGGGGCCGGCAGATGGTATAATGGTTAAAGGCACTGGACTCCCACATGGCTGACCATGGTTCAACTCCTGAACCTGGTGGCTTGTTTTTTCACTTTTTCTCTCTCTCTGTCTGATCAAACTGCAAAATAATAATAATGATAATAATAATAAATAAAGTTAAATAAATATAAAACATTTTTAAAAATTCTGGTCTAATATTGCTGAACTCTTTGAAATTTATATCCAGATTTTCTTGTAGAAAAGATTAGAAATTGTTGGATAAGTGTTAAAGACATATAGCACCAAGATGAGACATTTTCCCTTGAATAAATAAGAGAATTAGAGAATAATTAGAAGGAAATAACTTTCCTCAGCTAGTTCAGTGTCACTTAATGCCATGTCTCTGCAATATTCACAGCTGTAAGTGGTGGTTTGTATCCATTACTTGGGAAACTTTGGTCTTATCTATTCCCTACACTTTACCAAAATAAAGAAAGGAACAAAGGAAGGAAGGAGGGAAGAAGAGAGACAGAAAGGGAAAAAAGGACACAAAAAAGAGAATAAAAAAGGGAAGATTAAAATTCAGAAAGGTAAAACTTTCCAAATCTACTATCTGGTACCTGATATACATCTTAAATAGAGATTCAATGGGGACCAGCAGATGTTGTAATTAATGGTTGTGTCACTGGACTCCCACATGGCTGACCACCATTTGAGTCCTGGACCCAGAGGCTTGAAACTCTGGGTGCACATGTCTGCATAGCAGAAATCCTGAGAGGAGAATGGATGAGAAGGGATTGCAGCATGGCCATCCCCTCTGAGTGATTTCTCACTTTCTGTCCCTCCAGCAAGTGCACATACCCTGTAACAAAAAAAAATTCCAAAAAACATAATAAGATAGACATTAAATGAATGAATGAATGAACTATTTGGACATGCATACATTTCAAAATCAATTGTGGCTTATAATTCTGTCACTACCACTTACTGACAGTATGACCAAAATCCAGGTGATCTCTTCACTCCCAAGCAGTGTTCTTGTTAATGCCACATACTGACTCACAAGTTGAAAATAATGCATAAATGATAAAAAAAAAAATTGGATGCATGTTCTATGAGATCTAACTTCTACAAGGCAAAACCTATCGTAGAGTTGGTAATTGAAGATGTGTTAAATAATAATAATGTATGGATCTTTAGGCAGATAAATAGGAATCTTCTATCCCTTATTCGGCATTCACCAATTAAGTTCAGCTTCTGTTTATTAAGCACCAATTTGCTATGTTTCAGATACTGTTCCTAGAAGCTAGAACCAAAGGTAAATAAATGACTCCATTTATACTGAAATATTTGAAAACAGTCTACAAAAGCATGTTTTGTCTTATCATTTTTCTTTAAAAAACAAACTTTATTTATGATAGAACACCCATGCACACAGGAGAGAGAGAAAAGGAGAGAGAGCACCTCCCAACAGGGCCCGATCGCTTCACAATTCTTTCTTCTCCAGTCCTCCATCCCATCAGCCTAAGTGCTATGTTGCTACCAGGACTAGGTCTGAACCCCACTTGGCCATGAGGGATCTGATTTCCTCTGCACAGCACTTAACTACTGCACTGCAGAGCTAGCCCGTTACCCTTTTCAATCTTACCCTCTTACCTCATGCTGTTGGTTAGAATTTTACATTCTGACTTCTTACGGACTTTTCCAACAGCTTTCCTACCTGCTTTAATCTCCTCAACCACATTTTCCTGGGAGCTTCCACCATTAAGCTGTTTAGTTAATGCATCCCAGATGGTCTAGTTTCAATACCAAATCTTGGGGATAGCTGGGAACTAAAAGCTGTGTCAGTCACTGCAGCAAAAACTAAAGTACATCTTAAAAGAGAGAGGAGGAAAAATCCAGGCAGCAGGGCAGACATTTCTGGGGGACTCAACAATGCTGCTTTTGACAGGGTATGTTGTACTTCTACCACAGACTGAATATTTGTGTTATCCCAGATTCATATATTGAAGTCCTAACCTCCAACAGGATTGTATCAGGAGGTGGGGCCTTTGGAAGACTTTATGAATGAGGTTAGTGCCCTTATGAAAGAGGTCCAAGAAAGCTCTATGCCCCTTTCATGTGAGAACCCAGGAGAAGGGCGCTGTCTGAACCAGAAAGCAGATACTAAACCTATACACTAAATCTGCTGATGCCTTGATCCTGCTTGTCCTGGCCTCCAGAGCTGTTGACAGTAAACGTTTGTTGTTTATATCTAGTCTTTGATACTTTGCTATAGCAGCCCAAACAGACTGAGACACCTCCCCGCTGCCATCTTTGGTGGCGTGTGCAACTTTGTATTCCATTCCTAGAGTTGGAGCTTGAAGAAATGTTCCCTATGGCCAGCAGGTAAAGAAATGTTTCCCTTAAAATTCTACTATGGATTTTTACCAGAAAAGTCACACAGATTAGTTAGGCCCAGAGGATTGTGAAGTATGGTATTTTTTGCCCTAGTCCTAATCATGAAAGAGGGAGAAATGCTAAGTATGTATAAGACATTCCTAAATGGCTACCTATTCATTCCAATCTGGCTTCTCAAAATTTTGCTTCTACTTTTAAGTTCTACCTGGCATCTCTAGATGTCAAAACCTTTTGCCTATATCCCCAACATTTCATTATTTTAAGCAGTGACTGCTCTATCAATAATAACAGACAAAACCCTATTTGCCAAAATATGTTTGCTTGTAGCTAAGCTAGGGCTATATGCAGGGATCTTCACAAAGTTTATTGAAATGTGCATTATGAAAAAACTATGCATGCATTTCAAAAATGTTTACCCCAAAATAAACTCATACTTTAATTCTATTTTGCACAAATTATTTGAAGTCTCCTTGTACCAGTCATGATTTTTAGAGAACAAAAAAACCCAAAAAGCCATTTTATGATCAGAATTTTTTTCAGTTAAATTCAGTTCACTGGATGAAGACAATATAGCCCTCACTTTGTGAAATCAGTGACTCTGTCTTGTTCCCAGCACCGAGAACCTGTCATAGCTTAGAGTAACTATTCAATAAGGAGAAATAAAAGAATGTAATAAGAAAAGCAGTCAAAGAAAGGGGTCTAAGGGGAGGGGAAGGTGATGTGCCACTAATCTTTGATGTGTTAGCAGTTGAGACAATGGGACTTACGAAAGAGCACATCCCCTTTCCACAGAGTGTCTACTCCAACTACAGAAAAGATGAAACTCAGGAGCAGCGAGTAGGGTGGTGGTTAAGATGCTGACACGCCCACATGACTGACCATGGTTCAAGTCCTGGACCTGGTGGCTTGCTTCCTCACTTTCTCTCTCTTTCTATGTCTCTTTCTTTTAAAATTAATAAATACAATTAAAATTAAAAATTCTTTTTTTAAAAAAAATGAAAAGATGCAACTCAAGGATTTTGAATGCCATGAAGAAAATTTTTTAGTTTCTGCCACTGTTTGTGTTTTATTCTTCTGTATGGCCAGTTTATATTCACCATTTCAATTTAGCAGATATTTGTGGAGTAACAAAGCCAAAACCCAGTTTTTGGCACACTAGCAGCAGGACATCCATAGGTGTGCATATCTCTTATCACTTAAATTAAAAATGACTTTCTCATATGCAATGGTTATTTCCTAGTATCCATGAAGTTAAAGTCAGCATATTGTTTTACTATTGTACTTTCAAACTGTAAATGGGATAATCTGTTAGAAAGAAAAAAGAAAAATGAGACTTGTTTTCGTTACAGGAGAAAAGTTCTTTTCCAGATAACCTATTCAAGAGGATATATTTCTCAGGTTTCTACTTCAGATAGTGCCATTATCCAGAATATCATTGAAATAAGATTGCTATAATGCATTATATTGCCATACTCACATATCCATTTAGGAAAAAGAATACTTTGGTAATAGTTCCTCAGCAGACTATATTGTGTTCTCTGAATGAATAAGATTGAGAAGTCAAAATATTGAGGAATAATATTTTCTCCAAAAGTAATTTTTCATAAAAACACCAAGACTTTTGGCACTCCATAACTATCATTTTTGCAATGATTATAATTAAAAGAACCAAGAAGTGGTCAGAAAGACATAAAGCCCAATATGGAACATGTCCCCATGCCTTAATTCATGAAAAAAATCTGAAATGATTTTAAGGACTTGGATTATGCAAATGTTATAATAAGGAATTTTCTACACTGACCTCCTCTTGAACTATGCAAGGCTTTTAAATTGCCATAAATTCCTTGAATTGTATTCTGAAGTAAGTCAGTGCCAAAAACATAAAATAAGGACAGCACATTCCATAGCAGCCAACAACCTAACAAACAAACTGGCTCCTTCAGGAGAAGCCAAAGGATTTCAAGTTAATGCCCAATTCACTTCAACAATAGCAAAACATGTTAACTGTTAAAGTAGTATGAGAAAATGCACCGACTTCCTCTTCTGAGAGGTTTACACTGTACCGGGCCAGACAGGTAGCTACTCTAGCGATCGTAATGCAGAGCAAGATTCATGCATTCATTCAAACAAAATGCACTGAGTGCCTACTATGTGTCAGTCTGTATTCTAGGTGCTGGATAAAAGGCAAGAGCAAAATGTTTTGCCTTCGTGATGTGAGATTCTGCCATGTATCATGTTAGATTGATGATGAGTGATGGGATAAATATAGGGGGATACAATGTTGGCTCCAGTGCTAAAGCAGCTGTCCAGGAGAGTCGTCACTGAGGTAGTGGGATTGGAATAAAGGCATGACAGAGTGGTGGGGGTACCTGAGGATATCTTTCAGGCAGGGGGGTGAGGGGGTGGGAAGGGGAGACCAAGGGCAAAGTGAAGAGTTTGCTTGGTATGTTCAAGAAGCAGCAAAAAAACATACTTAACAAAAGAAGAAATTCATCTTAACCGTGGAGTGGCACAAAACATCTCCCGCGCACATGCGCACGCACACACACACACACACACACACACACATACACAATATCATCTGACTTAAATCTTGAAACAGTGCCCTGGGTGGAGAGGGCAAGAAGGTGGCTGTGGAGTGATCAGCATGAGTGAGACTGTGAGAACTGGTCAGGTTTGCTGGATCTGGACCATCTGTTCCAGTTTAAGTTCTGTGGATTACAGGTGTTCATTACCTCATCAGCAGCTCTCTGCTGTTTCTCTCTGCCATTAGCATCCTCGTCTTCCTCTTGTTTTTTTGTTTTTTTTTTTTTTTTTTTTTTTTTTTTCCCTGTCTGGGAAAGATTCATGCATGTCTCTCATCATCCCTCTTTTCCTTCTGAAAAAAACGGTTGGGATGTCGGAATCATTTGTAGCCCCTCCATCAGAAGAGCATCTGGTAACAGCAAAGCCACTGTAGCCTACAAACTTCTGTAGGGCTCTGGAGAGTATTCATGGTGTCCTCTCTGCCTGTGTCCTTTTACTAGTATAAGCATTCTTATCTCACACTCCTCTGCCTGATTCCCCAGTTTGGCGGTCGCTTACAGAGAAAACGAGCATGTCCAAGGTCACGCGTATTCCCCCATCTACTCTCCTGGGAGTTCCGAGCCTTTTCACCCTGTGCCGTCTAGTACCTGCATACATGGATGGTTTACATAGACGGCATACATGGCTGTTGAAGTTATAAGCTGTAACAGTAATGTGGGCTCAAGGTCACCTTAAAGAGGTGTACACCCGAACACAAAATTCAGGATCCTGTAAGAAAGGAAAGAGATGAACAAAGTATAGAGAGAAACAGAGAAAGGGAGCTGGATATAGGGCATAGAATAAGGAGACAGTCTCTGAGCCCAGCATGAGCAGCTGAAAGCAATGTTTTCCAACATCCCTGCATAACAGGAACACCTGGAGGCTTCTATAACGCTGATGCCCAGGCCCCAATTAAACAAGACTCTCTGGGCTGAGACCCAGGCAGGTATTTCCTTGGTGACACATGTACATCCAGAGCCAGTCAGAGCTACAGCGTAGGTCTCCTCCTGCACATCCTGTCTTCCATGTAGCCATAGGTAAAGGATTCCGCCAGCTTCCTTGGCGTCCCTACTGCTCCTCCGCCTCCCAAAGTAATCCTGAAGCAGACTGTTCTTGACATGAGAGGGAAAGAGATGACTAAGTGATACAGTGATATTTGTGTAATAACTACAGGTTAGACCTGGGTCCAGGCCAGCATCATAAGCGTGGGCCACTTGTGTAACCTCTCTGGGCCTCCACCTGTAAGCAGATGACAATAACAATGCCCACCCCTCAGGGTTGTGATGATTCCATGATATTCTAAGTGTAAAGGCCCTCCCGTGGTACCTAGCAAATAGTAGCAGGACTCTATTTGCTGTCAGTGTTACATGTCTTAATTTGGCTTGTGCAAATCCTTCTCCAGCCCTCTAGCTTCAAGGTTTACCAGTTTCTTGACTCAGTGCTTCCCCAAACTCCAATTGTTTTTCATTTCTCTCTCTCTCCTTCTCTCTCTCTCTCTCATGTCTCTCTCATACTCCCACATACACACACCTTTGGTGTCTCTCACATCCCAGACTTTTGGTCTCTGCCCTTCTTCCAGCCTGCAAGGCCCACTGTGCATGTTTAAGACTTATCTCATGATTACCTCCCTGGGAACCTTCCTTGAACACCACCTCCCAACTCTGTCTCAAGTACGATCTTGTCCTCTATACTACTAAACATGTCTTTAACTCTGCATTTATCACTTTGTAATTATCTGTGTGTGTATCTCTTGCCCCCATTAGAAATGAGCCCCTTAAAGTATTGTATTTATCTTCTATCTTTAGTGCTTACATCAGTGTCCAGCACACAATATGCACTCAGTAAATGTTGACTGACAGGAAATGTGCTGAAATATCTCCCCTGGTAGCCTGTTAGGACTCCTTCCCTTCCTCTCAGCCTAGAATTTCTACCACTGAAATCATTTCCTTTGGTAACAAGAAAAGCACCACCATATGGACAGATTCTTTCCAGAATGTGCTTAAAGTGCATCTCTGCTTACACTGGCATGCACATACATACAGACACACACACGTGCGTCCACACATACAGGTACATGGTACTGCAGAGGAGCAAGGACTATTCTCTGCAACTAGCCCCATCCCCTCAGTGTATCCAGATGAATAGTGGGATCATGAGCTAGAGGAACTCTTGGGTTTTCTCCAATCCTAGACCTCATGGATGCAGATCTTTGGGAAGTTCAGAGAAACTGATTCAGAGGGAGTAAAAACTGGGCAGGGCAGTCAAGGAGCAGGCTCATAGTCATGCCCTGATGGGCAGAAAAAAGAATGGCCATGATGCAATCTGTGTGAGATCATCCTGAAAGGCAGACCTGGGTGCAGGGCTGAGAGCAAGTTAGAGAGAAGTTGAGTAATGAAGGTAAGAGGGTGATGAGATATTCCCAGAGCAAATACACCGTCAGAGTTTGGGGAGAGACATGTAATTGGAGGATCAGTCAGTGATTAGGACAGAACAAAACAAAATGTGGACAAGAGAACAAGGAGGACAGAACATGAAAAGGTCACATAAGACACGGTCCTTGTAGCAGCTTTGAAAATGGAAGTCAAAATTCAAGTCTTCTAAGTCAGACTGGCTTGAGAGACTGGACTTCCAGTACTGAATGGGCCAGGAGTCCCAAGGTCCAGCAGTAGAATCTAGCCTTCATTCCCAGTAGGTATATACGGTTTAGTATAGACCTTACTTAATAATTACAGAGCCTATACCTATTTACAAGGCTACCTTTTCCCGTCAGATATGGCCAAGACCCTTGCTTAAATGGGGCCAGGGCCCTGCCATTGCTTCAGGCCATAACACAGCTCTTTGTGCTGTGGCTCTTAGATTCTAGGTGGATCGCACAGAAAGTGCTCTTTCTGTGTTGATGAGCATATTCCCAGAAAATGTCTTCCCTGCTGGCATTTGGCTGAACTGTAAATAGTTGTCTTTCTAACCACCTTGGCTTGCATCCCAGACTTGTGCCCTCCGCATGGCCTGGCCTCTCTCTGTCCTTCCTCCAGCATGCATGGACCCCAGGCATGCTCAAGATTTATCTCATGATAAATGACAAGAGAGTGATTTTCACTCAATGCCAGCATTTATATGGCAAAATAAGCCTGACAAACTTTACAGTAAACACTGTTGTAAATTGGTATCAAAAATTGTTGCATTGGGTGTCTGAAAACAGAATTGCATTTGCCAGTAAGTTTTAATTCATTGGTGAGCAAGGAGTAAAATGAAGAGATGTTTGGCAGAGTGTTCTTGGGAATTGATAAAATCATGCAAGTGTACTGATTACAAATGGATTGTCTATACCATATCATACACATTTATGGTCATTGCAGAGTCCTTGTTTTTCTCATTTTGTCACTTTCAGCATCAATTAGTAGACTGGCGTTTGAGAACCTCTTCACAGGGATATAAGCTATGAAAATATTGGGAAAAAATTAATCATTAATATATGTAAGAAAGTAAAAATGTAAGGTACTAATAAGATAAAAACCCAAAAGATTTACAACAAAAGATATATAGAAAAATTAAATTGAAGGAAAAACATGCTATATGACAATAGGAGAGGAATTTCCCAATGGAAACCTTTCCCTTGGCTCAGGAGAGACCATGGTCACTCCCTCAGCATCTGTGAAATGGCACATGGGAACATGCCCACATGGTTAAGGCCAAGGCTTATGCGACCTCCAACAATGAACTGTATTAACCAGAAAGACCAAGGAATAACTACAGAAGTGCAATTCATGGATATTTTTACATATAAAGAAACTTAGTCAAATAAAAATATTTGCTAGCTATCCAGTATTTTAAGGTTTATTTGTTTCTCTCAAAAGAGACAAAAGGGAGAGAAAGAGAGCAGCACCTCCAAAAGGCCCTCGTGCCACAATCTACCCTCAGACTTAGCCCCCCCTGGATCACACACGTGCCCGCAGGTACAGGCAGGCCCCAGAATGCAAACTTTGGACCTTCCAAGGTAGGTCCAGTTGCATTACCACTCTGCCCCCTGGCCCCGACTTCTCAAGCCTAAAAATAAGCTTTAAAATAGAATATTCACATTTTTCAAAAGTCAGTTTCCTGAAGTATTTTTTAAATTGTTTAAGAATTATGTATTTAATTTTATTTATTATTATTATCCAATTTGCTATAGGGCATGCACATTCACCTGAGAGAGAGAGGAAAAGTGAGAAAGCAAGCCTCCAGGTCCAAGACTCAAACCATGGTCAACCATGTGAGAGTCCAGCACCTCAACCACTATGCCACCTGCTGGCTCCAGATGTTTTTGTGTGTTTGTTTTTCATTTTGTTTTATTTTCCAGAAAATGTGTACCCTCACTGGAGAGAGACAGACAAAGAAAGAGAGAGAGAGGAAAAGTGAGAAAACACCATTCCTGGGGAACGGTCACACTTATAATCCCTTCTTCTCCATTTCTCCCTCCTTTCAGGAATTTTTTTTTTTTTAGAGGTTTTTGTCTTAGGGTGCATACACCCACCAGAGAGAGAAAGATAGTGAGAGGGAAATCACGAGAAATTTTCCCTCAGGAAAGATGGTTACGCTGCAATTCCTTCTCCTTCATCCTTCTCCCAAGATCTTGAGCATGCATGCACACATTCCTGGTGTGAGTTTCAAGCCACCAGGTCCAAGACTCAGACTGTGGTCATCCATGTGGGAATCCAGCAATATAACCACTACACCATCTGGTGGCCCTCCTTTCTGGGTTTTAATAATACACACACACCTGTCCTGCATGTTTTTCTAGTTGCCAGATCTGGAACTCAAACTATGTAGTCAGCCACGTGGGATCCTGTTGCCTTAACCCTCTGTTCTTTCTCCAGCCAGTTCCTGAAAGTTAATTTTTCTTTTTTTTTTTTTTTTTTTTTATTGATTTTTGCTGTAAGATGTGTGCACGAACTGGAGAGACAGGGAGAGAGAAAGGAAGAAATCATTCCCCCGCCCCCCAGGGGAGCATGGCCACGCTGTAATCCCTTCTCCTCCATCCTCCTCTGGATTTTGGACATGCACATGCACCCAGTAAGAGTTGTTTTTTGTTTTTGCTTTAAACTTTTAATTTAATTTAATGTAATTATTATCATTATTATTTTTAAATATTCGATTGCTATACATCATTTAGCTTGTAAAGAGAATTTACTCAACATGAAATATATCTCAGGCCAGTCCAGTTGAGAATACTATACACATTATCATGAATAGGTAATAAATCATTTCTGTATCCCACAAAGGTCTTTGCCTGGCAAGAGGGTCCAGAACTCAAACTGTGGTTGGCCAGCACCTTAACCACTCTGACACCTGTTCAAAACAGTATTATTTTTAAATATGTTTTAATGTTAAATTGTCCCACCCCTCACCCCTAGCTTTTAATCACCATATAAAAAACATCTTCCCTAAGAAGTGTAAAAATAATTTTCCTTCACATGACATACTCTTTTCGAAAACACATCTTTTAAGATCTAATATTTTATTATTTTATTATCTATTTTATACTGTGAAATACTATTATCCAAAAGGGAGGACACTTTGCTTTTTTTTTTTTTTTTTTTTTTTTTTTTTTTTTTTTTTTTTGCATCATACGTAAGGTAAAGTCGCCTTTTTAAAGTTTATTTCTGTAACATTTTAAAAAAATAATAAAACCTCTATCTCCAATTTTGTTTTCTGTTCTATGAATTTTCTCTTCCAATATGGTCTACCAAAATTTCATTTACCTTCTTCTCTTTCTTTTTGATAATCTATATAGTAGATATTTGCATTAAATTGTTCCTCAAATATGTGGCAATTGGAACATTAAAATAGTTTTCACCCCTCATTTCCAAAATTACACATGCAACTTTGATGCATTTGTCATTCTGTGATGCCGCCTGCCCAGTTGTTACTGTGAACACTTCTATGCTGAGTTAGACTTCTCTATAGGCTACCAATTCCGTAGGTAATTTTAGAAGTGCATTTGAAAATTTTGGTCATAATGTTAAGTAAGCTCTTTTTTTATTCATTATGAAATGCTTTTAATAGCAATGGAAAGTTACTTTTCTCCCTCGCTGCATAAAATGAACACAGTTCAAACCAATAGAACATTTAAGGAAGATGACAACGTGCTATATATATGACATTTGACAAGGGAACTACTAGTCAAACTGAGCATTGAAATATAGTTAATTTGGGCCAATAAGTGGTTTGGTGGTTGAGGTGCTGGACTTCCACATGAAGTTCAAGTCCCAGACCTGGCAGCTGGCTTTCTCGTTTTCTCCCTCTCTCTCTCTCTGGTGACTGCATGTGCTCTGTAGCAAATTAATGATAATTATAATTAAATAAATAAATACTTCTTTTCATTCACCTGCAGAACTGAATTTATAATGTGATTTAATTGTACTTATTTATATTCAAATAGCCACAATTGGCCAGTGGCTATCACTGGGCAGTATAGAACAAACAGATGTGGCTTTGTTTCATTGATACCAAACCTGGGTTTATGTTTTTGCTTACTCTGTGCTCCTTTTCTCACCTGCAATGAGAGTGTGGTTTCCAGTGTCCTTTCAGCCCAGATTTGTCTGACTCTCCTATCTCCAAATAGTACACTCTTTACAACCAGCTGTAATTCTAGCACAGACCTAAACATCAAATCTAATATGACCTTTACGAGTATCAACAAGAATGACCCTGCAAACCCTACACAAAACCATTGATAATCAATGTTATCAATGCCACTTTTCACACAGGTGGCAGGGATTTTTTCCCCAAAACTTCCTTTCATATTTGTAGTTATAGCAAAAGCCAAAACTGGAAAAATCTTCTTTAAAAGCTCACTTGACTTTCCCTCCCATCCTTACTCCCGAGAGAGAACAAGGCACGCCCTGAACAAGTTCTTCAAGCCGTGATCTGTCCCCAGCTTCAGCCGGTCCTCCTACCGTAACACGTATAATGCTTCATTTGATTGATGTTCCTCCCCCTGTTTGATGTTAAGCTTCTTGTTGCAGAGGCATTTCTCAATTGTCTTCTCCAGCTTCGGAAGGAATGGCTGCTCAATGATGAGACTAATATACCAATGATGATTTCAGTTAACATTTACTGAAAGCATATTATTTACCAGGCATTTATGTTCATATTTGTCCCTCCGAAAAATCCATGAGGTAGATACAGTTACAGTCTCTGTTTATTCGATGTGTGATGAATGGATAAAGAAATGAGCTAGAGGGGCCAGTAGGTGGCATGGTGGTTAAGGCCCTGGACTCCCACATGGCGAACCACAGTTCAAGTCCCAGACCTGGCAGCTTGCTTTCTCACTTTTCTTATTTTTTTCTTTCTGTCTCTCTCTGGTCAAATTAAAAATAAATAAGCAAATAGATTTTTAAAATAAATAAATAATTCCTTTTAAAAAGAAAAGAAAAAGAAATGAGCCAGAAACTTGACTCACCCTTTTCCTGGAGTTTGCCTTGCCTCTTACAGACAAAAATAATTTATCAACTGCCTTTTCTACAATGACTCAGCCTTGGCAGCAATTTTTTTTTCACTGCAAAGCAGATGTGACTACCTCATATACGTATCAGCTACTGGTTGAAAGAGCATAGCTCAAGAGCTACAAAGAGCCCAAGTTCATCCCTTGACATTCACACTGGACTACAGCTAATTGATTAATCTGATTCCAGCACACTTTACTTTGAGCAGTTGTCTTAATCACCCCTGGCTGCTACCACGTTTGGTTCAGTGCTCTCAATTAGATTGTACCCCCAAATACAAGTTATACAGTCCACTGGTACATGTTCTATTGTTTGGCTTTGCTTTTTTAGTCTACTGGCCAGAGTCCAATGTGTTGCCTATGGAGCAGTTTTTATGAAGGTAGGAGTATAGGGGAGAAGGAGTGAGGCCTTCAAAAAAGTGCATGGAAAATGCACAGTATGAAAAAACTGCCTGAGCCAGCAGATGATGACATGGTGGTTAAGGCACTGCTTCCCCCATGGCCAACGCTGCAGTTTTAGTTCCTGACCCAGTGACTTGAAAAACAGTCAGGCGCGTTTGTGTGCGGGCCAAAATCCCAAGGGATTTTGGGGGAGACAGAATTGCAGCATGGACATCTTTCCTAAGGAGTGCATATACCCTATGAACTTTAGTATTATTTTAAATGCCCACTTTTTAAGGTTTGGATGCTTTGTGCACCAAAATAAACATACTTTATTTTTTCCACAAACTTTTTGAAGTCTCCTCATATTTTATACTATTGGCTTTTCTTGAAGGTCCTCCCCACCCCACTAGAGTGTGAGCTTCCTGTGGACAGGGACTTCGTCTGCGTTGTTCATCTCTGTCTATATCCCCGGTCTGGATACAGACATAGTACACAAGAGACATCTGTTACACGGATATGACCAAAGTTGGAAGTATTCACATAGTCACGCTGTGTTCCTCTGCCCCACTTTTCTTGTTAGGCATAATTTGGCCTCCTGTCTTTAAGGAAATTTATTATTTATATAAAATATTCAGAAACATGGAATAAAAAGGCACACAAATAACATTTTAAGCATTTAAGAATCTTTAAAATGTCAAGTAAAGGTAAAATAAGAGTGTATCTTTCTGATGCTCAGCCAGAAATGTGTGTCAGAAATATCTGAAAGAGCTTTTTAAAATGACACAGATCTTTCCCCTAGAGATTCTGATTCACTAACTCTAGGGTGGAATCTAAGAATCTAGACTTTTTTCATAGAGAATCCCATGTAGTTTTCTTTTATTTTTTCCTTTTCCTTTTTCTGTTTCCAGAGAAATAGAACAGATTACACACACACACACACACACACACACACACACATGCACACACACACGCATACACACATGAGAATACTTTGAAAAGCATGTGGAAATATGGAATTAAAGTACAAGTATATTTTGGTGCAAAAAAACTTGAAATTCATGCATAATTTTTCATGGTATACATTTTCCATTAACTTTTTGAAGTTAATGTGTATGTATATGGAGAGAAAGAGAGAGAAAGTGAGAGATTTGTTTTTGGGAATTTGCTCCTAGAGATAGGAACTGTCAAGTCTGAAGTCTTCAGGCTGAGCCAGCAGGTGGAAAATTCCATCAAGCGTTGATGTTATAGTCTTGAGTCCAAAAGCAATCTGGTAACAGAATTCTTTTCTCTTTGGGGGAACCTCAGTCTTTTCTCTTAACGTCTTCAACTGATTGCATGAGGCTCATCCTCATTATCATTGAATCTGAAAGCATTCTGCCAAGTGATTAAGTTCCTCTCTTCTCAAACTTTCCATAGACTGAGTTATATAGTAAGCATTATTTGTGCCTGAATTTTTGTTGTGGTTGTTTTGCTTTTATTGTGGCAAAATTTACATAACATAAAATTTACCATTTTCACCATTTTTATGCATATAGTTCCGTGGTATCAAGTACATTCACATTATTGTGCAGCTTTCACCAGCATCTAATTCCAGAATGTTTTTATCTTCCCCAATTGAAATTCTACCCATTAAACACTAACTTCCCATTTTTCCCTTCCTCCACCCTCTGACAACCACCTTCAACTTTTTGTCTGTATGAATTTGATGATTCTGGGGGTCTATAATAGACATTTGTTTTTTTGAGACTGACTCTCTTGCTTTAAGGTCCTCGATATTCATTCATGTTGGAGGATGTGTCAGACTCTCCTTTCTTTTTAAAGCTCTATATATTCCATGGTATGGATATTCCACAAATTGTGTATTCATTCATCCACTGATGGACCCTTGTACACTTAGCTTCTAGGCTTAGCTTCTTGGAGAGTCACCCATTGTTCTTGCTTACATCTGTACAGCAGTCACCCTTCTTTCTGCAATTTCGGTTGCCCATAGTAGAGTACAATCACATAACTTTTCTTTCAGAATGTTGTTGTAATTATTCTATTTTATTATTGAGTATTGCTACTGATATCTTGCTGGCCTAATCTGTAAATTAAATTTTATCATATGTATGGACGTATAGGAAACGTAGAGCATACACAGAATTTAGCACTAGCCATGGTTTCAGGCATCCAGTGGGAATTATTGCTATTGATATCTTACAGGCTTAATTTTTAAACTAAACTTTACCATAAGTATATATGTATAGAAAACATAGAGCATGCACAGAATTTAGTACTAGCCATGGTTTCAGGCATCCAGGGGGAGTTTTGAAATGAATCCCCCATGGATGAGGGGGGACAATTAGAGTTATCTTCCCCAGAGAATTTTGATAGCTCTCAAACTGCCAGTCAAGGGAATGCTGGAATACTCAAATTTAGAATTAAAATTATTTTCATTGTATGTACATGTATGCATGTTTTCTCACTTTCTCTCACTTATCATTGACCAATTAGACTATGGTTTGTTTCTCAATGGGAAGAAATTTCTATCACCCTTGGGGCATGGCCCTTGACAACCAAGGTGATAAATGGATCCTGCTAATAATTTACTGTGGTATATATCTGGCCACTAATAATGCTCATTTTCATTCCTTGTGTCATATATCTTAATAATCCTGGGATATAGCATTATTCCCACCTATCTATGAGACAACCTAGACCACGAAGGACTCAATAGCAATGTGCCCAAAGCCACACAACTGGAAGGTAGCAGAAATATATGAACCTAATTTTTCCTATCCAGGTCTAATGCTCACAGTTTCCTATATATTCACTCAAGAGACACAAGGAAGGCTTCCATGACAAAAATCCAGCAGTCTATCAGGGTGCCTGAAATACCCAAAATGAATCTTTGAGACATAGTAGTTTTGCAATCTGGAAACCACTTTTTATTTTTTAAGAGAGAGATTTTTTTATAGGACACATGCGCTCGCCAGAGAGACAGAAAGAGTCAGAGAGAGAGAAAGACAGGTAGAAAGCAAGAAATCATCCCCCAAGGAGGATGGCCACACCACCTTCTCCTCCATTCTCCTCTTGGGATTTTGGGCACTCACATACACACGCCCAGTGTGAGTTTAAGCCACCAGGTCCAGGACTCAAACCATGGTTGACTTCAGGAATCCAGTGACATAAACATTATGCCATCTGCTTGTCCCTAGAAACCACTTTTAAAATGGCAGTACCCTAATGATGGGTTGCAGTTACAGCAAGTTCTCCCAGGAAGAATCAATTTATAGAAACAAAAGACCATCATTTATTGTCTCTATACCACAGTCCAGGCCCTGTGCTGGACTCCTATATACATTACATGCTTTAGTTCACTAAGTAATCTTTTGAGGTTGATGCTATCACCTCTATATTACAGATAAATAAAGTCAGCCCAAAAATGCTTAAGTAACTTCTCCAAAGTTATACACCAAGTAACCAAGAAGGAAGGAAGGAGATTCTGACACCTCTACATGAATGAATTTTGAGGACGTTATGCTAAGTGAGTCAGTTTTCTAATCCCAAATCTGCTTATCTATATAGGCAGTGCTTTTTATTATTATATCAAGTGACTTCAAACAATTCATGAAAAACTAGAATTAAAACACAAGTTTATTTTGGTGTAAAACAGCATTGAAATTCAGTTTTCTCAAAATATGCATTTTCTATAGTCTTTTGAAGACCCTCCCCAGCCCAGTGTAGTACTTCTTACCATATTCTCTTCCAGTAAGAAATTATACAGGAGACAGGAGCGAAAGGATACCTCAAGGCAAGTAGTTGGGAAAAAGGAGTCCAGTTGTACTTTTTGTATGAATTTGTCTAGAGCTGGCTTGAATGATTACTTATGTGACTTGCTATGAAAACTTATAAAGCTTTCATTTTTAATTTTACCCCTTTTTAAAGGAATCTCCCCCACACAAAATCAATTTATCGTAGCACTAAATATCTTGCTTGTGTAGAATGCACATGTGGCACTTTTTTTCTTGGTCTATCCAGAGAATAGGTTTGAAATGTTTCTTACTGAGTGCCCGAAGGAACTGATGATATTAATCATGATGAAGAACAAGAATATAAGATTCCTGCTGCTCTTTGATTAAAACTTCTTAGATAGACTTTTACCTCCGAAGCTTTGTTATTTTAATGGCCTCCTATAGGTATTTTTCTGAGAGGTCTCTGAGGGTTTTATTTTCTAGTTCCTTGTAATAGCACCTGTCAGCTTTCAGGCTGCTTGTATTTGACTTCAAAAGAGAGCCTGGGTAATTTGCCTATTTCTGTATTTTAGCACAGAGTCAAACAATGCCAAGTAGGCTATCACGTGTTGACAGAGTCAGCAGGAAAAGCTCGTCAGGTAATCATCGAATTGATATAGTCGAGAGGCTGTGCTGTGATTTAAGCTTTGCATCAACTGAGTACTATCCCTGTACCATGGGAATCGATTAATCAGGAGGAGTTCAGTTTAGGGTCCCAGTTAGGCCATTTATTGTGTTAGTGCCTTTAACAGGAATATGTGATATAAGGCTCTGTAATTGGAATGAAATCCTACCTAACTATCAGTTTCTTAAGAATTGCCTTTGATGTAGCTAATGCCAGAAATAGGATGCCTTTTCATCTTGCTGAAAATTTAACAACCTTCGTGAAAAGGTAAAAATTTAGCAAACTGGTTTTCTAGAATTCAGTAGTTCTTTGGCTGAGCCTGAATCAAGTTGCATATGTTTAACGCCATGTTTGATATGTTGCCCTACAGTTTATAACTAATTTTCTCAGAATATGCAAATACTTTTAAAGGACCTTTGGGAGGGACCAGCAAGTGGCATGGGGGTTAGGGAACTGGACACTCCCATGTGGCCGACCACAGTTAGAGTCCCGGGCCTGGTGGCTTGCTTTCTCACTTTCCCTTTTTCTATGTGTGTGTGTCTCTCTCTGGTCAAATTAAAAAAAAGAAAAAAATTAATGAATAAATAAAATTGAATAAATAATTCTTTAAAGAACCTTTGGAATATGCAAAATGTATATTCTAAACCAATATGTGACCCAACAGGCATTGGTAAGGAATTTCTAACTGAAAAAATAATAGTTTCTGAATTATATATTTTTGTCCCTGTCAAAGGGATATATTTTAATGTTCTTGATATGGGCTGCTAGAAATCTAAAATAGTGCATTCTTTTAAAGTGTCCTGTATTTTAAAAGAGGAAAATAAAATCAGTGAATTTATTGATGATATTTCATTACACATATTTCAATGGGATATCATATCTTCCAGAAAAAAAATTAATTACATTTCATTTGCTTTCCTCAGACTGAGTTTAATGCCAGTCTAATTGAGTTTAATATCCTGGCTGCCTCTCTTAAGAAATTTCTAGGAAAGGTAGTAACCCCAGCAAATTGCTTATGTCACACGACTAGACTTATCCCATGGCCAAGCTTTGAAATATTATATCTTACTTTTATAGAATATTTTCTTTACTAGCATCAAGCAATTTAGTAGAAAGAAATACATCCAATGGCCCAAAACAATGTAAATCTGAAAATCAGTAGCTGATTGTTAATATGTTCCCTTTATCTTCTAAAAGAGAGATTTCAGTTACATTGTCTCAAATGTACCAGGAAAGAAGGATAATAAAGTTAAATTCTTTGTGTGTTTTTTTTCTCCTTTATTGGGGCTTAATTTTCATTAGCTGGTCCTATTACCAAAAAGATAAATAGATAAAACAGCTGATCTGGGCCAGCAGGTGGCATAGTGGTTAAGGTGTTGGACTCCCTACGTGGCTGACTGCAGTTCAAGTCCCTGAATCTGGCAGTTTGAAAATCACATCAGGCACATGTGCATTCATGCCCAATATCCCAAGAGGAGAATGGAGAACGGATTGGAACATGGTCATCCCCTTAGAGAGTGATTTCTCATTTTGTCTTGTTCTGTCTCTGTCTTTCTCCAGCAAGCATGTGTCCTATGGCCAAAATGTTAAAAAAAAAAAAAAAAAAAAAAAAAAAAAAAAAAAAAAAAGGGCTGGTCTTAGACAAAATTGCTTACCAAAACAGAAACAGAACCATAGTAGTGGAAGAGTATAAGCTAGAATATTTTCAAAACTCATTCACCTAACTGTCAGCCACAAGCAAAAATAACAACAAACTAAAAACCATCATGCATTATTTTAGTCATTATATGTGAGTGAGTGCCAAAGCGTAGGTATGATTGGATGAAACATGGTAGAATAAAAAGTTACAGACTGAGAGAGATGAAAGAACTTGATCACCCAGCTGCAGGAGTTTCAGTCTGGCCTGTGTACTTCTGGGGTGTAACCTGGCTTTCTGGGTTTCTCATTTTTTTTCCATTTGGGAGCAGTTCTAACCATTGGGGATTGTAAAAAGTGGTCAGGCTTCTAGTTGTACAAAATCAGGAAGGACAGGGATCTGAAGTTTCAGAGCCACAGTGGCTAAGTTAACCACTGCAAGAGCTTAAACAAAAAGTCAAGGCTGGCAATAGAATACACCAAATCTAGGGAAACCTGAAACCAAAGGAAGAAGCCCTGTGTGGCAGGATACTTCTTGGTGGAAGGAACTGTTAAGGAAATTGCCAGCTTTGACCTCAGTCAGGTGAATATAAGTGAAGGTGAGCATGGTAAAGATAATGAAGTCAGCCAGTATTCTTACATAATGGTTAGAACGGAATACAGAGAACAGCAATAAATTCTTCCAGGAACATTCTAGAAGATCATAGGATTGTAAAATCTTATGAGGGGGTGACTTTTTTGAGATAATCAGTTGATTATTACTTAATCCAAAATGCTTGGGGCCAGAAGTGTCAGATTTTTTTGGATTAGCACTTAGATTTTGAAATATTTACACATACATAATGAGATATCTTAAAGATGAGACTCAAGCCTGAACTTGAAATTCATTTGTGTTTCATATATACCACAGACACAAAATCTGAAGGTAATTTTAGACAGTATTTTTGTGTTGTAATATTTCCATGACCTATTATTACATGAGCTCAGGTGTGAAATTTTCCACTTGTGGCATCGTGTCATCACTCAAGAAGTTTCAGATGTTGATAGCGTGTATGATACCTTCAACTGGACTTGTGTGAATTGTATTCAAGTTGGGCAAATTCATATTACAAGCTGTAGTGATGTACAGTGATTGCATGTATAAAATAATTAAGAAAAATTTTTTTCAGATGTTGGAGAAATAAAGATGACCATAAAGAAAAAAAGAGTTTTGGATTTTGGAGCATTTCAGGCATCAGATTTTCAGATTAGAGATATTCAATAAGTAACGTCTTGTACCTGCAAGTAAATATATGTTCCTTGCAGAGTACAAGTGAGCCAAAATCCATAGCCAAGAAAGAACCCACTCCTCTAGAGTAAATGGGATGGGTTTCTGAGCAAGATGCGAAGGTCAAGCCATGGTTGTTAGCAGGCTGAATGGCACAATGTACTATGCGCTGTAGTAAAATGTCAAAATTATCTTCAAAAATTGACCTATCTGTAAAGGAGTCCTCCTGTTAGAAACAAAATGGACATTGAATATCAGGTTAAAGAATATGGATTTATTGAATTGGACAACAAGTATTAATTTTTATTTTCGTTCTCTCGATAGTGTTTGAAAATTTTTTCTCTTGAGTATAGCCCTGCCCTGTTCACTTTTTAATCAAACTCTTAATTGCTTTTGAATATTCAAATTCAGAAGTGAACAAACATCAGGTCATTTAACCCTAGCTCAGTTTTCTCATGTCTATAATGAATGTCTTGGGCTAGAAAGTTTTTCTGTTTTTTGGTTTGGGGGTTTTGTTTTGCTATAGGGTGTGTGTGCTTGCTGGAGAGACGTGGATAGAAAGAAGGAAAATGAGAAAGCAGTCCCCAGGGGCATGGCCATACTCCAGACTGTAATCCCTGCTTCTCCATTCTGCTCTTGGGAATTGGGGCACACACACACACGTGCACACACACACACACACACACACCCTATGTTTTTCTCAAGCTATTGGGTCAGGATTCAAATCTCATAGTTGGCCATGAGGGATTCAGCAGTCCTAACTAACACAACACCTGTTGGCCCCTTGGGCTAGAAGATTTCTGTTTTTTTTTTTTTTTTTTTTTTTTCTAATTTAGAGTTTTGAATCTAGATGGTGTCAAAACAATGCCATACAAACACACTTGACATTGATATGGAAAAGAAAAACATTGTTTTCACTGACTTAATGATTAATTTTCTAAAAATAAATATCACTGCAGAATTAGAGTTCAGTGGATCAAGTGTTACAGTCTTGTACAAATAATGGTAACATTGTGGCCCGTGAGTAATTCTTGTGCTCTTGGCTTCTATGCTTCACACTTTACCTTGTTAACACACACACTCCTTCAAAGGGAGGCAATGTAGGTGAAGCGGAGGCTCAGCTGGTTTTCCTATGGTCATATATTTGTAACATGTTAACTATAGGGAAGTTTAAACATCCTTAGTAAGTTATTTATTTCCAATCTTGAATTTAAAAGGACAAATTATGAAAAGAACACACATAGACCTAAAGGTATCCGATACATATACATGCTGTAATATTTCCAAACTAAACATAATGTACCACCTTCTGAAAACAAATTACAGAGGTTTTCCTGCTATTTTAGATGTAATAAATTCCTTCTCTCCTGGCTCAGAATTCCCCAAGAGTTCTGAAACTTTACCCATTCCATAAAGGCAGAGATTATACTGTCCCAGAAAAAGTATACTGAAAAGGGCTCACTAAATTGTGTAATGGAGGCCAGGGAACAAGTGGTATGGTGGTTAAGGCACTGGACCCTTATGTGGCCGACTGCAGCTCAAGTCCTGGACCCAGCAGCTTGAAAATCATGCCAGGCATGTGTGCATGCATGTCCAAAATTGAGAAGAATATGAATTATCCCCACCTAGGGGATAATGTCTCACTTTCCCTCTCACTGTCTCTCTCTCTTTCTGTCTTTGGCAAGCAAACACACCCTATGGCAAAAAAACTTTTTAAAAAAATCATGTAATAGGTACAGGAATAGATGTTTACATGGATGATGGAATGTTTAAGCACAGCCTCAAAAGTCAGCCTCAGAGGGGGGCATGGATCCCGCAGGGATGCTCCGAAGGATCTCAGCAGTTTACGCATGACCATAAGGGCTCATCAGACATTCTGGGAACTGTCAGCAGCAAGGTTGTCAAGCAGAGTAGCAGAGGATCTGATGACAACTGGATGTTTCCTATGGCATTACACAAGCCAGGCTCTTCCCCAGGGACACAGCTGTGGACTGGTCAGTGAAGAATCCCAGGAAGGAGAGAAGAAAGGGCAGGGACTGCAGGAAGCCCTGGTATCTAGACTCCAGGCTGGACCTGGTACAGGACTTCTGAATATAGAAGGTACATAGTGTCAGAAATAAGATCTAGGGGACCAGCAGTTAGCGTAATGGCTATGTCACTGGACTCCCACATAGTCGACCGCGGTTCAAGTCCCGGACCCGGTGGCTTAAACTCACGCCAGGCGCGTGTGCGTGCGTGCCCAAGATCCCGAGAGGAGAATGGAGGAGAAGGGATTGCGGCGTGGCCATCCCCCCTGGGGGGTGATTTCTCGCTTTCTGTCTGTCTCTCTCTCTCTGTCTGGTGAGCACACGCACCCTGTAGCAAAAACCTCTCCAAAAAAAAAAAAAAAGAAAGAAGATCTAATACTCACTCACTCCTACTCATACCCACACTTACACTTCTGCCTCCACAATGTTATTTTTAACATTTTCTAAAAAAAATAATAATAATAAATAACAATTTTTTTAAGAGAGACATTTTTGCTATAGGGCGTGTGCACTCACCAAAGAAACAGAAAGATAAAAAGCGAAAAATAACCCCCTGGGGGGATGGTCATGCCATAATCCCTTCTCCTCCCTTCTCCTATTGGGATTTTGGGCACGCATGCACAAGCACCCGGTGTGAGTTTTAAGCTGCTGGGTCCAGGACTCAAATCATGGTCAGCCACGTGGGAGTCCAGTGACATAACCATTATGCCATCTGCTGGTCCTAGTAAATAACAATTTTTTTAAAAAAACATTGAGTTACTTTCCAAAGGCTGTAGCAACTATCTTTTAAAATTTATGTTAAAATAACCAAATATTGGAGACAAGTTAGTATTCAGGAACTGCGGTTGATTTGAAAAAAAGAAATGGGCTAACCATGAATTAATACCATGTAGCTGTGTTAAATGATTTGTAAATACTCTCTGAACAAGCTATGAAGTGAAAAAAAACATGGAATTAACATACTAGTATTGTATTTTTTAATTAAAAGAAACTTCTGTTTATCTACAAAGTAGCGGGTTCAGAAAGCTATGAACCATCACACTGCCAGTATTTTTTGCTAAGTAATTAGATTATGATCTCCCTGCCACCCAGCCTTTTTTTTTTCCTTATCTTGAATTTTTAATTTTTCTACAAAAGGTTTAAAAGGTTTGATAGGCAGTAAATTTTTCCTTAATGCAGTGACTTACAGAAAGGACTCTTGAGTAGAATGTCACATGTCTTTTTTTTTTTTTTTTTTTTTTTTTTTTTTTTTTTTTTTTTTTTGAACCAAATATACTGGTACTTTATTTCCATTTTTCTTTTTTTTTTTTTTTTTTTTTTTAATTTTATTTTTATTTTTATTTTTTTTACATTTTTCCACAAACATTTACTTTACATAGCAAAAAATTTTAGCTCATACTCCATAATTCTTGACAGTTTACAAACAACTTTCAATATCTCAAAATACTGAATTTTAAAGATAATGTTCAAAATATGTCTTATAATTTTGTATAAATTTAAAACTCTTTAACAACAGAAGCAGAATGGTTTCAAAAATATATATATACATAAATATACAAATATATATATGTGTATATATATATACACATTTAGAGTGCAGACACTCGGTATATATTAAGTGGGGACATACAATGTCTCTCCTTCACATGTCTTTAGGAAGCCTAAGAAAGGAGTTGATGTCCTAGTGGGTGCGTACTTTAGCTTGAGTGAGCATTACCACAAAAATCTCTTGCATGGGTCTGACCCATAGCCTAGTGCTTAAGGGAAGTAGATCTCACATGGCCAACCCACCCAATGGATTCCAGCCCTAAGGGAAGCTTAAAAAACACAGCAGGTGCATATGCATGCCTGCCCCAAATCATGACAGGATGAAGAAATGAAGAGATTCTGGTATGACCACACCAAATTGAGGAGTGTTTTCTTTTTCTTTTTTTTTTTTGTTTTGTTTTGTTTTTCATTTCTTTTCTTTTTTTTTTTTTTTATTTTTTTTATTTTTGGAGACGTTTTTGCTATAGGGTGCGTGCACTCGCCAGAAAGACAGAGAGAGACAGAGAGATAGAAAGTGAGAAGTCACCCCCCAGGGGAGATGGCCACGCCACAGTCCCTTCTCCTCCATTCTCCTCTTGGGATCTTGGCCACACACACACATGTGCCCGACGTGAATTTAAGCCACCGAGTCCAGGACTCGAACCGCGGTTGGCTACATGGGAATTCAGCAACATAGCCATTATGCAAGTTGCTGGTCCTGGGGAGTGCTTTCTTACTCTCTCTCTCTCTCTCATTCTCTCTGTCTCTTTCTCTGTCCCCTCTCTGGCAAGCACACATGTCCCCCTGGCAATTTATAAAAAGGGGGGAAAAAAAGCCAGCTACATAGAGGTTTCTATTTCTTTTGTGTCTGAAGAGCTTAGAACATTGTAATGTGGTGCATAAACTGTGGGTCAGAGCAGTAATACAAAAATAATAAGAGTAGTTTTGCTTCAAAAAATCCAACTTAATTTAAAGTGACTGTATTCCGATTTATATGCCTGAAGTACATTAGAGTTTGAATGCTTTTTGTTTCCTTTCAAATCTACATTAATATCTGGCTCAGTGCTCAGAGGAAAGCAATTCAGCACCAAAGGTGCAATTTTTCTTCCACAATGTTAAAATCAATTTAGCTATTTGGCTTGTTGTAAATGGTGAGTTGTATTCTCTGGTGCCCAAATTCTCCCAATTATAGGTGTATATTACTGGGATTTTTTTTTTTGGGGGGGGGGGAATATATGCAAGACCTCCCTTTTTAGTTGTTGGAATTCGAGTCTTGTGGAAAAAGAACTAAATTCTTTTAAAAGAAGAAAATGCCTATACTCAGCTATAAATTTGTAAAACCAATTTGATTATTGCTTGAATTTTTAGAGAGGGTTTTGTTATTTTTTTCTAAGAGTATCCATTCTTTTCTGCATCAAATCATTTTAGGCTCTTGGCTGAAAAGTAACCTTTTATTTCTTATGTGACTTACTAGAAAGATTCTCAAAACGTGGATTATAAACCATTACTGTCCCGTGATTTTTTTCAAACCATCTCCTAATTGAACTGAAACGATGACCAAAATGTAATCATATACAAAGGCTGAATAATTCCATTGTCCATTTAAAACACACATATACACTAAAATAGAATATCAAAAATGTAGGAAAAAGAGAGAATATATATATATATATATGTATATATATATATATATATATATACACACACACACACACACACACACATATATATATACATATATATATATTTTTTTTTTCTCTCTCTCTCACTAGCTCTGTGGCCTAGTGGTTAAGGGAGCCAAATCTCAAATGGCCAACTTTGCAGTTCACATCCTTTATCTATCTCTTCTCTGGTGAGCACACAAGTCTTCTGGCCAATTTTTTTTTAATGTAGAATTAAAAAGTCTCACATAATCTTAGAATTATATATGAAAGACATCATGGTATGGTAAAAGAGTACAGACATGGGGAACCAGCAGTTAGCGTAATGGCTATGTCGCTGGACTCCCACGTAGTCGACCACAGTTCAAGTCCCGGACCTGGTGGCTTAAAACTCACGCCAGGCGCGTGTGCATGCGTGCCCAAGATCCCAAGAGGAGAATGGAGGAGAAGGGATTGTGGCGTGACCATCCCCCCTGGGGGGTGATTTCTCGCTTTCTGTCTCTATGTCTCTCTCTGTCTGTCTGGCAAGCGCACGCGCCCTATAGCAAAAAACCTCTCCAAAAAAAAAAAGAGTACAGACATGGAAAATCATAGAAACTGATTTCATGCCCAGGTTTGGTCAATTATTCCATCTCTCTGTGCCTCAGTTTCTCCTGTTTACAGTGAGGTCCATTTCTTCTGGCCAGCAAGCATGAAGTATTAGGGAAAAAATATGTACAGGCCCTGTCATAATTGCTAACAAATACTACATATTTAATAGTAGCTAGAGGCTTGCTCATTTATCTGTTTGTTTCTTTCACTATACTGTAAGCTCCATGAGAGCAAGAACTGTGTCTTCTTTGGACCCTCAACTTTTTTAGCACAATTCTCAACTTGCAGTAGTTACTCAAGAAACATTCATTGGATGAATTCGTGATGCAATATAGTGTCCTAAAATGATTGAGTTTTTTTTGTTTTTGTTTTTGCTTTTGTTTTTGTTTTTGTTTTTTTAGAGAGAGAGAAAGATTTTGCTATAGGGTGTGTGTGCATACTGGAGAGACAGAGAGAGAGAAAATAAATCACCCCCCTGGGAGATGGGTACACCACAATCCCTTATCCTCCATTCTCTTCTCAGTATCTTGGGCACACACACATACATGTGCTCGGCATGAGTGTCAGGCTGCCGGGGCCAGAAATCGAACTGGGATCAGCCAGAACTGGGATCAGCCATGTAGGAGTCCAGCCATGTAACTATTAACCATCTGATGGTCCCATATGAGGGCTTCTAATCAGGAGTTTTTGTGATTTGATTACAATGTAGTATGCTAAAATTTTTTATCTTGCCAGAGTTCTAATCTTTTTTAAGTTTTATAATGATGGTATTACAAATAGATCTTCTCTACATCTTATTACTCAGTTTTCTAAAAGCTAGAGTAAAATTTTATGTCAAATGCTCCCTCTTTTAGTGGCCATTTAACTTCTCACATTGTCCTTCATATTCTTACCATTAGGCAATTCTTCCTTACTGAGCCCAGTTGAAATGCCCCTTCCTGCCTCCTTAGATTTTTAAAGATCACATTGTTGCTGTTGAAAGAAACACCACATTGTTTTGTGGGTAAGTCAAAAATTCAGATTCTGTCATTTTTATCAGATCAAAACTTCTGGTATATGTAAAATGGATAAAATCTCCCAATGGTAGTCTATCTACCATGTCAGTTTTACCATCTGTGTTAGGCAAGCAATTGGCCAACTCACGCCAGTGAAATAACTTGTCTGCGGCCTTGGTTATGGTCCCTCAGATCCTTTGCATTCTACTCTCCCTTTAGGTCCACAGACCTGCACTCGATGTGTACCTTTTCATATGCTTTGCTTCTTCCTTATCCCTTTTATCTAAGTGTTCTTTTTTAAAAAGGTGAATTGTGGGGACCAGCAGTTAGTGTAATGACTATGTCGCTGGACTCCCACGTAGTCGACCACGGTTCGCGTCCCAGACCCGGTGGCTTGAAACTCATGCAAGGCGCATGTGCGTGTGTGCCCAAGATCCTGAGAGGAGAATGGAGGAGAAGGGATTGTGGCGTAGCCATCCCCCCTGGGGGGTGATTTCTCGCTTTCTGTCTCTCTGTCTCTCTCTGTCTGTCTGGCTAGTGCACGCACCCTATAGCAAAAACCTCTCCAAAAAAAAAGGTGAATTGTGTTAGTTGGAGCAGTATATGTTATGCTTTAATTACAAATAACCCTCAAGTGCTTTAAGATATTCTCTCTCTCTCTCTCTCTCCCCCTATATATATATACATATATATATGTGTGTGTGTGTGTGTGTGTGTGTGTGTGTGTGTGTAGAGAGAGAGAGGGAAGGGATATATATATATATATATATATCCCTTCCCTCTCTCTCTATATATATAATATATATACACATACATATGTATGTATATAGAGAGAATGTATATTTTCTATATATGTATCTAGATAGATAGACAGAGATAGAGATAGAGATATATCCATACATAGATCATGACTTGGGTGTTTCTCTGTTCCACTTTATCTCAGTCCAGAACCTAGCAGATAGAAGAGGCTCTGTTTGGAACAAAATCCATTCCCCTTGATAGCAGGAAAGAGACTTGTACCACATTTCACATTAGCGCTCAGAGATTTCACCTTAGAAGTGATATGTGTCTCTTCTACTCACATTTCATTGACTAGAGAAAGTCCTATTCCACTTCTGTCTTTAAAGGAAATGGGGGGATATTCTCCTACCCCTACCCCCCATCTCAAAGAAGAAGAAACGGAATATCTGGAAAAGATGATACCTAAGACATATTCCTTTCTATGAGTTGTTCTCATCACAAGTCCTGTCCCAACTGTGGAAGCTCACATTTACTTCCATGTTTTAAATTTTCAAAATCATTTGGCTTCTTAACTCTACATTTTTGAGTAGGAAATGGAGACTTGTATTCAAGATCATGATAAATCATGGAATAGCCCCATATAATTCTTTTCTATACAGATATTTTTTAATGCAGGTAACTCCAATCCAAAAAAACTAAAAAAACCCAAACAAACAAACAAACAAACAAACAAAAAACCATAAACTGAGAAACACTGGTATATTAGAAAAAAAATGAACTCTTGGGACCAGCAGTTAGCGTAATGGCTATGTCGCTGGACTCCCACGTAGTCGACCGTGGTTCGAGTCCCGGACCCGGCGGCTTAAACTCACGCCGGGCGCGTGTGCGTGCGTGCCCAAGATCCCGAGAGGAGAATGGAGGAGAAGGGATTGCGGCGTGGCCATCCCCCCTGGGGGGTGATTTCCTGCTTTCTATCTCTCTGTCTCTCTCTGTCTGTCTGGCGAGCGCATGCGCCCTATAGCAAAAACCTCTCCAAAAAAAGAAAAAAAAAAAAAAAAAAAAAAAAAAAAAATGAACTCTTAGCGACAAAACACAGACCTCTCCCTCTCCTCTGTATTAACTGCCTAGCTGTGGATCAATATGCTTCTTCCTATATGTCATTTCGTCCACTGATAATTGGGTCTACCTGACTTACGTGGGAATGGCGAACCCAACAAGAATTGTATAGGCCTCCATACTTGCCCCCTCAGGCCCTCAGCAATACCTCAAAGTCACTGCCTTGATGACTTAAATTTGGTGATAATTTGGATAACTCACAACTAGAGGAAAAAAGGAATTTCCTTGCTATGAAGATAAGGTCCTCTGAATGTTAATATCAGTATTAATTCCCTGTATGACCTGAGGCACAGTGCTTAATTGTGAACTGTCTTCCTTTTCTGATCCAAGGATAACATTAACTTACTTCTCTACGTCCTTGTGAGACGCGATATACAGAATTTATTGCAGAGGGACTTTCGGACTATGAGGCACTGTAGGAACAGCTGATGGACTCTAAACTCCCTCTGTTGCCCACGGTGCCACTCTTAGAGGTGGATGACTGAGCAGAGAGAGAAATGCCTGAGACACGGGTAGTTACATGGGGAAGAGGGGGCTATTCTTACCTACCAGTTAGCCACAGCCAGTGATCCATGCTGTGGTTATACTGGGGCTGCTTGATGCACTGAGCTTCCTTCTTTCTTCAGGCCTTTTCCTGGTTTCTATCCTATCCCCTGGGAGAGGAGGTACAATTAAATTTAATTTTTCTGTGCAGTATAGTATCTCTTAGAAAAAGTTAGAATGAAGAGCATGTTTTAAAAAAATACTAACACTTGGGTTAAGTGTAGAGTAATAACATCTTTATGTCGCATTTAACTGTTCTGAAGTGCTTTCACATCACACATCATTTTATTTGAGGCTTACCATAACTTTGTTAGGTGGGTATTATCCTAATTTGTCAAAAAGGATACTGAGATTAAAAAATACAGTGTTTTCCCCACACTAAAAAAAATTATAATGGCACACTATATTTATCGATTCTCCATGGAATAATCTTTTGTTCCATTATTCCAAGATGCTTGTGTTTTCTGGCAGAGATAGAGGACACCAAGCTATAAACCATAATCACTTAAACCCAAGATAGGATAGAAAGGGGGGGAATTATTGACTAAGAAATCACAAAGGAACTTATCCTTTAAAGCCAAATTCAAGATTCTTTGTTTAGAAAGTGAAAGGAACTCAGGACCAGGAGGTGGCATGGTGGTTAAGGCACTGGGTGATCCCACATGGCTGACCATGGTTCGAGTCTTGGACCTGGTGACTTGCTCTCTCACCTTCTCTCTCTCTCTCTCTCTCTGTATCTCTCTAGTCAAGTTAAAAATGAATGAATAAGAAAAGTTAAATATATAATTTTAAAAAAAAGAAAGTGAAAGGAACTAACTGTTCCTTCAAGATTAGTTTTAGTATTCTAATGAATTTAAATTAATTCAGTTAATTAATCAGTTATTCTCTACCACAGCATTTAGCCAGAATGGGGAAACAAAGGTACTTTATATTCTTAGTAAAAATGATAACACTATTTTTTTGATGATGGTATTACCCAAAGAGTCAACTCTATTTTCCCTTCCCTCAAAATAATAAGAATAAGGAAAGTTAATTTTCATTTATTTATTATGCATTCCTTTAGCCTAATAAGTGGAGAAATGTGGAGAAAAAAATACAAGGGGTCTTTTAAAAATTCATGAAAAACAATCCATGCATTTCAAAATTTTTTGCACAAAAGCAAACAAACAAAAAACCTTGTACATGAGAGCCAGATGGTAACAAAGCAGTAAACATTATGTTCTGCAACACTGACCCACGTGGGAAGGCTCGTGTCCAGGGACTTTTTGAGTACACCACCCATGGGCATGCCCATGATTTGGAGCTGGCCAAGGCCAGGGTGGATCAGCTCATTGGGACTTTATGGGGAGTGCTGCCTTCCTTCCCTCCTCCTTTTCTTGCTTATAGAACTAAATAAACTTTTTAAAAAATAAAGAAAAACTGAACTCAACTTTACTGCATTTTTTATGAACTTTTTGAAGTGCCCTCATAAGAAAACAGATTATTATAATATAGTAAGTACTATAATATAACAAAGGTTGGCACCAGCTCCAGAAGGAAGGTGGATTAAGGTGAATTAAGCCATTACTTATAGTCACTTAGAAAGACTTAGGTCAGTAGTGGGGAAAATGGGATTCTGGCCATTAGAATAGAAACTCTAGTAGTTCTGGGTGATTAGAGAATGAGGAAGGAGATGGGAAGTGGAGAGAGATGGGCAAGGAAAGAAGTAAACAAGAGGAAGGCCTTGGAAGAACTCAGTGGCTTACTAAGAAGTTGAAATGTTATTCTTCATTTCTTTGGAGCTGCTGATGAATATGACCAGCTTAGAAAGGCTTCCAGGACAGATGGATCTGGGGCTTCTGGTAGCGCTGATTGTTTTCTGACTCAGAAATATTTAAGGAGGTTGTTAGTGAAAGCCAAGCAAGGAGAAGATGAGATACAGAGAGGTCATGGTCTCTGCTGCTCATTCCAGCCCATACCTGGGCAAACTAGAACTCAGGTCTCCTAATTCCTAGGCTGACTTCTTTCTCTCCCATCACACAATGCTTTCTCATCTCTTTGGCATTTTCTTCCTGCACTAAAGCCTATTTTTTACAATGCATCCTGAGATTCTAGAACATATTTTAAGGTAATCTCATTCTCTACTAGACCCAAGTATTTATCATGGCGATGTTGGTGTTTAGGCACTTCTTTCTGGCAGTCTCATACACGTGATCGCATTTGGTTTTTCTTCTGAGAATGCTAAAGCCCTTTTTACTTTATGAGTAAAAATAAAGATGCCCTAAATCTCTCTAGCTAAATACTTTAAACCTCAAGTTTTGATTTTTTCTTTATATTGCAGCTCTGAGAATAAAGCAAAGAAGTTGTTTTATTTTATTCTTTAGTATCAAATGATGGCTGCTCATTGTTAATGAGAATTGTAGGGCCAGTTCAACAGCAGTGATCAGTTCAGAGCAGAAAAGATCATATATCAACATGACCTCACTAACCTTCTCCGTACTAAATGACAAATGGCTAGAAATAGCCTTTGGATCAGGTCACAGAGACACTAAAATACTTACCCTTCACCACAGAACTCTATTGAACCCTATCTATCATTCACCACCTTCAATCACAGCAGCCTGCTTTAATGCAGAATTTAAACAGAATTTCAAACAAAAAAAGAAAAAGAAAGAGAACTTCCTCCAAATAGTTCAATTTCTGATTTTATTTAGCTTCTCTCTGGACTTTCGAAGTAATGTGGGGGAAGATCACAGCAAGTTACACTATGCTTTCACATTTGTGGGGTGATCGTGTCAAAGGGGAGAGAGCAGCATTTGGAGGCCAGTAGGTTTCAGTCTGGTGCAATTCCTCACTTCCCTCTTCCATAGAGGTTAATATCATCTCATTGATATAATGATAAAACAGTGTGACATTACTTTTTTCTTTACAACATAACTAGACCAAGCTAATAGAAATTTGGTTAACTTCTTAAGAGAAAAAGTGTGATTTAAATAGTGTGATTTAAATAGTGTGATTTAGCCAAAGGATTCTAAGACTACCAGCTTCATGTTATACACATTTATCACGAACACATATTCTCCAACTTCAAATAAATGTCATTGGTCCTTGTTCTGCATATGTCTATAAGCAACTTTTCCTGTCTATTCAAAAGATAAGAATTAAAAAAAAAAAATTATCTTCTCTGGGCCAGCAGGTGACATGAAGGTTAAGGTACAGGATCCCACATGACCAATTTGTGGTTCAATTCCCAGGTCTGGTGGCTCAAAATAAACAGAAGGTATGTATATGTGCATGCCCAAAATCCAAAGAGGAGTAGGGAGAAGGATTGTTTATGGCCATCAACCATGAGGACTGATTTCTCACTTTCCCTCTCTCTGTCTCAAGCACACACACTGTAGTAAAACCAAAATATATATATATATGTATATATATACACACACACACACACACACACACACATATATATATATATATATATATATATATATATCTTCAGGGAAATTAGTATACTCATCAACCACTCAAACACTCATGTGTTATTTCCTCATAACACATGAAAGAGAAATATTTGGAAGGCATAAAAATAAAATATATCCTTACACAGGTTATTGAACTTCATAGTTTGTCAACTGCTAGTAACTGAGGTTTCACATTGTACGTAGCACTTAAGCATTTGATTTGGGCACAGGCATTGTGTCTAACGGGAGAAACAATATTGAACCACATGAAGCCCGTCCTCGTATTATAAAACTGATGAAGGCAATGGCAAAGATAATTTTCTGAATGAATGAATGGCTATACCTTTCACATGACCTTTTTTAAAAATGTATTTTATATTCATTCACTCTATTTTATTACAACATACAAAATGAATTTTCTCATCTGGAATACACTGAATATTGGCCCAATTAGCACTATTATTATACCTATTATCTTCAACAGATAATTTTCTATTTTCTATTTCTTAACTCTTTTACTTCCTCCTTTTTTCCCCTTGATTTTCACAGTCTGCCACTTCCCACCCTCCTATCAAAATACAGTGAGATACCACTATGACCTCATTCAGAATGGCTAAGATTAAATAAAGAATGATAAGTGGTGACGAGGCTGTGATGAAAAGGAACTTTCTTACACTGTTGGTGGGAATGTAAATTGGTACAGCTACTGTGGAGAACAATATGGAGGTTTCTCAAAGAACTGCAAATAGAACTGCTATATGATTCAGTAATTCCACTCCTCGGTATCTACCCAAAGGATAGGAAAATGTTCAGTCAGAAAATCATTTGCACATCCATATTTATTGCAGCTCTATTTATGATTGCTAAGACATGGAATCACATGACCTATTAACACACAAAAAGTGTACATTTTCCTATGACTGAGTTTAAATTTCAATAAAACGATAGAGAAATACAATCTTAAAAAAAAAAAAAACTGTGGCAGTTTCAACTGCAGCATTGTCTTTAAACCTTCTGTCATCTTAATAGCTATTGTTTAATTTATATATTATATATGGCTAACTTAGTCAGGAAAACAAAAATTGATGCACGAATATTGTGTCAACGTGAAAAACACATGTATGATAACAAAAGAAAGACCTATGAATAGCACATAGTCAGATTTTAAAAGAGTAGTTTTCTAACTATGAAAATACGTGAGTTTTTGTAATGCCAGTGACATACTGAAGCCTCACAGAATTCCAGTTTTTACAGCCTTTGTTATGGGAGATCACATTATTATGTGGTCCCACTGGAGCCTCAACAGCTAAGCCTCTGTTAAAAATCCCTTAAGGGTGTATGCCATTATCATCAAGGAAACTTCAGTAACATTCTCTTCTGTAAATCAGAAATCGGAATGATTATTCCCTTGATCACCACTAACACTTAGAAGTAGCAGCATGATGGATGAGGTAGATGGCCGTGTTGTTAAGCATGGGAAAAGCTCCAGGAAGGCACACAATATTCATGATTCCATAGGAAATCCATCAGTAAACCAAACCGTTCATAGAGAATCCGCTACATGCTTGGCACTATAGTGATTTAAAGAACTATGAACTGTTCCCACCATCAAGATTATTCTGTTTTAGTTAGAAACTAAACCAAAGCATGTGCGACACATGTAGAGAAAGCCCACAGCTTGTCACTGTATGGCAAAACAAAAATTAAAATACAGATGGTCTCAGTTAGGTATAAGCTGTTCTTTTGAGGTACTTATTACTATCATTAGTTCTGTCATAGAATCAAAGTAGGAAAAAAATAAAGATGGGTGCTGCAGGTAGGCAGTCCAATTTCTGATTATATCAACTTTGGCCAAGAATTACAGAAGTCCTGTTTTTATACTACTTCCAAAAGCAAGTAAATGGTCACGTTAAAAGAGAGAGAGGGAGATTTTGATGAGTATCTTGCCCCAAACCTGCTTCTACCAATTTAGCTCTGGAGTGTTAATTCATAGAGTAAAGAGGTATAGTCACAGGGTAGACCTCAAAGCATGGTAGTTAAGCTCTCTGCATAGGGAGTGGATCCCACATTGTCAGCCAAGGTTGGAATCCTGGCCCTTGAAAAACACACCAGGTACATGCTCATGCATGCTCAGAATCCTGATAGGATGGAGAAATGTTAAGGATTGTTGTATGACCACGATGTGACCAGATCAAGTCCTAGACTCGGCAGCTTGAGAGTGCTTTATCTCTCTCTCTCTCTTATGTCTCTCTGTCTCTCTCTCTTTTGCTTTCTGATGAGTGCATGTGCACTCTGGAAATAAATTTAAAGAGAAAGGCTACAGGGCCAGCCCAAGAAGTATTTTTTATGAGTAATGGAAAAGAATGACTTCAGGCTTGCTTGGCTAGCATCGGTGAAATATTAGAAGAGGTGACATTTGATTTGAGACTTCAATGTGAAAAAGAGGGCAACCATCCATTGAAGTGGAGGAAGATCATTCCAAGTGGAAGGAACATCAGTAACTATGGCCCTGAGGTGAAAATAAGTTATTTAATTTGAGAAACAAAAAGGAAATCAGCATGTCTGGAGTAAATTAAATTAATGGCTGGGAAAGACGAGGCTAGAGTAGACAGGTGTCCAATTATGTAGATTTTTGTAGCTGTAAAATAGCCTAGATATTTTACTGGGTGCAATGGAGAGAATTTGAAAATTATGTGGATTGAAGTAATTAAATCTACTCTCTAATTCAGAAAATAAAATTATTAAGGCTATAATATGCTAGAAAGTGAAGGTGGGAGGCTATCTATCCAGGTGAGAAATGAAGGGGAGTTGTACTAAGCTGTAACAGATTCCTCACTAAATGGACTTGAGGCATATTTTGGTATAGAGACAATAGGGATTACTGGTGCCCTTGTCTGTGGCACATAAAAGCAAAACAAAAATAATTAAATTAAAATTTTAAGGTATTTTGCCTGAACTTTTCACTAAATGTTACTGCCCGTTGTGCAGGGCCCTGAAAAGTCAGGGAGAAGGGGATCTGGGACTCGATGGGAGAGACTGGCTTCAGCTGGCTCATGGATGGTTCATCCACTGTCACACAGGGAAGGCAGAGCACACATGGAACAGTGGGAAGCAGGTTAGGGGAATAATAGGAAATGTGATATTTCCCAACTATTTATAATTACTTTTCCTGTAAAGTAACAAGCGTAAACCAAAAGTAAATTGAGAAACAGCTGTATTGGAGACTTGAGGAAAGAGGAGTCATAAAATGATCAGCTCGGAAAGGTAAAAAGTGAGCTTATAGAGAAGTATGGTGAAATTTTCTGAAAATGTCAAGCCCTTTTGATATGCAGTCATGTTTTAAGTGAAGCCATTTAACAGGGTTGTATGATTTTTCCAGTGATCAGCTCTGTGGTTAACTGCCATAGAGTAAGTGACTAGCAGGGTTTAACCATGGGTATTATACTCCAACAACGTATCTCAAACTTAGTGGTTTTAAACAACACAGATTTATTCTATTACATGGCTGGAGGTCGGAAGTCCAAAATGGATATCACTGAGTAAAGTTCATTGTAGATGTCAGCAGGGCTGCTTTCCTTGGGGGCTCTATGGAAGGAATCAGATTCTTTGCCCTTTCCAGCTCCCAGAGCTCATCTCTTGGCTTAAGGATCCCTCGATCTTCAAAGGCAACAATGGCTGGTCAAGACCTGCTGCTATAACTGGCTTCTCCCCCTCTGGCCTCCCACTGTAAGCACAGTGGGCCTACCCAGATAATGCAGGATAATCTCTCCATATCAGGCCAACTCATTGGCAACTTTAATTCCATATGCCATCTTCATTCCTTTTGCCATATAACCTAACATATTCACACTCTAGGGGTTCGTTCCTAGACATCCTTGGGGAGCCACAATTCTGCCTATCACACATGGCTGAGGTTTTTCAGGTGAAGTATGAGGAAGACAATGGAGAAGATTTAGAAAGTTAATAGTTTCTTTTAAATAATATAAACGGAATCATAGACTCCTCACTATGAGAAGAGAGTGAGAGTATGAGGAGGATGATTAAGAGGGAGCAAACTATCGGGTTGTGGGAAAGTCATGAGGCACTTTTGTATAGAAAAACATAGAAAAATATGCCATGACTTTCCCAACAACCTAATAGTAATGTCAGGAAGGTGATGGGTCTAATGAGGTTGGACAATCTTTGGAGAGGGAGGACTGAAATTGGTGAACTGAAAGAACAGGAGATAATAATAAAAGTTAAGAGATTTAAAAATGGAATTTTAGAGCTATGGGGTTATTGGACATGGCAAGGTTTATGAATTTTGAAACTGAGAGATTCAAAGAAATGAGTGACAAGTTATCTTCCTTTAAAATAAGCTGGATATCTAGCATGGGTCCTAAGTTTATAGTAAGTTTCCAGAGAGCTTTTTTAAAGATAATTATTTTACTTATTTAATTTTAGTTGTTATTATTATTTAATTTTGACCAGAGAGGGACAGAAAAATAAAGGAAAAGTAAGGAAAAAAGCCACCAGATGCAAGACTCAAACCATGGTCAGCCACATGGAAATCCAGCACCTTACCCACAATGCCACCTGTTGACCCTCAGAGTACTTATTTTTGAAGAGAATAAATACAATTTGTTGGTTTTGAAAAGTAAACCCAGTTACACATTTGGTTCTTGGCCCTTGGTCCCCTGCTGGGAAGAGGTAGAGAGAGCAGTGTGTGGAGAGGGTGTTCTGTCACCCAGGGAAGGAGAGGCCAAAAACACTATGCAGGAAACTGATGCTCTGTGAAGAGATAGGCCATTCCACTTGGGGACTAGCAAATGGCTTAGAAAATAATGTGTACATGCTTCCACTCAATGGTGGCCAAGTAATCTGGGATGCTTTTATGCTACCTAGGGAACATTTTGTATCTAATTTGTTAAGGATGTTTCTATTTTGAACTTAAAACTGTTTCATGTTTTCTTTTGCAATACAAATATAGGTCATCTCATTGCAATGTTCATTGAAAAATTACTGTCTAGTGTACTATGCCCAGAAAGCATTGAATTAGTTCTGCTCTATCAAACCAATACAAAATTGTCTGAAAAGTGCACAGTTTCCATGCTGACATTATTACAATATTACTCTTTCCAGGTCCTTGTATATATGTATTTTTTCCAAAACTGTATAAAATGGCAATTTACTGAAAATAAGAGGCTATATTTACATGTCTATAATTTGGGGATGAATACTAATTAGATGAGAAATCTGCTGAATAAAACTAGAGAATAAATAAAATGCTACACTATGTGTTCCAAGGTCAACAATTAATAAAATGTAATTAATGCAATGATATCATTAGAAAATAAAGATTTAGCATATGCCTTTGGAAGGGAATTTTAGAAGCAAACATTTGGTTGTTTTAATAGTTACAACTAGCACACTATACATTTTTAAAATATTTTACTGAAATAATAGAACTACATTATGAAATACACAGACACAAACTGCAGTTTTTAAAATGTATTTGATTATGTTCTTAATGCTTCTACCACATCATGCTTTTTGTTCACTCTCTCATATCCATAACCAACCTCCCCAAGCTCTTCCTTCTTTCTTTTAATTATTGTTTTATTTTATTTTAAAGAACATCCTATAAGAGGCCAGCAGGTGGTATGATGGTTAAGGTGCTGGACTCCCACATGGCTGACCATGGTTCAACTTCTGGACCTTAAAAATCATGTCGGGCATGTGTGCACATGTGCCCACAATCCCAGGAAGAGAATGGAGGAAAAAAGATTGCAGCATGCCCATCCCCCTGAGGTGGGGGGGGGAGGTGGTGGTGATTTCTCACTTTCCTTCTCTCTGTCTCCTCTCCAGCAAGCACATGCACCTATGGCAAAAACCTTTAAAAATAATAATAATAAAAATATCCTATGAAAGCCCAGCTATCCCACAGAAACTTCGTTGACTGTGAGACCCACATACTACTGATCTCTGACATTTTTTTTTTTTTTTTGGATAGGTTTTTGGTTTTGTTTTTTTGCTATAGGGCACAAGCACTTGCCAGAAAGACAGAGACAGAGAGACAGAAAGCGAGAAATCACCCTCCCAGGGGGGATGGCCACGCCGCAATCCCTTCTCCTCCATTCTCCTCTCAGGATCTTGGGCACGCACGCACACGCGCCTGGTCTGAGTTTAAGCCACCGGGTCCGAGACTCAAACTGCGGTCAACTACATAGGAGTCCAGCAACATAGCCATTACGCTAACTGCTGGTCCCCATCTCTGACATCTTGTAGATGCTATGTTTGGTACCAGTGCTTACTAGTCCAATGATCTCTGCTGGACAGTTTTAACATTTATCAATTTAAGGATATATATATATATATATATATATATATATATATATATGAAACTAGAAATGAAAAATTATTGATGATAACATACATGATTAAGCCACTATGCAGTATATTCTGGATGGGAAACCACTTTTTGTATGCTGTGACGATGATTAGGGGATGAAGGTAAATTAATTAATTTTTAAAAAAGTTTAAGGAGAAAACACGAAAACTATTTTTCTTGAAATTAAAAAAAAATGTGTATTTGATGACTGCAGTAAGCTATATAGTCCCAGCAAGGCGCTACTTCATAGTATGTTCATTCTATTCACTGAGTTTTATGCCTAAAGGCAGACTTGTGTTCATGGATATGTATATATCAGCTGTGCTTGCTATTGGAAGTATTTAGATTAATTAAGTTCATTAGCGAATAAATAAAGTGGGGGGGAAAGGCATAGAAGGCAACCATGGATACCAGAGACAGTGTGGGAGGAGGGTGAGACACAGCAGAGGGTGAGAGATAGGGACTCAAGGATGGCAAAAATAACAAAATATATAGGAAATAAGAAATGGAAAATTATTTGTTGACAATAACACGTATGTTGATGTGCTTGATTGAGCCAATATACAGTGTATTCTGGATGGGAAATCTCATTTTGTTTGCTGTAATGATGTACAGTGAATGAATGTAAACAAATAAATTTAAATAAAGTTTTAAAATAATAATAATTTAAGGCCCACAGGATAAACTGAATTCTTACACATCCTTACAAATAGCCCTAATACTAGGCACAAAGTCATGTTCAAAAACATATTCTATTTATTGACTTAATTGATCATTGATATATACCTCCCCTCCCTACCCCACCTCAGGTGCCCTTTAAAAAACATCCAGCTTGGATTCTTTTTGTGCAAGCAGTAGTGACAGTGGCAGGGAAATAAAACAATAACTCTAGGTCAGAGTAATATATTTCAATACTATTTTAATTACTTTTAGACAGATTAAAGGAGGCTAAGGGAAAAATAAATTATTTCTCCAATAAGCACTTACATATCCAGAAGTTATCCAAAGGGATGAATATTTTGCCTGTATAGGTGTGTATGTGTAAATGGCAGTGCCATGGTGCATTTGAGCTGCCCTCAAGGAGCTTACAATAATTCTGGTTTGAGGAATGATAGGGCATGTCGAAAGAGAAATCACCACAATATATTTATGTAATCATGATATAAGTCTAGCTAAGTTGGGATTTTCATTTATGTTTTTTGTAATTTCTACTAAAATGTAAACCATGAGCACAAAGACTGCATTATTTGTTCTTATAACCTCAGTAACTAACACAATGCCTGCATATAGTAGGTGCTGAATAAATATTAAAGTTATGCAAGATTACTCTTTGATATAGAGGAGACTGGGGAGGAAGACAATCATTACTTTCTAAGATTGCAAAGTTAGCAAACTCAATATCTGATCTATATATCTTCACATGAACAGCAGCCATAGACCAGGTCGTCACAGAGAGCAGGTGCTATAAGGGTCCTGGAATACTCAATCAAACCAGGAAGCAAGACATGGCTGGAGAGGGAAAGAAGGAGTGTTGTGCTGTAGCCAGACGGTGCTCGTGGGCACCAAATCTCAGTTAAGGCTGGCCCTGAGAATGTCCACCCTCAGCCCTTGAACCACTGGATTTTGGCAAGGGAGGATTGGATCATCTCTGGTACCACTGGGCCAGCAGGTGGAGGTGAAATTCCTTATTTTAATGAGACTCCTTAAGTGAATTTAAAGTAAATCTGCAGGTAGAGCCTTAAGGCATTTCACTCTGAGTAAGGCAAGGCGTCCTTAATGGACAGAAATTTTGTCTTTTCTTGGGTAAAAGAATACAAATTTGCGTACATGTATACATACATAGACACAAGTAAGTACCTTCCACTTAAGCCCCTAAGCAGTTAAAGAGATTCTTTTGTTAGGACAGTAGTAAAATAATCGGATAAATATTTTTAACAGCTTTATTGAGTTATAATTAACGCGCAGTAAACTGCACATATTTTAAGTGTACCATTCAATAAGTTTTGATATATGTATATCCCTGTGAAATTATCACTATAATCAAGATAATGGACATACATTTAACCCCAAAAAAAGTCCTTATGCTTTTTTGCTTCTGTCATTCCTTTTGTGCCAGTTACTAAGTTTTCACCTCTCAGTTCCAAGTGCATCCTTTTTGTCTGCTCAATAAAAACATAACTAGGCCCTGTAAGTATCTTTCGTTTACGCTAGCAATGTGTTAAGCTTTGTCTTTGGGGGTGCTGGAGAGCTATTGTGAGAGGAAAGGGTTTTGCTTCTGGGTTCCTGTGCACCGGACAGGCTCTTGTAGCATGGGCTGCTTCAGCAGTGCCAGGTTTCTGCATGTCCCGGCAGCACCAGGTGCTTCCTACAGGGCCCCCTCATCATGTTCATAGGCGAGCGCCTCTGGTGAGGCACTTCCTGTGACCAGCTCTCCTGGCCCTACAAGGCAGGTTTCAGGCAACCTGTGCCAGGGCTGCACCACAGCAACCACCTTGGCTTTCCAGGTAGCCAAGGCTGTGCCCTCTCCAGTAAGGTCTGTATCTCAGCCTTTTCTGGGCAGAAGGGTAGGTGAGCAGCAGGAGCTTTTCTGCAAGTGCTCCATCTCAAGTGTTGGGGTGATACTTGCTCCTTCTCTCAGCTATTCCCATAGAACTCTTTTTACCCATTAGCCAATTCCTGGTTACTCCAATCTCTTATGATAACTAGTAATTATTTCTATTACGCTTTGTCTATTGAATTACTGTGTTGTTTCCCTCTCTTCGTTGGACCTAGCCTATCTATCTATACCTTTTCATACATCTGTGTGCATACACACACACACACACACACACACACACACACATACACACTCCTATGTACCTTCCCACCTAACACATCTCTCTACCCCTGACACCTGTCCCAAGCAAACTCTGACCTGCTTTCTGTTATGGTCAATTAGAAATCACTTTCTATAATGTTGTATAAATGAAACCCAATTTTTTTTCTGATCCTTTCTTTTTGGTAGGTTTATAATTTTAGGTTGTGCATTATGTCCATGATCCATTTTGAGCTGATACAACATATGGATTCCAGGTCTTTTTTTTTTTTTTTTTTTTTTTTTTGCATATGTCTGTCCAGTTGCTTTAGCACTACTTGTTGCAAACATAGTCATTTCTTCACTGAATTGCTTTTGTACCTTGGTCACAAAGAATAAGTCCCCGTAGACGTGGGGTTCTTTCTTGGACTCTCTCCTGTTCCATTGATTTAGTTTCCTATCCTTATGCCAAAGCCATACTTTATTAATATTGCTTTGTTATGTCTTGAAATCAATTAATATCAATCCTCCAACCTGATTCTTCTTTTTCAAATTTACTTCAGTTATTGTAGAACCTATGGATTTCTTTTTTTTTCTCTTCAAATTTATTTATTTTTTTACATTAATTCACTATACATCCTTACAGCATACAAATGAATTTTCCATCCAAAATACACTGTGTATTGGCTCAATCAAGCACATCAACATACATGTTTTCAGCAAATAATTTTCCAATTCTTATGTCTTGTGTACTTTGTTTTTTGTTTTGCCATCCTTGATTCCGTATCCCTCACCCTCTGCCATGTCCCACCCTCCTCCCACATTGTCTCTGGTATCCATGGTTGCTTTCTATGCCTCCCCCCCCCCATTTAATTGATTTGCTAATGAACTTAATTAGTCTAAATATATCCAATAGCTAGCACAGCTGATACATACCTATACATGAACCCAAGTCTGACTGTAGGCATAAACCCCAATGAGTAGAATGAACATATTATAAAGTAGTACCCAGCTGGGGCTATATAGCTTACTGCAGTCATCAAATATGCATTTTTTTTTAATTTCAATACGAACAGTTTTACCGGGTTTTTTTTCTCCTGCAACTTTTTTTTTTAATTATTTAACATTCATTCCCTGAGCATCATCACAACGTACTAAATGTGGTTTCCCACCTAGAATAAACTGCATAGTGGCTTAATCATGCATGTTATTATCAATAATATTCCATTTCTACTTTCATACATATGTATACGTATATATATATGTTTTTTACCCCATGTTTGACCCTCTGCCCTTTCCCACTCTCTTATTACACTGTCTCTGCTATATACAGTTGTCTTCCATTCCTTTTTCCCCAACATTTTGTTGATCACACAATATCATAAGTAATCTAACTATTTTCAGCAGGTAATTTCAAGAAGAGTAGTTTTGAACTGGTAATGATATTTCCTTGAAACTTAAAGCCTAGAAACAGGTTAGTATTCTGTTCAAATAGTAGGTACATGCACCTATCAACAGCTCAAGACAGGACAAAAATCCTTTAAAACCGGAAAACAAAGCTTAGGAGAAAAGCAGCAATAATTCAGTCAAGTCACAGAATGTTGTTTCATCGGTTCAGTCTCATGTACTTAATCTTTCTTCTGTTAAGGTTCGATCTTCCAGATTGAATTCTGGGATATAACATTCATCTCCAAACATTGTCCCTACAATTAAGTTGCCCATTTTCTTAGTTTTTGAACTCTTATTTCTGTGTGTCTGCATTTAATTTTACTGACATAGCACTCCCTTAAGAACTTCTTGGAGTTCTGGTTTGGTGCTGGTAAATTCTTTCAGGTTTTGTTTATCTGGGAAAGTTCGTGTCTTTTCTTCCCAAATAAACGATAACCTTGCTGGGTACAGAATTCTCGGTTGAAATTGCTTTTCCCTTAATACTTTGAATATATTTTCCCATTCTCTCCTCGCTCGCATTGTTTCCGATGAGAGGTCTGCCGTTAGTCTGATGGGATACCCTTTGTAGGTAAATTGCCCTTTTTCTCTTGCCAGTCTTAGTATCTTGTCTTTGTGGTTTTGGTCAATCTGGCTATAATGTGTCTTGGAGAAGATCTTCTTGGGTTGATTCTATTTGGGGTCCTCTGTATTTCTTGGGACTGAATCTTTGAGTGCCTCTCCAGGTTTGGAAAGTTTTCTTGCAGGATTTCATGGAATAGATTATCAATACCCTTATGAGTCTCTTCACCCTCTGGGATGCCTATTATCCGGATGTTTGGACGTTTAATTATATCTAGCACTTCTCGCATATTATTCTCAAATTTTTGGGCCATTTTCTCAGTCCTCATGGTGGATTTTTCTAGGCCAGCCATTTTCTCTTCTACACTAGAGATTCTATTTTCTGTATGATCTAATCTGTTTTTAATACTTTCAAGGGAGATTTTGACTTCTTGTATTATAGCCTTCATCTCTAACAGTTCCATCTGATTCTTTTGTAAAGTGTGAAATTCCTCTTTTAGATCTTGCATGAATTTCCTCACCTCCTGGAACTCAACTCCTTTCTCCTTCCTCTTCAGCAGTTCCTTGTCTCTCTGCTCTTCCATCTCTGATATCTTTGCCATTATGAATGTTCTGAATTCTTTATCAGACATTTCCATGATTTCCATTGAACTGTGTGTGGATGAAGAGGAGCTATCCGTTTCCCTTGTGGAAGAGGTATTTTCCTGCTTCCCCATATTTCTTATGGCCCTGCAGTGATTTCTAGTCATCTGGTGGATGGTCGGTTTCTTCCCAAACGTGGAAGTTCAATCACGCAGGTTTTGTATGCTGGAGGCCCAGTTTTCAGTGGGACGTCTTCCTTTCTCCCAAAATGGCTAGATCACAGGAGCCATGGCGCTGTCTGTCTCTTGAAGAAGGGCACATGGGTTTTGTATGCTGGAGGCCCAGTTTTCAGTGGGACATCTTCCTTTCTCCCAAAATGCCTAGATCGCAGGAGCCATGGAGCTGTCTGTCTCTTGAAGAAGGGCTGTTCTCGAACCTATGGATTTCTATATGAATTTTAGAATCCCCTGTCAATCTATATCCAAAAAAAATGCCTGCTGGAATATTAACTAGACTTATATTGAATTCATAAACCAATTTAGAGAAAGTTGACAGCTTAATAATATTGAGTTTCCCAATCTATGAATAAGATATATTATTCCATTTATTATTGGGTCTTCTTTGATTTCAATTTGTACAAACTATTTTATAAGTTTACTTATTTATGTCCTCCATGAGAAAGAGAGACAGAAAAAGGAAGAGAAGAGAAACCGCATCCCCAGTAGAGTTAATCCCCAGCCTCCAGCCTCAACCAGCTCTGGACCATAGGCATGTGTGTGCCCAACATACTCAGGGAGGTTTCTGACAGTCTGAAACCTTCCCATGTGAATCAGCCTCACATAATGTTCCATGCAACTGCTGCAACACCTGTTCAGCCCTAACCACGAACTTTTAAAATGTCCTTTTGTATATAAAAATACAACTGAGTTTTATATATTGATCTTACATTCTACAACCTAACAAAATTCACTTATCCACATTGCATTTTCATAGATTCCATCAGTCTTTCTACATGATCATGTCATCTGCAAATGAAAACCATCATACCTCTGCCTTGCCAGGCTATCTTTCCTTTCTTTTGCCCATTGCAACTGGCGAGAACTACTAACATCATGTTCAACAGAAGTGATAAGAACAGACATTCTAATTTTTGTTCCTGATTTTAGGGGGGGGGATTATTAAGCCTTTTGTCATTAGGTATGGTGTTAGCTGTAGGTTTTTTATAGATAAACTTTATTAGAGAAAATTATCTTCAGTTCCTCATCTGCTAAGAGTTTCCATCAGGAATGTATCTTAGATTTTGTCAAATACTTTCTTAACATCTATTGAGATTATCATACTCTTTTTTTCTTTTTTAGTCTAACAGTCTGTTGAGTTACATTACCTGATTTTCAGATGTCAAACACTTCCTGGGATCAAACTCTACTTGCTCATGATGTCTTATTTTTAAATGTTTTCCTATTTTTCTTTATCAAAAGGCAGGACTTGAAACTCATGGAGAGGGAGAAAAAAAAAAAAAACAGGAAAATGTGGTGATGCCTCTTAATTCCTTACTCAATTTTAGTAAGTAATTTGGACTTTGGTGGAGAATAGAATGTAGGTTTGCTTTCTGTTATTTCTCATTATCATTTCCAACACAAGTCTTTTTTGTGTGGTTCCTGACATGGACCTAATAGATTTTTTAAAATATGCTATCTTCTAATTTTAGCACCATGAAATGTTGAGATTTGGTAAGATAGAGAGCAATCTTATAGAATTTATATCTTACTTGGTATCTTGTCTCCAACAGAAGATTATTGTATACTTTCTCAAAACCTTGTTTTCATTTTCAACTTTTACAGTGTACAGATATTTTATAATTACATGTGATTATTAACACATAACACACTACAGGAATAGGTGATTGTAGTAATGGTGTAAGCTTTAACTCTAAACCAGCAAAAAAAAAAAATTTTTCAGAAGGAAAGTTTCAATTCCATCCTAAATATTTTCCCTTACCAGTAGAACACCAACTTCTGGGCAGTCATTTTACTACAGTTGCCACAAAACAACAGCTCGTTTTCATGTGCAACACAAAAGAGAGAGTTATAGATACAGGTTTTTTAAAATATGGATGTATGCCTATTATACGTAGTTTTCACTCTGTGCTGTTATTTATAGAAAAGTACAAATATATAGAACATATTGCAAATGGGCAAAGATAATATCTTTTCCATAGATCTTTTTTACTCATTCATGGAACATTTATGGAATGCCAATTCTCCACAAGGTCTCTTGTTAATAGTGTTTCTTAATTTGTTATCCCTCTCTTAAATGATGGTATTTTATCATTTCATTCGATAGGCTTATTTTAACCGAAAGATGGCTACTCTTAATCATATGATGGATGATAATGTAATTTATTTCATTCACATAGGGACAGTTCTTGCATTTCTAGGAATCTCATTGTCCTGGAAACTTTACCCTATTTTCTTCTCCTTCTTTTCATGAAATTACCTCCTTAGCTTAATTACAAGTGTAGTGTTTTCCCACAGGCACCATAATATCTACTTACCCTGAACACCCCAAAGTCAAGAAAACTTAGCGTGTTAAGCAAAATTGATTTGTTCAGTCCAGATGGAAAACAACGTTACAGCTTACTGGTTAATCAATGTAAATTTTGCTAAAGCCATAAAGAGTCAAATCCATTTGTAAAAGAACACACACGCGACCTATTTCATAAATCTGTATCTTCGATGCAATTTTAATTTGATTTCACTAAAACAGTTTTCTGACAAAAAGGAATGTTTTCTCAAAATACTCTGTATAATTGTATAATGAGAATTATGTCCAGACAAGGCAGAAAATGCATATAGGATTGCATGGAAACATTTATTGATACAGAGAATTGCCTGAGTTGTGTATACATTTAAAACCTGATCAGGAAGTTATTATAGCACATTTATAGCTAAAAGAAAACTTTCATCTAAAAGAAAACCTATTCAGTAGAAGCCACAAGAACAAGAAATCTCCAGTTTTCACCAAGTTTAATTCTTGAAAATAATTTCTAAGATGACATTATTTCACCATAGGAAGAACATGTGACATTTTTTGACCAAATGAATATTCAATATCAAATAAATAAACATATGGTCAATATTATATCACAGTAACAAAGATACAACTAATATAAACTTATCTTATGACAAAATATGGCTAAAATTTGCTGACAATCTTTAAAACAGCACAAATGGACTAATTTCTTTTTTCTCAATTAGGCAGAAAGTCCTATGTGTTATTCACGTAATACCTAACAGTACCACTCCACAATGTGGTAACCTAAAATACCATACTACCTAAAACAACCTTTACTTAAAATCATACTGACCTGGCTTTAGTTAAAATTTAAAAGGACTTTTAAGGGATTATACTACCTTTCAGCTCCCCTGAAACTATCCATAGAATCTGAGCAACTGCCTTCTTTTTCCTAACATATTTTTCCCTCTAGCAAGCAAAAGCTTTTATTCACAATTATTCCATTGACCTTAAAATTACCCCAAAATAATCTAGCCACTGATTACTCAGTGCTTCTATTGACAGCTATGAGAGTACTTTGTACTTCCCTGAGAGAACATTTTTTTAAAAACTAAAAATCTCCAGTTCATTAATACAAGCTTTTTTTCCTATGGAGCTTTGAAAGTGCTCTCAGAAATTGTGAGAGGACAGTCTTCCAGAGCTCAAGGACGTGAACCAAAGTCTGACCAAGTTTAAAGTGAATGGATAAACGATAGCAAAAATGGAGTTTTGTGTGTTAATTAACCCTCTATTGAGGAAGACGATATTCACAGACACAACCATGTCTTGTGACATGAGTAATTTCAACCAAAAGTGTTCTATCTTTGTATTTGGTCCTACATGCCAGCTTTTCAAACTTTCTGAATTAAAAAAAGCTTTTAAAAGTTAGAATGGCCTTTGGAGAAGTTAGGTTAACCTTTCAAGGCTAGAAGCTGCATATTTCATGCTTCACGTGTAACTGAACAAAATCAAGTCAAGTGCCAGAATAAAATCAGCTCTGGCCTAGGGACATCGAGCGTAGCTGCTGCAGTGGGGTTAAGTGCAGGATTGTGTAGGACTCAAAAGAATCCAGGGAACTGGGGCCAACCCTAAGAAACCCGGAATCTGAACAGATCTGGAGAAAATGAAGAGAATAAATGGTATAGGGGGCCTGGACTTAAGGTGCCAAAAACAACTGATCTAAACACCTTCTGATGCTCAAAAAAGGAGACGATGAGTGTGGATTTGTGTCTCTTGAGACCTAACTTTAGCCTAGGATGAGTAACAAGAGATGAATCCAAGACATGTCTGCTTCCTGGGTATCTAAATACACGCAGTTCCTTAGCTGTTAGTATGTTTCACCAATACACCACTCAGAACAGAAGGCAGTAGAACTGAGTTCAATTCCACATTGACACTTGCTTGTCACACGATTTTTATAGCTATCACTACTAGGTTGTAAGAAAAGTCATGGTGCACTTTTGCATAGAAAAGCATAGAAAAATACTTCATGACTTTTCAGTGACCCGATATAATATAGCTATAGTTTTATTTCTGTCCCTCTGAATAACAAGATGGTTCTAACTATGGAAAGAGATAAGACATGAAACCTAAAGCTTTATATATGAAAGAAATAAGATAGGAGTGTCTCGGAAAGTAGAACACTCAATGAAATAGTGAGAATAAAGCCAATCAACAAGAAATGAATCACTGTTCTCCAAAGTCTACTAGTTGAAGTTCTCAAATGTAAGGCAGTTTGTGATCTGTTTTCATGAGCTTTTCCATAGCTTATCATCTACACCATTGTTTAGTTAATATCTTTTTTCTTAAATCAACTCACCTTTTTTTTCCCTTTTGTGGCTGCTTTAGTCTCATCCTAAAAAGAAATATTCATAAAATCAGAGGTCAGGATGTTTACTTAGAATTTTAATATATGTAGTAAAAATGAATTCCCACTTCTTAAAAGTCTTTTAAGTTCTCTATATCATGCTTCAGTAAGCATTGTTAGAGGCAAAGGCCTTTAAAAGAAAGGCAAGAATGTAATACAGAAAAGGATGAGAAGTGGAAGCCATCAAAGTTTTGGTAATAATTATTTGACCCTTTTTCAAATATCACTACTGTCCTTAAAAGGGAAGTATTGAATTTTATCTTAAGTTGGAAATTTATTTTGAAAAATTTTTATAATAGCTAAATTTATCTGGAAGTATGGACTCTCAAGAAAAAAATTTATTGGGGGTTTTAAAAATCTATCTTAGTAGGCTAGCCTATCTCATGGTGGTTAAGGCAGCTTGATCTATATGGCCGGCCACGTGGTTCTAGTCCTGGTCCAGCATCCTGAGAAACACACCAGAATGGCAGGCATGCCCAAATCCCAAGGGAGGGAGAACTGGAGAAGGGCTTGAGGCTTGACCATTCTCCATATAGGGTGCCTTCTCACTTTTCTCCTCTCTCTAGCAAATCCATATGCCTTCTGGCAAATTAAGGAAAAAAAAAAAAAAGTCCTTCTTTCCTTACTTTTGCCAAAAGAAGAGAACATTGGAACATTTCTGTAGTTCGAAATGTATGGGGTTTTTTTGTTTGTTTGTTTGTTTTAAGAGGTTTTTGCTATAGGGCTCATGCGCTCACCAGACAGAGAGACAGAGACACAGAAAGCGAGAGATCACCCCACAGGGGGGATGGCCACGCTGCAATCCCTTCTCCTCCATTCTCCTCTCAGTATCTTGGGCATGCACGCACACATGACCGGCGTGAGTTTCAAGCCACCAGGTCCGGAATGTGAACCATTGTAGACTACATGGGAGTCCAGTGACATAGCCATTACACTAACTGTTGGTCCCACAAAAATGTATGTTTAACAAGCCAGATTTTAAACTTCTTCCATGGTCCTAGCTGTTGTTCAACATGTTGGCATTATTATGTAATTTTAATGACAGTTTGAAGTAAGGTTACATTATGTGACTTTGGGACACAAACTTTTTTTTTTTTTAAGAGAGATTTTTGCTACAGGGCACGATCGCTCACCAGAGAGACAGAGAGATAGAATTCGAGAAATTACCCCCAGGGAGGATGGCCATGCCACAGTTTCTTCTCCTTCATTCTCTTCCTGGGATTTTGGGCACGTACACACACATACACCCGGAATGAGTTTCAGGCTGCTGGGCCTGGGACTCAAACTGTGGTTGACCATGTGGGAGTCCAACGATGTAACCATTACATCATCTGCTGGTCCCAGGACACAAACCTTTAATCCAAAAAACTGAACATTGTAAAAGGGAAAAAAAAAGACTCTGTAAATCCCTTCAGCTCAAAATACCTAATTCTTGCTCCCTAGTATATAGCCACTGTGGTTAAGATTTATCTCCTTCTCAAGTTACCCTCGTCTGTCATGGCAAGATTTGTCCTAGCTATTTAAGACATAAGGAACCTAGCCTGGTCATGTCCAAGGTGTCCTTACTCTCTGAAGCAGGAGGAGGTAAGCAAACGGCAGCAAGCCCTTTCAGATCTACAGACCTGCTTCCATTTCTGTACTAGAAAATGTTAAGACAACTAGAACCACCATTAGTCTAAGAATGCCAAAATACCTGAGATAGGATGGGCTGTTGTGCAGCTATTTCGAAGCTGGGAGTTCAGGAACATACTCCAGAATGGTTAGGCAGTAAACACTAAAGCAAATACACAGTTTTCTTTACTGAAGATGTTTTTGGAGCCTTTGATCAACCCATACCAACTATAAATCAGCAACAGGCATCTTTCTTCAAACCATTTTTACTTTTTTAGGGAGTATCTGAGGACACTAGCATCCCAGGGGAGCCCTACTCAGAAGAGATATCATTGATGTTAGAGAATAATGTAAAATAATGTAAAATAATAAAAGAGGCTGTCTTTTCATATATTTTTAAAACATGTTACCTTTGTGTTTTGGAATTTCCCTAGCTGAATATGTTGTAAACCTTTCCACACTTCTACTTGTTCAGCTTAATAACCCCTTTGTGGGTTCTAAATAATTTAAGAATTTAATTCATTATTTAGAAATCTGAGTTGCTGCAGTAATGAACTATGTATTACCTTTAATTGAGACTGCCAATATGCACAAGTTGCTGATATCACATAGCATCAGATCTAACTGAATTTTTATGCTAGTTTAAAAAAATTAAAAAAAAAAAAGAAAAAGAAAACATGGGGCCAGCAGGTGGTATAGTGGTTAAGGCATTGGACTCCTACATGGCTGACCACAGTTTAAGTCCTGGACCCAGCAGCTTGAAACTCACACCAGGCATGTGTGCATATGTGCCCAAAATCCCAAGAGGAAAATTGAGAGAAGGGATTGTGATATGGCCCTGGAGGGTGGTTTTTCACTTTCTTTCTGTGTCACTTTCTCTCTCTCTGTTTCACTTTCTCTCTTTCCATCTCTCTTTGTCTCTCCAGCAAACACATGTACCAAAAAAAGAGAAAAGAAATTTTAAAGAAAGGAAAGAAAAGAAATAAATAAAGAAAATTTACTCTGAAAAGTTAGAGACAAGGCCAACCCCATAACATAGTGGTTAAGCACTATGCATTGGGAACTGGATCCCACATGGCCTACTGAGGTTTAAATCCTGGCTCCAGAGGCTTGAAAAACATGCCAAGTACATGTGCATGCATGTCCAAAATCCTGACAGGAAGGAGGAATAGAGGAAAAAACATTGTGGTGTGACCACACCCCATGGGGGAGATTCTCTCTCTCTCTCTCTCTCTCTCTCTCTCTCTCTCTCTCTCTCTCTCTCTCTTTCTCTTTCTCTCTCAAGTATATGTACCTTCCAGCAATTATTTTTTTTAAAAAAGAAAGGTTAGAGACAATGTTTTTGCCAAGTATTCATGACTCTTAACGTGACATTAGTGAGAGGCACAGATTGTTTTTAACACAAATGCTTTGACTCTAAGCTAGCACTTTAGTTTTAAACAAATCTAAGTCTCTATCTTGTCCATGAGATCCTACCTAGCAAGTAGTAAGGCTGATAATGACTGTCTGGCATAGTGTCAACTTTAGAGGCCATATACAATACCGTATATGTTTTGGAACTAAATATTTCTTCTTCCCATTGACCCTTGACCCCCTTGGAACAACTGTCACCTTCTTCAAATGCTTTCACTAAGTAAAAAGTCAATTGGCTGTAAGTGGTGATGAAGAAAATGTCATGTGATTAATGCTACGGTTTAGGCTGCTGTGATTAGTCAGGAAAACAGTTCAACTTTCCTCCCTAAGAAACACGGTATGTTAACAGCAAATGGCCTGCCTGAAACCCAGTAGAAAGAAATAGTTGGGCAGTGTTAAAAGCTGCCTATTGATTTGTGCCCTGACTGAAAGCCATGTGCTGATGTAAATGAAAATGTGTCAAGAGTTGATATCGATTTTTTTTTTAAATCAGACCATCTCTGGGGAAATACTGCTAGCCATACTACTGCTCTTGCCCGTAAGGTTCCTTTCCACAAGACTACACATGTCCAGACATCAGATTTTTCTTTCCAGCTGAGGTGTGGTAGGAGGCCAGTCCATCATCTGTGATCTCTGACTGTAGAAAATGGCCCAGAATACCTATATTCAGGAATGACACGAGGAAGAGAATATAAAGTTTATGTTTACAGGAGACATGTATGTGGAAAATGATGGAGGCCCAGGCCCACCTATCTACAAACTGGCCTATTTATATATGACTTATAACACACATGTAGGCTTTCACTAGGAATTTTCATTCCCTGTGTCCCCAAACAAATCACTGTAGAAGGATAAACTTACTTCTAGAAAATTCTACTCAAATTCTACTCTACTGCAATATCAGATAAAAAGTGAAATAGAATAGAATAGAAACCATGAAGTTGGGAGCCTTTCTTCTCTTTCAGCCTGTAGAAAAACTGTCCACATTTTTTCCCCTCTCTTAGGAGTAATTTCCTGAGCTGTATCTCATTCATAGACCACGGTGCCTGTAAATATTGACTAACAATATAAGGGAAGGCCATGAGTCATAATAATCTTGCCACATTGGGTCAACTTTGTGGGGATTTCAGCTGCCTAGGTAAGGCTGCACTTCATGACTCAGCTGGGATAATACATGACCTTAACATTAGGCAATTAGAATAGAAAATTAGTGTGGAAAAGACAGCGGTCAACACCTGCCAATATATGTAGATTATTTAGAATCAACTATTGGGATTAGAGGGAACCCTAATAAACTGGTAAGGGAAATGGTCATTCCCTGCATGGTAGTTTTGAGAGCTAAATCCACTTAGTTTGATTCAATAGCCTTAGGCACAGACACATGATAAAACTTCACTTGGCAAATTGATTAACTTTCTCTTGGTTACTTAATGACCATCACGAGAGTCTAGAATTTTGTGATCTATATACCTTGCACTTGAAATTAAAACAAAAACAAGAATCTGAAATAAACCTTAAGGGGATAGAAATTATTGTGTTGAGATAATTCTATACTGAATGTCCTGGATTAAAATTTAAGGATGTACAGCACAGACTTTCATAAGTCAGTTCATTACTAGTAACCAGGAAGACAAATGAAGGAACAAATGACCTAAGTGGATGGAACTTTTCAATTAAGGCCACTGTCTTAAAATACTTAGAATTAATCTTTAGCTCTTACAACAGGTGTACATTTCTGGCCCCGTAGCTTGAACAGTAAGCCAAGGTTTATGACTAATCTTCTAGGGCATCCCTGAGGTGCTGCAAGACCAGCCCTTCCAGGGGTCTGGAAAGCCACAGATCCAGACACTTTGCCTATGATGAGTTCTAGACCTGTTCTTGAAGTCTCTGCCTCCTGCCATTCCATGCACTGTTGTCTTGTATTGTTATTTAACTTCAGGTCTATACTTTTTATCTCCAACACAACAGTAAGCTCCAAAAAGACAGAGACTGTGAATGAATTATGGTTCATTGTGTTATCAGCAGTGCAAAACTTTATAACCGTGCAAGGAAAAAAATATACAAATATACAAATATACATGCATACTTATATGTACATATATGTGTGTGTATGCAAGATGAGCTAGCCTCCCCATGATATTAAATTATTTCAGTATCATTTTGCCACTGAAATCAGAGAAATACATACCAATGGCCTTGCATGATTATTTATTCTAAGCTAAGCTCAAATTAACTCAGAAAATATTATTTAGAATAAAAAGAAATGTTTTTCTTTTATTCTCATGATTTATATAGCTGCTTAATATATTTATCAGGTAGCTCCTAGCTGCCTTTCTCATATTTAGGTATGTAAATATCATTTTTAAATATATATGTGTATATATGCACACATAGAAACTTAATACATGTATATATACACATATATACTAAATACATGTGAATACTTAGTATATTTGTATATATACTTAATATAGTTGAGACAATGGAAGAAATAATTGGAGACTAGCCATAAAATCTGGAAACAATCATTTTTCATCTGTGTAATATATTATCAATAAATCATTCGTTATATTTTTGTGTTATCAAATTTAGTGTCTAGTCAGTATTTTCAAATATATTGTCTAGAGATATGCATTTAACAAGCTAACTGATCTGATTTTCACTTGAGTTTTCTTTTTTTTGGAGAGGTTTTCGCTATAGGGCACGTGCGCTTGCCAGAAAGACAGAGAGAGACAGATAGAAAGCGAGAAATCACCCCCCAGAGGGGATGGCCATGCCGCAATCCCTTCTCCTCCATTCTCCTCTCGGGATCTTGGGCATGCATGCAAATGCGCACCTGGCATGAGTTTAAGCCGCTGGGTCCGGGACTCCAACCGCAGTCGAGTACATGGGAGTCCAGCGACATAGCCATTACGCTAACTGCTGGTCCCGAGTTTTCAACTTGAAAGTTTTTGTTTAGTTTTTTTCTTGTTTTAAATAAAAGGAAACAAAAGATTTTAGCAAAAGAATTGTCACATCTCAAAATGTTCAGGTTAAGTCAAAGATTATAATACCCCCGTCTTTAATGTTTTAGTATGGTCTTCACTTGTTTAGTAAAGAGTCTGAGTTAGAGTATATTACTATTTAATTTCCAGCCTTTCTTTTCAGAAGCTATCTTCATTTTTTTCAAGTATAGTACTAGAAGAAGGGCAGACAAGTAAGTGTCTGTAAACAAGTCATGTATTTGTTTGTAGGAAATAAATAGAAAAAAATATATACACACCTTAAAATAAGAATAAATTGTCTGGTGGCCAGCAGGTGGCATGGTGGTGAAGGTACTAGATGCTCCCACATGGCTGACCACAGTTCAAGTCCTGGACTTAGTGGCTTGCTTTCTCACTTTCTCTCTCTCTCGCTCTCTCTCTCTCTCTCTCTGTGTGTGTGTGTGTGTGTGTGTGTGTGTCTCTATCTCTCAGGTCAAATTTAAATAAGTGAATGAATAAATAAAATTAAATAATTATTTTTTAAAAAATAAATTGTCTGCCAGCCCACAAAATTTTATTTAAAAACTTATATTTAAAAGTTTAGTGGGGGGGCAGTGGCAGGTGGCATGGTGGTTAAGGGTGCTGGACTCCCATGTGGTTGACTGAGGTTCAAGTCCCAGATCTGGTGGCTTGCTTTCTCACTTTCCCTCTCTCTCTCTCTCTCTTTCTCACTCTGTCCCTTTCTAGTCAAATTAAAATAAATACATACATAAAGTTCAAAAATATAATTCTTTAAAAAATTATTTGGGAATTAACAGGCTGAGATGGAAAACGAGAGAGAGAGAGAATGTATAATACATTTCAATTAAAAAAAAGGAAAAAAATACAGAAGAAAAGCTAGGGAAAGTTGCCTTTTCTTCCTTACTTGGCACATCTCTCACCCCCAAAACAATTCTGATCTCTTCGATTCAAAGAGTTCCTATTTTCCAGAGTAAAAAGACTCCAAATATAGTTCTGCATGAAATTTTCATATATTTATGCCACAACGTTTGACAGGAATAGAAACAAATAAAAACTATGTAATGCAGTGCTCTTCTACTTTGAACCTATCTGGAAGTCTGTAGAAACAAACATAAATCACAATATCCTATAGAAAGGACGCTTAATACCCCATATTTCCTTTCATTGTAATAAAGCTTTTGTTATAAATGTGATTTAGTGAGACTGAGCAAAAGTTTTCAGGTAAGTTTTCATTTTATATGCCTTAGAACAATAAATAAAATATATCCTAATAACATAAGTTACTTTGTTTCTTAAGCGCATCTACATAGAACAAAGCCTTTCATGGATTCATTTAACTGGTCATATTATTACTCACAATTTAGATTTATTATTCTGTATACTCTGTTGAATAAAGTTAAACAATCTAATATGTAATTATATATATATATATATTTCATATCAATAAATAATGATCATATTGATAGGATAGAATGACTCAGGTGGTAAATTTGAATCTTTTTGCTTTGAAGTACTTAGAAGAAAAGTAATCAGGAAACTAGATGAAGTTTTTTCTACCCCTTTTATTGCACCAAAGAAATGGTATGTAAGGAAGTACATTATGCCTTTCTCTGTCAGGGGTGTATTTACATTCGCATTGCTAAGTTATTTACCATGGACACATTTTTAACTCTAGCAAGCTTTAAAATAATAAAGTTATACATCTCAGGCTTTATACAGACGTGCAAATGTTAATGTGACTAAGAAATATACTTTAAGTTACAGAGCATTTTTATTCATTATTCTGTTATCCCTACTGTGATAGGCAGATCTAGCACAATTGTGGAATATTAGGGAGCCCTCTAGTGGCACTTGTATTCCTAATACATTTCCAAACTAAAGAATGAAGTTGGTTCCTTACTCCTTGGACTACTTTTGATGTGTAAACATCTTTTGCTGACTTCTTCTCAGTTTTAAACCCGAATTGACTTGATTTTGTGTCCTACATAGGCTGCATAAGCTTCTGGCATCAAAAATATCATGACAATATTATCTCCTGCTATTCAGATGCTAAAATCTTCTTTTCATGGTTTCTTAGCTTATGACCTTTCCAGTCATCTCAAAAAAAATTTGATAATTTGCATTACAAAATTTTTATGTAAAATAAAATACCCACATTAAATTATAAAAACACATATCCACCTAAAGAGAGATTAATTTTAATATTATTGTAATAAGAGGGATATCGCTATTATACTTTTTCTAGCCAAAGGAAAAGATATACAAAATAATATCTAAACTGCATTACCATTGTTGCAGCATGTAGTATGTTGATACTTTTGTAACTTTCTATTAGTTGTGGTTAATATTTGATTATGGGAGACCAACAGATGCCATAATGCTTATGTCACTGGACTCCCACATGGCTGACTGCAGTTCGAGTCCTGGATCCAATGGCTTGAAACTCAAACCACGCACATGTTTGTGAATGCCCAAAATATTAAGAGGAGAATGGAGTAGAATAGAAGGGGTCGCAGTGTGGCCATCCCCCCAGGGGTGATTTCTCATTTTCTGGCTCTCTGTCTCTCCAGCAAGCACATGCACACTATAGCAAAAATCTCTCAAAAAAAAAAAAATAAAATAAAATAAACCGTGATGGTGGACTGAAGAATATCCCCTTGGATCAAATGAGCAATTTGCAGGAGTCTTGATGCTTTCCTAACTGGATCCCCACAAGTTCTCTGCCCTGGCCTAGAATTATTCCTCATAATAGGTGACTCAAGGATTCCTGAGGGTTTACAATATGTCCATGAAATTTAAAGAGTGGGGTGATATTATTCCAAGAAATGCTGGTAGGTGGTATACTAGTTAAGGTAGCTGGCTCCCACATGGCCAACTGCATGGTTCGAGTCCTTTACCCAGTGGCTTGAAAAGCATGCCGGGAGCAGGTATGTATACACTCCAAATCCCAATGGAAGAATGGATAAGAAGGGATGGCAGCATGATCACCCCTTTTGGGGTTCTTTCTCATTTCCTCTCTCTCATTATCTCTCTCTGGTGAGCACATATGCTTTCTAGCAATTTTTTTTAAATGCTGAAGAAGAGCATTTCTTACAGTGAGAACAACTTCTACAGAACTATAGAGATGCATGTAGCACAAACGTTAACTGTCAGTATGGAAACAAAGTGAGAGGTGGAAGCATGCAACAGGACATGTGCAGAAGAGGTAACAGGGCCAACCAGACATGGGAGGCACTAGGCCTACACTTAGAAGTTGTAGTTTCTCCCGAGTCCCAGTGGGAAACATTCTGCAATAAGCCCTATCTGTGTTTTGGGGAATAGTGTAGAGAATAAATTTGAGGGGGAATAAGCTCCAAGCCAGAACCAGTATTTGGTCCAGGCGGGACATGGTGAAAGCTGGTAAAGGAATTTAGAAGTGTCTCTGCAGTAAAGTGAGGAAATTAATTCTGGGCTAGGATGCCCAGGGAGCAATGAAATTAACTGGAGTCTGAGCAAAGACCCTGACATTCCCCTGCCTTACCTCATCACCCCAGCAGTGCTCTCTTCTCTTTTTTTTAATAATTATTTTCTTTAACTTTATTTATTCATTTATTTATTTAAATTTGACCAGAGAGGGACAAGTGAGAGAGAATGAGGGAGAGAGAAAGCAAGCTACCAGGTTCGGGACTCAAACCACGTTTGGCCATGTGGGAGTCCAGCGCCTTTAACCTCCACGCCACCTGCTGGCCTCTTGTCTTCTTTGAATATTTACTCCTTGTCCATGGCAATACTACTGCCTCCTTCTCTCCCTGCGAATGAGGTCATGTGAGCATTTTGTAGCCCTTAGTCCTGAAGAAAGAAAGGCACGAGTGGTATAGTCTAACATTCACTACTTGGAGGGTATGAAACAGGGAAAAGAAGAGCTGGGTAAGAAAGAAGATCTTTGAACATGATTTTTTTTTTTTTTTTTTTTTTTTTAGATTTTTGTCATAGGGCAAGTGCACTTGCCAGAGAAAGATAGAGACAGGGAGAGAGAGAAGTAAGAAATCACCCCCCAGGGAGGAGAGCCACACTGCAATCCCTTCTTCTCTGTGTTCCTCTTAGGATTCACATACACCTGGCATGTTTTTCAAGCTGCGTGGTCTGAGACTTGAACTACAGAGTCAGCCATGTGGGATCCAGGCCTTAACCACTACACCACCTGCTGGCCCTGATCATAAAGATTAGATGCTAGATGTTGATCATAGGGGCAGGGAGATGCCCAGAATGACTGGGAGGTCTCTGGCATAGTAACTGGAAGGATGGAAGTATAATCACAGTCTATAGAACCAATAAAAGAGGAGAACCAAAACTGAACTTTATTTATTTTCTGTGCTGCATAACAAATCCCCACAAATCTAAGCAGTTTAAACAACATATGCTTATTATCTCATCATTCCTAGGGGGCATGCGTCTGGGCATGACTTAGCTAGGGTCTCCTCTTCAGTCTTACAAAGCTGTCATTAATCAGCCAGGGTTTCATGCTCAATCTGGAGGCTCAACTAAGGGAAAAATATGGTTCTCTTCCCATGGCGTTGTTGACAACATCCATATTTTAGCAGCTAAGGGTTTTGGCAGCTTCCTTCAAATCCAGTAACAGAGAAAGAGACTCTTGAGAAGCCTAGAGAAAGGCAATCTTACACAGTGGAACAAAGTCACAGAACGACGTCCTATCATCGCCTTTGCCATAGCTTGGTTAGATGTGGGTCACAGATCCTGCACATCCTCAACGAGAGAAAAACAGACAAAGAGCACAAACATCAGAGGTTAGGGTTCATAACAGCTGCCCTATCTGTCCATCACAGGAGTCTTCTTATAATGCTTATAAGATGTGAAATTTCTGAGTTTCCTTGCCTCTGTCAATTCAAGGATGATATTATAAGCTGGGCCATTATTACACTGATTTAGGATTATTAGAATAAAAGTCTATGTCCTGAAAGTACTTAACCTCTAGGAAGAAAAATAATAACTTCATTCTTTGTGATCTTTAGCACTTATCCAGAAAGGATGTAGTGTACATTTTTAATAAAAATATGCTTTTCGGTGTCTCATATACCTTTGAGAAATCTGAGTTCATGGTGTAGAAACTATAAAAGAGAAAAACCTAAGAATGCTTACTACTAAGTAGCATTGTAATAACAGCAGATTGTTACTGGTTGCTTTCCTGTCCACTGTGAGGCTGACTTGACCTGAATAGTGAAATGCTGGAACTCGAGTGAAATCCTTTCCTTAAGTACCTCTAACTGAACTCCCGCAAAGGAACCAAGGTTTTTTGGAAGCAGGGACTATACTTAAATTGCACGTTTATCCAGTCTTCTTCCAAGTCCCAATGACTCTTCAAAATACCTGCTCCACTCAACGTGTTCCTCCATGCGTGTCCCCTCTCTACCTTAGTGTGACTTGGTACTGCCTGGAGTTGGGGTAAAGCCCCCTGCTCGGTGTCCTTTCACCTTCCCTTCCCTCTTCTGTCAGTGCTATTCAGGATTACATTTTTCTTCTATATAAACTGGTTTTAATGGGCAGCTTCTTTTTTTCTGACATTTGTACTCGCGTTCTGTTTACTGTGCTACATCCACTCAGCATGTCTGTTTTCTAATGGTCTTGCCTATTTCATGGTATTGCCATTCTCAGTAAAGACCATCTTTTACCCTTATAAATCAGCCCCTCCTAGCAACACACAGCAAGCTTGTTTCTGTTTCCTTATCTCCACTCGCCTTTTACCTCCAGCGTGGGTGCCCATGTTCCTGTCATCTTGCTTGTCCTAAGTCACAATAGGTACTGCAGAATAAAGTTAACTAAAGGGGGAAGCCAAATTCATAGTATAGAAAAGGAGAAAGACAAAGTCAACTTGTAGCAGAACTCAAAACACAACAACCAAGGCAGAGCCAGAAAGTCAGAAGCAGGTGGGCAAAACAAGCAATAATGGAATCACATTCCAGAAGTCAAAGCTAATCCAAGCCAGGTAGGTTATCCTGAAGAAATAAAAATATAAGGGCCGAGATGAGAGAGAGAACAGACAGAAAGCATGCATGAAAGAAAACTCCCAGAGGGCAAGAGACACAAGGTCATGTCTGAGGCTCTTCTCGCTCTCAAGGGGAGCAAGCCAAGAGCGTAGACAGTAGCATGTCCACCAGTCGCAACATGAATAGGAGAGGTAGCACTCTGCCTGACACCCAGGTTCTACAGGGAGGCAGCTACTTCCTGCCCAGGTAGGATGGTGCATGTGGAGGGTCATAGTCTTTGAAGCTGGACTAATGGGTTCAAATTTCTTTCCATAACTTGTTGACTCTGTGACCTTGGGCTAGTTATCAAACTCCCCCAAACCTCAGTTTGCTTTTCTCGGAAATGTAGATAATCATGCCAGTCTCATGCACTTTTAAGGGTTAAATGTGATTACATATATATGAAATACTTAACATCTAGCCAGTATAAAACATACCTATTAATTTTTATCATTATATTATTATTTTATGTTTCCATCTACCGACACCAAGCCACTAGATTAATTTTATTGATATTTATACATCCTTTCATGAGGTCTGTATGATCTATCAGTACTTGTGTTCTGCAGTTTGCCTCATACATTGTGTCTCTTACCACAAGTGTGTTTTGTGAGTTTGCTAAATTTTACATTATCTGAGCAAATTCCCTGAATGATATTGTGAACAAAGAATACAAGTTCTACCTCCTGGAGGTAGACATGGATTTTGTCACTAAAGTAAGAGCTCTGTAAATCTTAAAATTAAAGAACCGTAACAGATTACCTAGCCCAGCTCTTTTTAATTTTATAAAGATCTAACTGAGGATTGAAGAAATAACATTGGCTTATTTATTTATTTATTTATTTTTAGAAAAAGAGATTTTTGTTATAGGGCATGTGTGCTCACTGGAGACAGAGAGAGACAGAAAGAGAGAAAGTGAGAAATCACCCCCAGGGGGCATGGCCTTGCTGCAATCCTTCTCTTCCATTCTCTTCTTAAGATTTGGGGCACGCATGCACGCATACACGCCTGGTGCAAGTTTCAAGCCACCAGGTCCAGGACTCGAACTGTAGTTGGCAATGTGGGAATCCAGTGCCCAACCACCATGCCACCTGCTGGCACCAACACTGGTTTTTAATTTCTTCTTCATTGATTTTTTTTTCTTTGTGCCTATAGAATCAGGCAGTAGTTTTGAGAAACAAAGAAAGTAAGTAGTTTTGAGAAACAAAGAAAAGTCTAGAATGTTTTCAAATGTTTTTTACTAAGTAAGAGTTTGGAAGTAAACTGTTTAGCCTTTTGGCCCAGCACAGGGAAACAGCCCACTCCTCTCAGAAAATGTTGCCAGCAAATGTACAGAGCACTGCCCCCTGCAAGCCTTTACCAGAAATTTGACAAGAGTATGCTCACTGGGTTCTGGCCTCTGTGCTTGTTACCCAGTGTGGAAAAAATAAAATCCATTATAGGAAGAAAGACAGGTAAATCAGGAAGAATGCACACATACTTCCTGTTTTATTATCTGGTCAAAGTCAAGATGGTGGCTTCCTCCAGTGGTCATTCTGGACCACTGCTTAGAACTTTTGAAAAGATACACTAAGTATTTGTATGCAGAGATACATTTGAATCAATAACATGAGATTGGCATCTGAAGACTCAGTGGCTTTAATCAAACTATTTGCTCAACACCCTTCAATACTTGATCCACAAACTTATTTCAAGATTAGAATGCCAAGGTGAAGATTAACACCTCTAGTTTGTGGGGCTAATGAGACATGACTTATTAATCCTCCAAGAAAATCGTAATTAGACACTGTAGCACTGCTTGTTTCGTTGTTAAATACTACCCAATCCCTGAAGACTTGGGAAATAAATAGGCACTAGAATAGAAAGCAGTGTTATAATTAGGCCCCCTGAAATGAAAGCAATACTTTTTATTCACCCACATGGAAAGTTTTTGTCACTTTTTTCCCTAAATAACTCAGTATTAGCATTTGTAATAAAAGTTTGATACAAACAGTCTTGAAATAGCTAGACATGTGAACACCAGAGAAATAGGATATGATGATTCATCAGAACTCTGCTAAGAAGGCACTTTATTTGCAGAGCTTCAGCTGCAGCGATGTTAATCATGGTCCAGGTTAACTATCCAGATGACTTGTTTATTATTTATTTGTTCATTTAATAGATTCTTCTGGGACCAGCAGTTGGCATAATGGCTATGTCACTGGACTCCCATGTGGTCGACTGCTGTTCGAGTCCTGGACCTGGTGGTTTAAACTCATGCCAGGCGCATGTGCATGCGTGCCCAAAATCCTGAGAGGAGAATGGAGGAGAAGGGATTGCAGTGTGGCCACCCCCCCAGGGGGTGATTTCCCACTTTCTCTCTGTCTCTTTCTGGTGAGCACACGCACCCTATAGCAAAAACCTCTTAAAAAAAAAAAAAAAGAAAGAAAGAAAGAAAGAAAGACAGACTAGATTCTTCCTATTAAGACACACTCATTTTTAGCACTAAAGATTTCATAATGCAAGTTTAAATATCTTGGAATTACTTCCTTTTCCTTTTATTTCATGGTTACTTTTTTCAATCTACTCTCACGGCCCAAAAAATAAAATCAAGTAAGGGAAAAGAGTAGTGCTGCAACACAGGAGTATAGCAGACATTTACTCAACGTTCCTAATTCTAAGAAGGTAGGACATAGCATATCCAAGCACTATGCATGCTCAACAAGTTTTCCCATATTTGATATTCTAAATTTTGTTTTCACTCATGGATTAAAGTGTAGAAAACAAAAAAGGAGGAGAGGAAAAGGGAAAGGGGGGAGAAAATATTTGTGACATACCTTTGCTAATTTAGAATGGTCTCCTTGCTGGGGTTGGCAGGTGGTGTGATAGTTAAGGGCACAGAACTCCCACACGGTTGACCGTGGTTCAAGTCCCATACCTGGCGGTTTGCTTTCTCACTTTCTCTGTCTCTCTCTCCCCGTCTCTGGTCAAATTTAAATGGATGAATAAATAAATAAAGTTAATTAAAAAAAATAATTCTTTAAAAAAAAAGGATAGCCTCCTTGCTAAGTTACAGCTGGGAAAAATATTGCTGGTATTCTACATACAATTAGTTACCAAGTATACTAATAAACCAGATTGTGAAATTATGTCAATCACATCTAAATATCAACAAATTTCTTTACACAGCTGGAAAATATGTAAGATACATAGATCTCCATGTAAGCAACCCCATCCAAGACTTACTGACTAATTTTGTCCTACTTATTTTGTTTAAAATCATAGACAGCATTCTTTTCACCATTTAAAAAAAAAAATTCAAAATTTCACATTTCCAAATCCTCAAGCTTTCCTAAGTCTCCTAACCCCTGGCAGGGGGGAATTCCACATGTACAGGGCTAGAAATGTCAATGATTACCTCTTCGCCACGGGAGTTTCAGAAAAGCATCAAGAGTACTCCAATAGGAAGTTTTGGGGAGCCCATTTAGTAATTATTCTGGTCATTGTTATATTAGATAAAAATATTGAGGGAAA